>CM036549.1:1507876-1532876 GCA_020745685.1 Tautogolabrus adspersus | reverse complement strand
CCGACTGTTTTTAACATTTCAGCACCGTGTCTGCAATGTTTCAGTACCGAGAAGTTGCCAATGTGCAATTAAGACAATACCCTCTCTCTTTTCGTTCAAATATGGCAGAAGATCTGCAAGTTCTTTTTTGAGCTTGATCTTTCTGATGCTTTCGATCATAAAAATATACAAATACATCCTCGAGTTCACCTGAGAGATGAACTTTCAAATTCAGAAACCAACGGAAATCACAGTCAGTTCTTTTTCTTTAGAGATATTAAAAGATTCACACCCCTAACTGATGTCATAAATCAGTCAGAGCAGAGCACAGGCATGTCCGTGATATTCCCACTCTGTGGTGATTCTTCATGTGAAAGACAAGCTGAAGCAGAGCGAGGCCGGGCCTTCATCAGGTCTCTTTACACTCCAACACGTATGCAGTAACATCGATGCCAACGTGCAGAACTGGAAAAACTCAACAGAGGAGGCCGAGATGGAAATCAGTACGTGGGAGGGTCAAACATGGTGAGTCCTTGAGATCGAAGGCTGCAGCTGCTGAGAGCTTTAGGAATCAGCTGAGAACATGAATAAGAAGGCAGGTCATGTAGATTGGCCTTATCAAGAAAAAAGTACTAATGCTCCATCCTTCAGTTGTACAAGGGAGACAAACCTGCTCTCTCAATGATGCAGCATGGGACACTGAGTCCAACATTTGGCATCAAAATTAAACTGAGTTTGAACTAACAGAATGAATATTTCTTGAACCCTCTCTAACATCCTCTCCTCGCGCTGTAAACCATCCTCTGTGTTACATTCCTCAACGTGTTCCACCCAAACCCCCCCCGAGACCATCCTAGCCTCCGTGATATCAGCTGTGCTGGCAGCTCCAGACCCATCACCAACATCTGCACAACTCTACACAACATGATAACGAGTATTTGCCGATGATGTCATGCTGATGGACACACAATGTGTCTCAGCTGTGCTTCCTGTCTCCATCAATCACTGACGCACAGCAAACACTTTATTTTTATTACATCACATCAGAAAGTCATCCAGGATCAGCAGTCAGCAGCAGTTCACTGCAGTCACATGTGAGTTTTAACTCAGTGAGTCTCTTATTTTAAAAACAAAATCCATAAAGTCCTGATGTGCAGAGAAACGAGGAAGAACAATTCTTCGTGTCTGAATGTAAAAAGAGCCACGAGTGACTCGCTTAGACCTGTAACATCACCCACAGTGGGCGCTGCAACAATCAAGGCAGATTATTAGTCTGATATTTACAAGAACAAATCTCCAAAAGGCTCCAACAGCACAAACACGACCCAGAGGTCAAAGGTCAGGGACTAAGATAGCTGTAATGACACCTAGCAGACAGCTAGCAGCTCACTACTGTCACTCAAAGAGGCCACGCCCCCCTAATTCATTTTTGTGCCAGGCTGTAAACATGTTCATTTCTGCTGTAAAGTTGGACATTTTAACATGGGGCTCTATGGGGACTGACTCACTGCAGGAGACAGACTCTAGTGGACACTGGAGGAACTGCAGCTGTAAAGTTGGACATTTTAACATGGGGCTCTATGGGGACTGACTCACTGCAGGAGACAGACTCTAGTGGACACTGGAGGAACTGCAGCTGTAAAGTTGTACATTTTAACATGGGGCTCTATGGAGACTGACTCACTGCAGGAGACAGACTCTAGTGGACACTGGAGGAACTGCAGCTGTAAAGTTGGACATTTTAACATGGGGCTCTATGAGGACTGACTCACTGCAGGAGACAGACTCTAGTGGACACTGGAGGAACTGCAGCTGTAAAGTTGGACATTTTAACATGGGGCTCTATGGGGACTGACTCACTGCAGGAGACAGACTCTAGTGGACACTGGAGGAACTGCAGCTGTAAAGTTGGACATTTTAACATGGGGCTCTATGGGGACTGACTCACTGCAGGAGACAGACTCTAGTGGACACTGGAGGAACTGCAGCTGTAAAGTTGGACATTTTAACATGGGGCTATATGGTATAAAATATGGAGGACACTGAGACTGATCACTTCTCCGTAGCGTTCAGCAGTTGGGAGCCGTTCTTGTCCATCAAGTGGGCGGTTCCTTAAGAGTGTGACGTCACGTGAAAGCTATGAATAGTTGGTACTTATTATGCGTTCATCTTCTGATTCATTTAATTGAGAGAGGAGGATTTGAATCTAAGAAGTTTCTCTGTAGATTTGTTCAGACATGTTCTGCTCATTCAAACCCTGCAGCAAGTCTACGAACAAAGTTTTTGGATCTATTTATTGACTTTTTATTATCGTTAAGATGAAGACTGTGTTGGTTTAGTTAATGAAGACAGGTAGTCGACATCCTTTATCTGCTCCTCTGAATAAAGAATGTGTGACCTTCTGTTGTCGTCTCCGTCCTGCAAGTGATTATCGGCTCCATCAGAGCACGCTGAGTGAACAGAGCGCTCACAGGCTGAGACTCGCCCTCCTTTATAAATCACAGAGAGGAACAGAGTCAGGATGGCGTGACCTACAGTGAACATTAAAGGTACAGGAAGCAGCTCAACAAAGAGAAGAAGAGTGCTGGTGTCACGCTCTGCTGCGGCTCTGAAGAGCTTTAAGCTTCCAGCCCTGCAGAGAGGAGCTTCAATGAGAGTCACAACATTTCCTTTAAGGAGTTTCAGCTGCTGCTTGGGTTGTTATTGTGCAGCTTCTCTGTTGTGTTTGTGAATTAGGATGTTGACTTTTGATTTAGCTGAAGATTCTCTTTGTGTTCTCCCCTCCTCAACATCATTTCGTAACAGACCTGCAGCTTTGATTTGAACCACTTTGAAACTTTTTCCATCCAAGAGATTTAGGAAAAACAAATCTCTGGAGCCAAATATCCCGCAGACTCTTCCTAGTTTACTAGCCTTTGAGTTGGGGTCTTACGGTGAAAGACATTGTGTGGCTCTGATTTACTAGTTACCAACATAACAGCGCACTAGTAGACATCGGCTTGCTACTAGTTGAAGTGTCATCACTAGATAACATGTATGAGCATCACAGCACTTCACCAGTTAGCTAAACTCAGATGTCATGCAAAAGACTTGAACTAATGCAACTAGTGGACATTGGTGATAACAGTTAACAGCTTTTAAGGTCAATATCAGGGTCAAAATATATCTGACTGGTGGACTAGAAGATATTTTACACCTTACAGGTTACCATGTCACTCTTTTAGCGCTCAACTAGTGATGCTGCTCTTATTTGAAGGAAACTTTCACACTTGAAGAAAACTCCTGATGTTTCCAGGAGGAGCTGCATGTTTGAACACAACCAGCTGAATGTTTCTCTCTTCACCCGGAGTTTCTCCTCCAGCCTCCTCGTATTTATTCTGCAGAAAGTCAGAGTGAGCTGATGTGAGAACGCAGCAGGATATAATCAGGAGAATTCATTCAAGGGGGTGGTGACGTTTATTTCCTGCGATCGTTCCATCTGTACTTTTACATGAGTACAGCGTGCGACCTTTGACCTCCTGTGGAAGTAAAAAAGCGAAGTTTCTCCAAATGTCTGCGAGGAAACGTCGTCCGTGTCTGTTTGACCTCAGACAAATGTTCTGGACTGCGTGGATGACGGCCTATCATACATCAGCAGTTTGTGATTAAAAACAAACAGGATGAGTCACTGGATATTTGTCCACAGAGTTATGTGAGATGTTATTACTATGACAACACAACAAACTGTGCTTGTGAATGGACCGTCTCCGCCTGAGCTGACAGATTAAAATCTCAGTTTACAGATTGCACGTCAGGCAGGAAAAAACAGAGTGAAATACCCGATTCAAGCAGAGACTAGGACTGTCTGACTCCAGGATGACATGAGTCTGAACAGAAAGAGGATTATTTCAGGTGCTCTGGGGTTTAGATCTTTCTGCAGAAACAGAAGAAAAACAAACAGAAATGTAAAGTCTTCTAGTCTGCTTCTCAGTTTCTGGTCGCTTCCTTCTGAGAGTGCAGTTCAGGACCTCCCTGCAGCACATGCAGCTGCCGCTCAGCCCTCCCAGTCCTCCCAGCCTTCTCCTTAGTGGGAGTGCTGGGCTGGCTGGAGGGTTTCTGTGTGGGGGGGGGCTGGGAGTCTCCTTGTTGTGGAGGGGAGGGTAAAGTGGGCGTCTCTGCAGCTCATAGCTTTATTACTTAGAGAACAATCAGAGTCACAGTGATGGCAGCAGAGGGAGGAAGAGGAGGAACAGATTGAGAGCTCAGTGAAGGATCATCAGGTAGAGAATCCTTCAGAATCTGCTGATGAACCAACAACGTCTTCGGATGTTTCCTACTGCCTGATCGAGCGGGACCGTTCAAAAGACATCACAGCAGGAGGAACTTTGTCTTCATGGTCGTCTTTTTGAACAGAAATCAAGCAGAGAAGATGAAGATTCAGTGACACACAGAGGACATGAGGACTGACTCTGACTGCTGAACGCTGGGAGTCAGACGAGCCGAGGAGGCAGGAGACGGAAACAGAGACCCGAGGTGAGTGAGACGATTATCACACACACACAGCTCTCCGTTAAAGGAGGTTAAAACACGCCTGACTCCAGCCTCCAGAACACAGGATGATGACACAGTGTAGACTGAAAGTTCACTTTCCAATCCCGTCTTTCATCGGTAAATTCACGTTAATGATTGGAGAACATCATGCATACATCTCATAACATACAGCCAATAAAATCAGCTGTCCTCCTCTTCAGTGAGAGTTTTTATGATTACACATCACACAATCTCAGAACCCATCGGCAATCCATGTCTATCATCGTCTGATGCTGTGCATATCTGCCTCTGGATACGGATGTAATTCCGGTGAAGCCAGCGCAGGGGTGAGCGTTTAACGACTTCCAGCTAAGACTCAGATTAGATCTATCTGTCGGTGAAACACATTTCCTTCCTCCTCAAACTTCAGTTTGAATCTCAGAATGTTTACATCCGTGTTTACTTGTTATAGTTTTCTTCTCCTCAGTGGGAGTGCTGGGCCGGCTGGAGGGTTTCTCCTTAGCTGCTCTCCCTCCAGCTGTAGATGAGTGGTTGATTATGAAACTGTTGGCGTCAGTGAACGTTGCGTCGCGCGTGGCATCATGAGTGTGCACGAGACAAACAAAGTTAAAATACTCCTCATGGGCGCTCCTTAAAAACAACCTTAATGAATCCTTGATGTGTTTGTGCAGAGCTGCAGGGTTTGTAATGTCCTGCATTAACAACATCTCTCTCATCCGGACTCGCCGACACCACCAGGGTCTGGACCTCACTTAATTTATCACAGGAGGAAAGACACCATGTGAAATGAAGGACGTGGACGTGACGGGCAAAGCAACACAGTCCGACTCTATTATGATCATTTATCTGCCTTCATATCAATGCTATGTGTATTTCCATATATTGACATAATCAACTAAAGAGCATGCAGGAGAAGAGAAAACATAATGCTGTAGTTTAATTATATCCAGTGATCACACTGGTGGCGTGCAGAGTCTATGGTCATGCACTAGTCACAGGATATAAACGCCACCACCCTCCTGCTAGCTCGTCGTGGTGAATTTTACTAAAGTTTCTGCTGCAATCTCACATCAGCTCACCCTGACTTCACGTGGTAATTTAACAGGGTTGGGGTGGCAGGAAAAAATTCCAGGTAAAGTCCGAGTTTGCATTCACACATGTAGCGCAACCCGAGATGTTCTCAGGATTTTTGTTTATGTTAGAAAACGTCCGCTCCAAACTGAGCAGGAGTAAGAAGAGCAGAAGAGCAGTTGTTTCAGGGGTTTGTTGGTCAGACTGGATCTGCTGAATGAGGACAGACGAGCGTCTCCCCCCTCCCTCATTCCCTCCAACACACAGGTTAAAGAGCTCCACAGACCTGTCATGTCTCCAAGTCCGCAGACGAGGGTTTGAGGAGCAGACGAGCTGCAGCCAACAACTGTTGCTGCCAAACGTGTACGTGTGTGTGCGTGTGCGTCTGACAGATGGTGATCTGAGCCTGAGCTGACTTTAAGAGCTGAGTTTTACAGAGAGCTCAGGTCTGACAGGTGACACTTTGCAGCGAAGCACAGACCTTCAACCTGTGTGTGTGTGTGTGTGTGTGTGTGTGTGTGTGTGTGTGTGTGTGTGTGTGTGTGTGTGTGCACTCAGCTCATTAACAGACTATTCAGTACGACAGCATCGTGTGTGTTCGACAGAGAAATAGGATGTTCTCAGAGTGAAGTCGTGCGTGCTTGTGTGTTGGTCTGTGATGATGTCATCTCTCAGGTGTTTGGGGGGCGGGGCTTACTTTATGTCATGATCAGGAGAGAAATGAACTCTTCATCAGAGCTCAGATAAGCGCTGCAGAGAGCTTCAAAACCACATTCTATTAGAAGTCTTTCATCCACAAACTTTCTGCTTCCAGAACAGAAAAAAAACTAGAAAAGAAAACGTCATTCTTATGTCTGCTTTGGCGGGATCGCTGCATGCTTCTGAAAGACTTTCATAAAAGCACGCTAAGAATTTCGAGTGTGCGCAAAAAAGTTCAGAAGAAGCTGCATCACATTTTCAGCAAACAGAGAAGATAAACGGACGAGCTTCAGACTCCTCTCCATCAGGTCTACGATATATAACCACTTCATGCATGAACAGTGCCGCTCTACAGAGGCCCCATTAAGAAATACAGACTCAGTCTTTGAATGAATCAGAACACAGAGGCTCGTTTTAACTTCAGTGTGGTTAACCTCTCTTTCAATCATCTCATTCAGCAGACACAGCTTCCTCTCATGTTCATCCACGCTCTGTTTCAACCACTCTGTACCGTAAAAAGTCACAACGTCTACTTTGTCCAACAGCTAAGAGGAAAACCTGAGACCGATCCAGACTCCAACAGGCTCCGAGTGTATAACGATCTCTAAAGGGTGACAAACAGGAGGAGGCAGCGTTCAGCATTACCCTCAGTGAATAAGGGATGAAAACGACGAGTCATCATAAAGCTCCCGTCTCCTCCTCATGTTCAGTCTGTGAAACCTCCAGAGCAGCTACACATGATCTTATTTATCTGATACTGGCGTCACTAAAAACCCTCACTTCAGCTACTGTCTCTTTAAGGCCCCCCTCCCCATGTGCCCACTCTCTTCTGATTGGCCAGCTCTCTGAAGGCCTTCCAGGGTGAGGCAGAACGCTGCAGGGCTGCCAGGGGAGGGCTATGTACGAGGTTTCAACGGCGTACGTAGAGGCTTGAAGCTGTCTGGAGAAATTCTTGGTTTCATATCGGGGAACTATGGCGAGATTTACAGAACAAGTCGTTTAGCGCCCTCTGCAGACTCATCCTGGCATTACTCCAACATACGTTTACCTCGTGATCTGAAACTTTGTCCACGTTTAGTTTGGACATCCAGCATTGTAACACTTTATGAGAGATTCAAATGGAGATCAGTATAAAAGGTTAACTTAAATTATTAACCCCGTCATCCTCACTTTTCAACCTGAATGTAGGACATCACTGACGGTTAAATGTCGTGTCTAAGCTGTAATGCAGCCATTGCCACTAGGCGGCGCATCTCAGCTCTAGAAACACAGATAACCTGGTCGGCATCTTTCCTTTAAAGTAGACTGACTTGATTTTTCTATTATTAAACGACTCACCCACGAACCCGTGAACCAATTATTCTACAGTTTGAGGCTCGGTCCGTGTCGGCGCCAAATGTCTGATGAACAAGTGTGAACATGTCAGATACACAGACACATAATCGAAAACACGTGTGAGAGTCTGCCGTCTGGGCCCGTTTAAAAGTGTGTCCAATTAAATCAGTGCTGCAGAGAGATTCAGGCCCGGCAGTAGAAACACGAGTAACCGATTAATGAGTCCAACTCACTTTAAAGCCAAAGAGAAACTCTTCCCCCGGAGAAGATCAGGGAATACAAGCTGGATAAAACATGTTTCACAGCTAACGTGAAGCCTAAATCATTCTGTGTGAAACATTGTGATGTTAGAATCTCAAATAAAACAACGAGGATGTTTGACTTTAAATAGAAGTGAGCGTAGCTGCAGTGACATCACCCCATTGGTCAGAGGACGGCTGTTTTATAGTCTTGAGTTTTCACCAACGTTTTTTGTGTGTGCCAGAAGTCACGAGACGTGAAAGTGGAAGAGCGAGGGGTTGGAAATAGTGTCGTCATCTAACCAGAATTTTAAACTTGGATATGATAATCGTAAATACCAAATAATATGGAGATCTGTTTCAGTACCATGGCAACAAAAATAAGAAGACCAATATTGAAAAATGTCTTGGTTTCAATTATTTTTAATCCGTTAAAAAAATACGTTAAAGGAGCAATAAGTAACTCTGACCCCTAGTGTTTAAAATGGGTACTGCAGTCCAAATTCTAAACATTGTAGAGAGCTGTGTGAGAGACTTATATAAACTTGTTTAAAAGAAGAATAATATGGGACCTTTATGTCCATCTGACCGCAGCATGCTGTACCAGGAGACGTGTTTCCTCGGCTCTAAAAACTCGCCTGCACATTTCCATCGACCTTCCAACACTTGAGCACTTCTCCTTAAAACAGATTGCCTCATAAGCGTTTGCTGGATGCACTGCAGGGACTCGTGTGTTGCAGTGGGAACGTTTTTATGTTCTGCAGACTACTCCATGAGTTTCTTTGCCTTACAGAAGAAATATGAAAACACTAAATAACTTTTTCTCTGCCCACATGCTGAGCTCACCGACGTGCACGATAAATTTGATTTACAGTCTTTGATCTTAAAAACCGCAAAGCCTGTTGCATGATGGGAAAACGATGATGTCCACCAACAGTGACAGAATCGGCTGATCTGAGGCAACCGTTGGCAGAAGGTGAAATGATGTAGTAACATGTGATGATAACAGAGACTGAGAGGGGAGGATCCTCTCTTTCTGCTAGAGAACATTCCCGAGCAGTGAAACATTTTAGCCCCGA
Source organism: Tautogolabrus adspersus (assembly GCA_020745685.1). Taxonomy (NCBI): domain Eukaryota; kingdom Metazoa; phylum Chordata; class Actinopteri; order Labriformes; family Labridae; genus Tautogolabrus; species Tautogolabrus adspersus. The sequence continues at coordinate 1,523,944 of CM036549.1, read as the reverse complement.
ACCAGAGAAGAGAAGAGAAGCAGCACCGAAACACAGAAAGGAGTGTTGTTACACAACGTCCGAGACAACAGAGCGTGAGCAGGACATCTTAGTCATAGTTTAATAAAGAGGACATGTTTTCACTGGAACGATCCAAGTCAGGGTCAGTGTGAGGACGCCGTTTACTCCGTGGGTCTGTTCTTTAAAGATCTCTGATAAGTTCTGAATTAAGAATGCAGAGAAAACGTCAATAAGATTTGTTCTCCCGTTCTCTCACATTAGAACGCCCTTGCTGTCGGACACGTGTATCTGGACTTCTATATAAGCATATAGATCTGTAATTATTTGAAATGAAAGCTTTATTCTTGGTTGTGCTAAATAAAACTACTTTGTACGACCCTGTCAGGAGGCCGAGGCGTTTACAGTCGCTCAGAGCGGCCGGGCCAGGGGGGACTGGGCTCGATAATCTGTTAAATATGTGGATAAAAGGGACACGTCGAGACTCCTGGAAGATGTTAACAGTGATGACAGCTTGAGAAACAATCTCCTACCATGGCTCCCTTTTGTACTTCTGCACAGCTTCCCTTCAAAGCATCAAGTGTGTGTGAACGTGAGATCCTCAGGGTCGCAGAGAGTGACAGAAAGAGTCACACACAGAGCAAAACTGACAGCTGTTTTAGATTTAGTCTTTAGAGGGAAGAATTAGTTTAAGTCACAGTTCAGTCATTTTGACCCTTTGGTGTCAGAAGTTGATATCAAGACGGCAAACTGTGATAAATGTGAGCACATGAGATTTAACCTATAAACCTTTTTTATACATCTTTATAAAGGGACGCCTCAGCATTACAGACCTTAGTCACTCACAGCTTGGGCAGGCCATTGTTAGCTCATTAACGCTCGCTTCACACACACGCACGCTCCTCCTGCTCCTTGCCTGGCAGCTCACACACCTCTCCTCTCTCCTGCTTGTATCATGAGGGACAGGTTCGATGCACAGTGGATTGTAAATGTCCAACAGACCACCACAAACACTTTAGTCCCGTCTCTTCTAGTCATTGAAAACAAAGATCTATTTTTGGCTCTTCACTATCTCGTCTTACTCATCAGTGATGAACATTTTTCGTAACATTTCTTGTTAACAAAATTAATACTGACGAAAAATAAGCCGACATTTAAAGTGTGCAAGCAACAAGACCATTCTGTAAGAGAATGATCTTTTGCTCTGTGACTTCAGGATGTAGTTCCACCAAGGTGCAAACAGAAACAGAAAAACTAAACCTAAGCAGATTTGTGCTCCTGCGAGAGAAGTGCTGCAAAATGATTTATTTGGTTCTGTAATGATTTAACTGATTATGCCCCCCCCTCCTCTCTGTTGCAGAGATTCTTATTTGTGGTGCAGCCGGACTGTGCCATGATCCTCCCTGTGGTGGTTTTGCTGCTGGTCCTGGTTCTGTCTGGACCCGAGTTGTCTCTCCAGGATGCGGCTCAGGAAATTGGGACCAGCGATGACATCCTGGAGAGAGATTTTTTGTACACAACAAACCGACAGAAACGCGCCGTCGACCACAGCGCGTCCCAAACGGACAAATGTTCCTACACCTTCATCGTCCCTCAGCAGAAAAACACAGGGGCCATCTGTGTGAACTCAAAGGAGCCCGATGCCCTGCTGGAGAACCGGGTCAACAAGCAGGAGCTGGAGCTTCTGAACAGCGAGCTGCAGAAGCAGCGGCTGCAGATAGAGGTGCTGCAGCAGCTGGTGGAGGTGGACGGAGGTCTGGTGAACGAGGTGAAGCTGCTCCGGAAAGAGAGCCGCAACATGAACTCCAGAGTGACGCAGCTCTACATGCAGCTGCTGCACGAGATCATCCGCAAACGGGACAATGCACTCGAGGCGTCGCAGCTCGAGACACGAGTCCTCAACCAGACCAATTCGATGGGCCAACTCGCCTCACGATACCAAGATCTGGAGCTTAAGTACCAGCACCTGTCAGCGCTCGCCAGCAACCAGAGCGCCCTGCTGCAGCATCTGGAGGAGACCTGCAGGAGGGGGGGAGGACACTCCTATGGGGGAGGACACCAAACATATGGAGGGGTGCAGGAGAGGAGTCGTCCAGTCCACCCTCAGCCTCCTGTCCTCGCTCCTCCTCCTCCTCCTCAGAGACCTAATCTCTCTCCTGGAGGGTACAGGCCCTTCCACCCCCCCCACATACCCCCGACACACCAACCATCCCATGACCAACGAGATCCAGAACGACCAGAACGCCAAAGCATTACCGCCTCCACTACCCACAATGCCCAGCACCGTCTACAGCTTCACTAACGAGCCCTCAGGTGAGAACACTGACAAAGGTCATGATTTTTGTTTGTTCATATTGGAGTGTTGTCTCAGAAGAATCATGCAAACTATTATTTGATCAGACTTGTTCAGATCTCCAGATGTTGATCATCAGTAACCGACAGAGAAGTGACTCCATGCTGCTTGGTGTCTCAACATGCAGACTCTCTGACCCCCTCTAGTGTTCATCCTCCAAACACACACAGTCGCATCATTATTGTTTATACACAATGCTGCAAAGCTTTCTGGGACTTAAAGGTGGACAAACTAAGCCACCAACACCTTTACGTAACGGTATGATGAATTCTGAGAGACTCCGGGTCATTTTAATGTGCTCGCTCTGTGTTTCCATGTGCAGTAAAATGTTAGCAGCACAGTTTATATAACGTTTGGTTGAATGAATGTTTGCCAGCATCACGGAGTGGAAAGCCTTGGTTAATTCACAAACCACATGGTCAGCTGTCACTTCTCTCCGTCTCGGTGTTTAGTATTCTGTTTGATGTTGCGGCGTCTTGCAGAGGCTGTTGGGATGATCTCACGCAGACCGCAGCTAGCGCGGCACGGTGCTGAAAGTGAATGCCAGTCACACACAGCTCCGTCACTGAGCATGTTTCCTTCCCTGCAGGTCCGTTCAGAGACTGTCTGGAGGCTCTGGAGAGCAGATACTCCACCAGCGGCATGTTCCTCCTCAAACCTGACAACAGCAACAAACTCATGCAGGTGTGGTGTGACCAGAGACACGACCCGGGAGGCTGGACCGTCATCCAGAGACGCCAGGACGGATCCGTCAACTTCTTCAGGAACTGGGAGACGTACAAGGTAACGATGACGAGGCTCTACACAACCATTTACTGTATTCTGTCTCCAACATGGTTCTGAGATATTCAGCTGCAAATATCCACCGCACTACACAGAGATGATCTGAACATATGAAGAGCCAGATACATCATTTAATGACTGCAACCATGCTAGCGTCTCTGTGAGGCAGCACATTGGGAATGTGGAGCTTAGCTACACGTGCCTTTTTACCCAAGTCAACATGCAAATTTAGACTTTGTTCCAATATCATCACTTCCATTATCTTTAGTACGGAAACAAGCCAAAGTTTCTCCCAATCCATGTTCATGAAATGCAGCATGCTGACGCAGGATTGGCTTCTATCTGTGGTCACATTTTGCTGCACAGAGAAACAATCCTCACATCGACTGAGTCACCTGTGTGTCTCAAGAAAGCTTGACCACATGCAACAACGTGAACATGCTCAAAGTGAAGAGGTTCATCTTCACTGAATGTAACCCATAGAATAGTTGTTAAGACGTCTCAAACATCAGGGGATGAATAACATCCATGAGATTTTTCCTCTGGGATCATCACTGTAGATAATTTAGTGCAGAAACATCTGATAGTCATTGAGATGTTTCAGTGTCGACCGAAGTCGTGGTTGACCGAACAAAACTGTTTTCCACTGAGCTGCAAGAAGATCTGAAAGCTCTTTTAATATGAACAACATGTGAAGAAGCAGAGAGCTGCTGCAGAGATGGAAAGAGGAGAGAGAGTAAGAAACAGGAAGTCCCAAATCTGTATCATCGTCATGAAGACGAGCTGGAGACTAATCTGAGCTTCTCCAGTAATTCAGCTCTTAACTTTAATAAAGTGAATACTGAATGAAAGACAGATTAAGAAGAATCTTCAGATTGATCCAGAAGAAGCCGAGGTGACCTCTGACCTCCATGTCTGACCCGAAGCGTTACATTATCACACATTTCATGGATTATCGTTGATGCACAGCGCACACGCTCTTTACACTTTGACTATAACTTCACTCACGTCCTCCGGGTCTGAACGCTGCTCTTCTTCAGCTACTGGAAGCAGATAGCTGTTTTTTCAAATACATTTTAATTTTCCATATTTGTATGGATGTTTTATTTGTATTGTGAGGTATTGTTACATCCCTAGTTTGCAGTTAAGATGTTCCTATAACTATATCAACATTGGTCTTAAGGCCCTGACATGCCAAGCAGACGGCAAAGAACTAGTGGCGACGAAGACCAACTGTGGCCTGACGTCGCCTTTTGTCTTGGCCAAAAGCCGAACACACCGCAAAAACTAGGGCGAGGAATCGCTCACCGAAGGTCTAACTACTGTAGGAGCGACGGCCAACGATCTCCTCGGTGTGTCAGGGCCTTTAACCTCCGATGCTGCTTAAAATGATGTAGATCAGGTCACAGGTCGTTCGCCATCATTTAATATCCTCCCAACATTATCTGGTATCAGGTTCATGTTTCATGTAACAATAACTCTGTGGTTCAAGCAGAGAGAAAGGTTAGTGCGAGCTCACAAAATGTTAAAAGCAATGAATCTAAATGATTCTGAGGTACTCTCTCTGTCATATCTGTACAGTCTGCAGTGAAGTGGAACAAGTAAATGGATGAGATGATTTCTTTTTAAAAGCTAAATTCTTCCCCCGACATGTTGAAATAGAAGTTATTATAGTTAACATTTAGGTTGGCGTTCCCATCATGCAATAATTACGTCAAATCAATCTTAATTGAGAAGGAAAATCAGACGCTTTGGGGAAATGAATAAAGGTCTCAGTGATGAAATAATTAAAGTACCTTCAGCTCTCACAGCTGAAGTCTGTGTTCTAACAAACAGAGCGTGTTGGCCGCTCCACCTCGTTGTGACATCAGCTTCGCCACACGCTGGAAACACGGTTGGTTTGTTTCTGGAAGTCCACGACTGAGTCCAAGAGGGGGGGGGAAACTGCTTCCCTCTTGTAACTTTTAAAACAAGAGTACCACTTTGGCACGTCCAAGTGATTCATGTAGTAGGAAAGAGTTGTCCCTGACTGGTTTCATGTCTCTCTTTTACAGCAAGGCTTTGGAAACATCGACGGGGAGTACTGGTTAGGACTGGAGAACATCTACTGGCTGACCAATCAGGGAACGTATAAGCTGCTTGTGACCATGGAGGACTGGACGGGACGGAAGACCTTTGCAGAATACGCCAGCTTCAGACTCGAGCCCGAGTCCGACTTCTACAAGCTGCGAGTGGGCCGATACCATGGCAACGCCGGAGACTCTCTGACCTGGCACAACGGCAAGCAGTTCACGACACTGGACAGAGATCACGACATCTACGCAGGTGAGGGAAGCAACGGCCATCCTGACTGTTGGTGCGCTTTTTAGTTGCAAAAACAGCTATTGAGTTGGCAACTGATTGCCCCCATTCATGCAAAAACACACCAATGGTAGAGACGCCTGGTAAGGTCTTACTGGGAGAAGTTAAAGGTTCAGCGTCTTGACTGAGGACGCCTCAAAATTAGGACCAGAGGAGGTGGGGATCAAACCAACAACTCTTTCTCCCAGGTCACAGCAGCCTCGTAGATTTGTCTTGACTTACAAATATTTGAAAGTCCCTTTTAGCCTCTTTGTGGCGGGAATGTTGCTCCTTTATTTGTCTTACTGCTCTGTTAAATAAGGTAGTACAAAGTAGGCAATCATAGCTTTCAGTCATGTGCGGGCGCAGAGGCCTGGAGGGCAAAAAGGGGCTTTGGAGAGTAACGTCCACCATTGAACACTCGGTGGAGCTGCAGCACAGGTTCTTCATTTAGCATTTCAAATGTAGTCGGAGCAGCAGACTCTGACGTCTCAAAAGTCAAGATATATTCATCAAAACCCGCTCAGCTCCTGAGTCAGTGCGTCCTCTGGCCAAACGACTTTTAAAACACTCAGATGATCAGATAATGAAAACCTGATATTTAAAGACAAGCACAACAAGAACGACAGCAGGGCAGACATTCGGCCACGTTGATGAGATTTGATCTTCTTCTTTGAAGCTTTCTTTCTTTGTGTGAGTGGAGATACGTCCACAGCGCCCCCTTCTTCTAACTGGTTTTGTCTCGTGTTTGCAGGTAACTGTGCTCACTACCAGAAGGGCGGTTGGTGGTATAACGCCTGCGCTCACTCCAACCTGAACGGCGTGTGGTACCGCGGAGGACATTACAAGAGCCGGTACCAGGACGGGGTCTACTGGGCCGAGTTCAGAGGAGGGTCGTACTCTCTGAGGAGAGTGACCATGATGATCCGACCCAACGGAAACACATTCCAGTGACACTCAGGACTGGTTTGAATGGACAAACAAAAAGGACGGACCAAAGGGATCCATCGTGTCTGTCAGGCGGCGTTCAGTCTCAGCGTTTTCTTCTGTTGGACATTTAACTGATGAGTCATAGCGAGGCTGAAACCACGCCTAATGATCCCCGCACAGTTTCTGTATTTTATTCTCATTACAGGTCAAAGTTTAACTTCTCATCCCACACCTCAATCAAACTCCTGGTGTTACTGGTGTTACTGGTGTTACTGGTGTTACTGGTGTTAATGTGCACATCAGGAACTTCAATAAAGACTAAAAGATTTCTTTGAGTTTATATTCAGGGATTAATACTGACTGATGGGGAGAAACTGGTACAATTCACTGGTATTGAGATCATAATTGGTGTTCACATTATGGTGCGTTCCATTTACCTCGGAAATCGGATCTCTGAGCGGGGAATGACGTCACACCCGAGTTAACCGCGTTCCAGTTGTGAGTTAGCAACAAGTCGGACAAGCAACATGGACGCCACCAGGAGAACCTTTGTCTTGTTAGCTAATCCCTGACGATAAGAACACGCTTCGACGTGATAGTTCACGTGCGATAATAACATGACCACATGTCCACAGATAGAACTTACACGATACTAGATTCTCATCTTCTGAGATTTTAAATCGATTCATAACTTACAAAAATCGATTTTTCTTTTTGGGGGCTAATCAGTCCCTCCCTGCTAAGTGCTAAAGCTAGCTCTTTAACTCAGCAGAATGCCAAATGGAGCAGCTAGAAAGTCACCGGCACAGTCGCGTGCAATTGGTTCGGTACAGATACATCAGAACAGGGGCAGGCACCTCCCTTTAACTCAGGCTCTCATTGGCTCTTACAGGCTGGGAACCCTGAATGGAAGATCCTAATTGGCCACATGAGGTGTCAACTTAAAAGGTGAGAGTTTAGAGATTAGAGTCTGATAGAGACTCTAAAGGTTTGACATGATGAGTAAAGAAAAACTGTCAGCTGTAAATGTTGATTCAAAGGATTCAGAGCTGAGGAGGAGGAGGAGGAGGAGGGATACATCATGAGATGTTCTCCTGTATCGACACTCAGGGAATGCCTCCTGTCCAATCAGATTGCATGGTCTAAACTAACTGTTGTAGAATTGAATATTCTATCGTACTGGGTCTTTATAGTTTCACGTTGTGTCATGCATCTTGTTGTATTGCATCACTGCGCTGTCTTTTCTCATATGGCTTGGTATCGACACAGAGGACAGATGGAGGACTCACCGAGGTAGGGGATGCAGGGCACCATCTTCAGGGAGCGGATGTACTCTCTCATGCGGGTGTAGTTTTCTTCTTTGGACGTCAGATAGTTTAACTTCTCAAACGTGGCTTTATCTTTGCGACTGATCAGCTGCAGAAACAGAGAAGAAGAAGAAAGTCAGGGGTTAAGTTTCTCCTCGATGGAAACACTCAGATAATAACATAATAATGTCACCGGACTGTAATCAGAGCGTGATCATGGTCCAAAAGTCATTACTACAGCTGGAGGATCATTTACGATAAAATAGATTCAACAATCATCCATCAGTGAACTTATGTCGGAGGTATTTTTCCCTCTCGGCAGCGTCCAGCTCATCAGGCTCTGCTGACTCTCTGTGAGGGACGAAGGTTTGCACTTCATCACTCTAAGTGATTCAGTCACTTTGGAAAACTTTGGTTTACTTTATCGCCAACATGGACGCCAGTGCCTCGGATCAGGAGCAGAGAGAGTGGTTCGGAAGATGTTTAGCTGGTTTCCATAAACTGTGAGAACTTTAAAAAAAGTGAAAAGTTGCTGCTGTGTGATCACACCTGCTCCCAAACACAAACATCAAACTGTTTCATGGTTTTGTCCAAATCTGAAGCTATTGGATCAAAATGTAATGTGTAATTAAAAGTGACATCAATGCCAGCCTCTGCTGAAATAACGTCACACAGGTGTTAAAGGATGAAGCCCGGGGGACGTCACCTATCTGTTACGGCAGGGCGCTCATCAAAATATCTACATCATTTCATGATCTCGTGTTCACACACGCACCTCACAGCAGGAGACTATCCTGGGGGGGCGGGGTGTATCCTGAGGTAAGACGTGATGTAAAAAAAAAAAGGCGTGGAAGTAGCGGACGAAGCAACAGAGTCGTCTATACGCCACTATAATAAGAATATGTGTCTTTCTATCAATGCTACGTGTAGTTGAACAGAATCACAATCTGAACTAAAGAGTGGAGAAGAACATACTGGAGAACAGGAAACAGAATGCAGCAGGTTCATTAGAGCACGGAGATCGTAGAGGTGGCGTGCAGACAGTCTATGGTCGTGCAGCGATCACAGGGAATAAACATCACCACCCCCTCCCACTCGCTCGAGGTGAATTCTCCTGATTATATCCTGCTGCGTTCTCACATCAGCTCACTCTGACTTTCTGCAGAATAAATACGAGGAGGCTGGAGGAGAAACTCCGAACACTGTTTGTGTTCACACATGCAGCTCAGCCTGCAGATATCAGGAGTGTTTCAGGAGTCTTCTGCAGGTGTGAAAGCAGCTATTAGAGAAGGAAGCGTCACTTTTTATATCATCACTGATCAACATAAACATTTAATCAGTGTTTTTAGAGTTCACACTCTCTAGTGAGACTTTCAGATGGAATTGTTCAGTTTGATGATCGGTCAATTCATCAAGAGCCAGTTAATCAACTATTATTAAAGGAAGTGATTCAAAACTGAAGAAGCTTTTTTTCATACAGACTTCAGCCGCTTCTCTTTGTCTTCTTAAGTCTTAAATAAAACCAATTCTGGGGCGTTCTAACTATTCCAAAGAAACACTAAGCAGCGTGGAGATGTCTTCTTACGTACAGCAAAACTCTGATCGGTATTTTTTGACAAAAATGTAATCTGCCAAAATAAACTACGAGGAAAATAATTCCTAGTGTCAGCCTTCACTGGAATCAGGTGCATAAACACAGCTGATCATTTTCAGGGTTGTGGATCAGGAGCTCTTAGTAATGAGGTGTTAAAAATCAGCCGGGTCCTTTGAGATGATTTCAGTTGGAAACCCTGAAAATAAAACAGTCCGCCTCCTTCTGTCCTGCTTCATCAATCCAGATCAACAGACGTCCTGCTGATGAACACACCGAGTGTTTCTCCATGTGTCCCGGCCCTGATGGATCCAGAACGGTAAAACCAGGATTCATCATGTTGAAATAGAAAAACCAGAACCACACAGATTGTACTTTAAGGTTCTGGAGGAGAAATGGTTGCTAAAGATCTCACAGCTCACCAACAAACTGTCTGAGAGGAGGAAATGATCATCGTCTCTTCTTCTCTGAGTGATGGTCACAAAGACGCGTCCACTAAGATCTGGATCCGTTTCTTCAGGATCATTCCAACATTATATAATATTAGACACGAGATGTGTTTCTGTCTGGAAACTGTCAAACACAAACCCTGATCCAAAGAGCACATTTCTGCAGAGTCCAGCAGAGAGCTGGACAATTAATCGAAGCCGACATTCAGAACCTCTGACCGACGTCATCTTGTCCATGTCCATTATAAAAAAATGTTTTAGGGCAGAGTCACGTGACGACGCGTCCAATCAGCGACATGGAAGCAATGTCCGTCGTTTGGACACATTTTGTCTTTAGGGAAGACGACAGCGAACAAAAAGAAGTTAAATGTAAACACTGCTGAAAAACTGTTTTCTACTGTTTTAATTTCTACTTGAAAACTCAAATGTGTCGTTTTCATTTCAAGCTTTGATTTCAGTTTGAAATATTCAATAAATAGTTGATCAGATATGATCACTCTTTCATTAGAAACATATCCCAGCTTTAAGAGGTGAGCTTATTTACAGTAGAGACCATGTCAGTGAACTATGAGGGCAAACAACTCAAACAAAATAATCCTTCATTCATCGTGATCGAGGTCAAATGTTCAACTCATCGTGATATTGACTTGAGGTCGTATCGCCCAGCCCTATAACGGGGTTAAAGGTGTGAAGACTTACCGCCCAGGTTTTGCTGAGTCTGAAGATGGGAGCGCTCTGCAGAGCGGACACCACGGACACCAGAGAGTGGAGGTTGTTCAGATCCAACAGTTTCTGCAAACAAACACAAAGTCATGTAAAAAAAAAACACCAAACAGGAAGCAGCAAACACGACACCCAGCTTTGTAATGAGACTTAAACAACTTGTGTCCAAGGCTTCTTTTTCTCTGAGAAGTTTCTTATTATGTCGTTATTTGATGCTTTAAAACGCCATGATGGACTGCTTTCCTGACGAATGCTACGACTACAGCAGAAACGGTGAGAGGAAGTGTCACTGTCCTTTTTATATGCAAGTTAAAGGTGTGCTTTCAAAGCGGCGCCGCGTGACGTCAATACCGCCGCTCTGGTATTTTACATGTCAGCCCTGGTCAAGGGGATATTTTGGCTTCATCCTGTTCAGCAAGAGAAGGCTGCGGCACGCTGTCCATTTGTATATACAGTCTATAATCAAGAACCCTGGGACGTCTGATGATAGTCACTGGTTACTCAAATCAGAAGGATTATAGCAGACTGACTTAACACCTGTTTCTGTACTTTCAGATGTGATTTCATATCTTTACAGACACCAGAGATTAAACTCCTCCCACTTCTCTGATGTACCACAGGAGGAGAAACATCGTCACCATCACTGCTGAGTAACACAGTTTAATACAGCAGCTCACAGTTTATTGGATCCTGAGCCGAGTTAGTTTAACGAGCTGCCGGCAGAGACACACTCAAAGCAAAGGGTTTAAAAAGCAGCTTGTTATGATTATTTCCCTCTAGTGTTTCTGATTCTGATTAACAGCCGGTTTTTATCCTCTGAAAACATGTTTCAGGATCAAATTAACACTTTATCACTGAATGAGATCGAGTCATAACAGAGACACGTCTCAGAGAAAAACCTGATAACGGCACAAAAAATACATTTAAATAATAAGTTCATGATTAAAGGAGCAATATGTAACTCTGACCCCTAGTGTTTAAAATGGGTACTGCAGTCCAAATTCTAAACATTGTAGAGAGCTGTCTCCCCCCCCCCTCCTCTCTAGAGTGGATGCTCACGCAGGTCACCATGTGGTGGACACTGAAGCTTCAGTGTTTATCCAGCTCTGCATCGGTCTGTAAACCTTTCTGCGTTCTAACCTCTCTCCATTTTTCAAAAGCATCTCCAATATTGATCCTAGTTTGAGCACGTTTCTGCTCGTGGAGCTTATTAGAAACATGCAGAGGCTTTTTAGGTCGGGTACAACCACTTCTATCTGAACCAGTTCTCTTGCCCGCTTCCATCGCTGCAACACCTGTTGGTTTGACCTGATAACTGCTCTCATATCTGGCAAACCGAGGGGCGTCCAAAACGGCCGTGTGGGGGTGCCTTAAAACCGCCTACCTTCTCTGGTCCAAACAAATCCAGACCATTCAGGACCAGAATCTAAAGTTAGAAGGAGGACATACTGGCTGCTGCATTGTTGTCAGAGAAGCCAGCACTTCAACATAGCATGTTTCCTTAATGTCTGATCATAGAGTAAGCTCACTTTATCATCTCAGTCACTACACATCTCACTGATTGGTCCTTTACTAAATATATAAATATTAACACTCCTCACAGTTTCAGCGTTTATCCTCCAGTCTGAACTCACCTTTGCGATCTTGACAAAGTGACCCAGGATCTCCGCTCTGATTTTCAACGTCTGTGCCGTTAAGATTTCTCTCACCAGCCAGAAGCTCACCTGAAACATCACCACATTAACACACACACATACACACACAGACATACCAGTCCTCACTCAGTTTAAATGGAACCTGTACTCATTATAAATCAGTGTGCAGGAAGCGTCCAGATTTAGGCTTTTACAGACAACTTCTCTTTCCCAGGGTGGGCACGCTCCCAGACCCGCTAGCTGGCTCCTTAATCCCACTGCATAATGGATGTCTTTTAGGGCGCACTCACACTAGGCAACCTGTACCGTTCCTAAGCACGCTTCACCCCCAAAGTCCAGTTTGTTGAACTAGTGTGAGTGCTCAAGCACGGTACACTTCCTTGGCCCTGGCCCTGTTGCAAGAGGTTTGCTTCATACTTAAGCACGGTACGGGACAACTGGGCCTGATGTGAGTGGGCCCTTAGAGTATTGGTTACACATAGGAGGTTGATTAATGATGAAATATTTGCTGTAGAAACTGGAGGTGAAGCAGAGACGGCTGTACCTGGTTGAACCTGCGAGTGAACGCCACTACGTTTGGAGCCAATCTGTGTTTCTCTTTCCCGTTCCATCCACAGCTGGCAAGCTCCTGTTGGTCATTAAAAACACATCAAACAGCAGGTTTCATTAAATCTGTGATAAGAAGCGACACAATCACCTGTGAGGGGAGGAAAAGCACCCGCCCCGGATCATTGAATTAGATTAGGTTTAATAACATTAAATCCAAACTGGGGGGAGACCTGATGTTTCTCTGCAGCTGGAAACACGGAATCAGAAATCAGTAATCAGGGCAGCTTAGCTGGAGAGTCACAACATACGGGATAAACACAAATCTAATAGTTTGAATTCCTCATATTAATAAATAAGAGGTTAAAGTCTGTGCAGCTCAAACTGTAACCGTCGTCATTTGGGAAACATTCAAACAAAGGGAGTCGTAGACGAGGTTCCTGTGAGGTTTGATCAGGAGTTATTTGAAGTCTCTGACTCTCGTGTCTGTGATCAGTGTGATGAAAGGAAAGCCTGCAGGCCTCAAACACACACACACTCAAGCTGCTCTTCTCTTTGTTGTTCACTGACATTCAGAGGACGCTTCAGACTCTGAGTGACCACAGCTGTGGAGGACGTCAGGGCAGCTTCGGAAACATTTAAAACAGAAAGTAGAGAAAATCACGGGGGGAGCTGGGGGGTTTGGGGAGTGTCCTGCAAAACATGACGACCTTCTGAGGATACGATGTAGATCTAAAAATAACCCACAAACTGTTGATGGTCCATAAAAAGACTTCTTAATTTATTAATTCCTCGGATGCATCTAAAGTCCTCTTAATTGTCATCTTCGTCGTAGGGTTTAAATTACGCACGACTCTGTAAAAATCACTTAATGCGTTAAGAAGGATCACTTACAGCGTGTCCAATCAGCACTCAAGCTTTAATTATCGCGTTGAATCGGGTGCATCGCATAGCGCAGCATCAGACGCTCGCTGTCCTCACTGCATCCGTTAAATATTTACCTCTCTGCTCTGTGAATTTTAGTTTCCAGTTGTAAACATTAGAACATGTGGTGCTTTTATTTTGAAGGTGGACAAACAGAAGTGTGGTGCTTTTATTTTGAAGGTGGACAAACTGAAGTGTGGTGCTTTTATTTTGAAGGTGGACAAACTGAAGTGTGGTGCTTTTATTTTGAAGGTGGACAAACAGAAGTGAGGTGCTTTTATTTTGAAGGTGGACAAACTGAAGTGTGGTGCTTTTATTTTGAAGGTGGACACACTGATGTGTGGTGCTTTTATTTTGAAGGTGGACAAACTGAAGTGTGGTGCTTTGTATTGACGAGCTGTTGTCTCAGATCTCAACACTCAGAGGCTCGTCAATAAACGGCTCGCGGTGAGCTGAATAAAGTTTTTCTCCGGTGTTGAGACAGGTCAAAGGTCAACATTTCAGTAACAGGGTGTGAATATTAATTATGCACCGTTTTCTCCACTTTGTACAACAAGCTAACGAGTTCTGTCGAGTAAGAGAAGCGAGTGCCAGTGGCCTCGTAGAGCCCCCTCGTTCCTCGTCCATGTCTAAGCGCGCGACAGGAATGAAAATAGAATCGGGGCGTAAAAATAGCACATCGCTCTGTTTCATGCTGCGTCGCTCGAAGGCTGTTAGCCTGATTCAATTGTTTCCTATTTCAGGGTCCTGATTTTGTCGCTGATGCTTGCTGACGTTGCACGCTGTTAGGACACGATGTGAGGGAACACTTTTAGGACACACTGTTAGGACACACTGTTAGGATACACTGTTAGGACACACTGTTAGGACACACTGTTAGGACACACTGTGAGGACACTCTGTTAGGACACACTGTTAGGACACACTGTTAGGACACACTGTTAGGACACACTGTTAGGACACACAGAGCCTTGACTGAGTCACATCTGCAGAACGATAAGATATCACTGAAATGAAGCTCACATTTTAAACCTCCTCCACATCTTGACTGGATCTGAATGCTAAAATGTATTAAAGCTCGACAAAGATTGATTGTGTGTCTCACCTCGGGCTGTATGGCTTTAAACACCGGAGCATCCATCAGCGTGATCTGACTCTGAAAGGACGACAAACAAGACAAACATGACCTTTAAACACGCGGGACGCTTTGATACAGTTGTGTACATAAAGTCCTCTAATAACACGTTTGTATGTTGATTATTATTATGAGCTTCTGCACGTCTGAGGCTTCTTCAGGATTCTGTCAGGAGAACTAAATAACTGAGCAACATTTACAGTATCTGTCACACACTGTTTTATCGGTGTGCAGTTTACTTGTTATTGCCTGTAAAGAGATTTTTGTAACGAAGTTGCAACCGACCTGTAACGGCTGAGACAACGACCAAAAGCAGAAGCCTGCAGCAAATTCAGAAATGTTTATAATTCAAAAGCAAATGCGAAAGTCCAAAACGAATTCAACGACTGAACCGTGCAGCAAAAAGTCGAAACAACTGCATTAACATGAGGCACGCTGCAAATACAAAAACAATGCTAAATCAGAAAGAAACAGAAAACATCCACACAAAGATGAACGCTGTGAATACAGAAGTGCTCCAGGCCTGTAGGAGGCGCTCTGTGGAACAGACTCTGACAGTGGGGATGAGAGAACAGAGCAGCCGTGGGATGCCTGGAGCTTGTGCTAACTGCAGGACTAACTGAGCTTCGATGCTAACCCACCATCCTTTACTCGACGCCGGTCGTTTGGCTTTGGACCGTCAGAGGTCAGAATCAGAAGGCGGGACGGGCGAGACACGTCCGGCCCCAGTACCCGAGTTGTTGCACTTATTTTGAACTTTTGTATTAATAACTTTTCTGAATTTGCTGCATGTTTTTTATTATATGTAAGATGTTGCATCAGCTGCAGGTCAGGCCTCTGTTGGCCACTGTACTTTTTCACATGTGGTTGTTACTCACAGCGAACTCCTCGGGCGTCACCTTCAAAACATCGAAGATGACGGCGTCATAGCTCTTAGCGTAGTCGACACACTGTCCATCCAGAGAGTCAGAGCTGCTGCTCGCCTACAGGATGGACACACACACACACACACACACACACACACACACACACACACACACACACACACACACACACACACACACACACACACACACACACACACACACACACACACACACACACACACACACACACACACACACACACACACACACACACACACACACACACACACACAGAGGTCACACACAGAGGTCACACACACACACACACACACACACACACAGGTCAAACACACAAAGGAAAAATGATATTAAACTCCACCACCAGGGGGCTCTCAATCAAAACAATAACAAAAGATGATGTCGAGGCTGGCGGGAAATCATGGGAGTGATTCTCTTCTACTCCACACCC
>CM036549.1:1470376-1502876 GCA_020745685.1 Tautogolabrus adspersus | reverse complement strand
GGGGGTCTTTGACCTCATATGATGCTCCTTCTGCACAAAATCAAACGATGACCGGCTGACTGATCTGAACTGATCCGTTAACAGAGAACACAAAACAAACCAAACCAGATAACGGGAGGAGAAGAACGTCTGCATCTTTGAGCTGGACAGAAAGTTATAACACATGTCACTTTTTTTACTGATGAATACATGCAGGGAGGGAATGTTAACAAATCAACACGAGCAGACATATTGTCTGTGTCGGATGCTCTGTGCGCTCGGCTCTGTCCCGTCTGTCTCTCTCCGTCACACTATCACACCGCTCTGATCTGATCTGGAGTCTGCTCAAAGAGGAGAAATGATCCTGACACGTGGAGAAAGAACAACAGATGGTGTTTCCCATTTATCTCCCCCCCCACCCTCCAGCAGATCCTCACACTTTCTCTGGATAACGTGGTGACAGGGGCTCCTTCGAGGGGGGCGGGGGCGGTGAAAATAAAAACGTGATGTATTAATAGGAGGTGATAATGTCTCCGTTAAAAGACAGTCTGGTTTGAATCTCGATTCATAAGCTACGTTTAGATTCACTGACGATTCATTAGAAAAAAGAACGAATAGTTCTGATATGACTCCATTCATCCGTCATCTATACCGCACTTCCTGTTCAGGGTCGTGGAGGGCTGGAGCCCTGTCATTGGGCGAGAGGCGGGGTTACACCCTGGACTGGTCACCAGTCAATCAAAGGACCTGAGTACCAAGAGAGAACCCATGCATGCAACTCCAGGGTCATCCCGATGTTCCCTCAGCTCTACGTTCCCTCTGACCCTACCATGTGGCCCCCTTCCAACTCAACCGTGTAGTCTGATGGGCAGCAGGAGCCAGGACATCGCCCGGGTTGTCATGTGGTAACCTCCCTTCATTGGTGATTCGCCACTAGTCCCACGACACCTCCTGAAGGTTGGACAGTTAACTCTGGCGTCCCAAAGCCACTCCCCTCAATCCTAGCTCTCAACGCCACCACACCCACACGCAGAGCGTGAGGTGAAGTCTTGACAACACGCCCACGCTCAGATGTCTCACTTTGACGGTTATTCTGGAGGAGAAATAGAAATATGTGTTATGACTGGCACAGAAATCTGAGCTCTTTACAGAATCCTTCTCACGCTTAAAACTAAATATTGATTTATCCAGAGAGACACAAATTAAAGCCTCATCCGCTTTAAGAGGAAGAAACTCTGAGCTCAGTGTGTCCGTGCAGATAGGAGAGAAATGCTGTTTTAAAATATTAATCATGAAAACATTTTTCTCCTTTCATCATTTCTCTGTGGTCGTCAATATGAAGTCTGTATGACGTTCAGGCTGCGTCATCCCTGCTCGCTCTGCTTCTAACAGCTCTTCTCTGTCTTTGTTCTTTAACAGATATCCAGCTCAGTGAAACGCCGTCTGTTTGGTATCATTGAACCCCGTTTAAATGTCATGAAAGCCGTCACTCTCAACAGCACGGTACAAATGTCAGCCACAGAAAAAATGAGCCATAGAAGCGGTGACGACGAGAAGACCGTGCAGAGTTGCGACTTGGAAGTGTTTAATATTCGGGTCTGTTTGCGCTACTTGCTAATGTTAGCATGTTAGTAAAACGTCTTCCTCGCCGCTTCAACAGGTGAGGCTTATGTGTCGTTGTTGTACTTAACGCTCCTCACAAAGTGCACAGACGTTTGGGACATTTTCTATCCTTCACATTCAGTCCACATGACTTGATTAATGACGAGGAGAACTGGAAGCTGCTTTGGTGATTTCTGACATTGTTGTCTACTCATTGAACGAGCTGCAAAACCTCAGTTAACAGGTTTATAACGTTACAATTGCTCCTCCTTACTGGCAGGTCGTCCTGCATGCACTATCAAACTCCTGCCGATGATCCGAACCGCAGCAGCATGACTGATCTTCTCTAACCAGACTCTTCTCCTCTGTCGCCCCCCGGTGGTGGAAAGAACTACCAAACTCCATTCGACCTGCAGAGTCCCTCTGCACCTTTAAGAAAAATCTAAAGACCCAGCTCTTTATGAACACCTACGACCTTCATGATGATGATGATGATGATGATGATGATGATGATGATGAGAACTCTCAAGAACAACTGTCGATGTTTTTGTTGATGACGATATGTTAACTTTAATTATATTATTATCTGCCTCTGGTCACTTCCTGTCAGCACCTGTGCTCTGCCTCTGGTCACTTCCTGTCAACACCTCTGGTCACTTCCTGTCAGCACCTGTGCTCTGTCTCTGGTCACTTCCTGTCAGCAACTGTGCTCCGCCTCTGGTCACTTCCTGTCAGCACCTCTGGTCACTTCCTGTCAGCACCTGTGCTCCGCCTCTGGTCACTTCCTGTCAGCTCCCGTGTGTCCGATCGGTCTTAAAGCTGTTTGTTTTCACTTCCTGACGTTCTCTCCTCCTCTCTTGATCCTCGCTCGTGTTGTTCTTACTCTTCGATGTTCGTCTTTTTAGATAAAAGCATCTGATCAACTGGCTCATGTTACATTGTTACTGATCCAGATCTGTTACTGATCCAGATCAGTTATTCTTCACACCCTATGTTTTACATTTTGTGCCTCTTTAAATCTTAATTTGTAAAAACACAAACTACAACCTCTTCACGTCTCTATCTGTGTTCTTTTCTGTGATCACCATCAGTGCAGCTCAGCAGACTTCTCTGCAGCTTTAGAGTCTTTATCATTCATTTTATGACCACAGAGATAACACGAGGACACACACGCCATGTCCTGATAAATACCTCTGCACACGCCTCACACTCATCTTTACAACACTCAGAAATATCTGCAGTTATGACAGCTGGCTCCACGCTCCACAGCACGTCTCTCCAAATGTAAGACATCATCGTAAGAAGAACGCGGACTGCAGAGGACTCTCTGAAGGAGACGCTAAAATTAAACACTTCCTCATCCTGTCAAATCCACACCTGTAAATACTGTACATGCAAGGAAACGACATTCTGGGAAATGGTGTCAATAGGTGTTTTCAGACCAAACAGTTCTGGGACTTTTTGAAGAGGAACTATCCAGTAGGGAGTTCCCTGAGAACGACACACCATGGGGACTTTTTCTGTCTGCAATAGCACCGCCGTGGTGCTGGCTGATATGAACTTTAAAGTCACCTAAGCCAGCCGACAGTTGCTATAGCAACGTTGTTTACGCAACACAGCTGATAATACGGAGGACGCCACGGTTGGAGCTGTGTGTTTGTTTGCGTGTGATTGGATGAGGCCTTTGAGAGAGTAAGAAGACGGACAGCAAAATGGCCACATCTTATTCAAAAGTTGGCAGCACATACCACGTAGATATTTTCTCACAGATATGTGTCGATATAAGTGTCGCAGTCAAGACCACACCAACCGAGACCAGAACATACCTGAGATCAGAGTGCTCCGAGACCAAGACCACAAATCATCATCTTGTGTGCAGGGGGCGTGTCACTCACTTAGACCGTAACACCGGGAAGGTTGCCTCCGTAACCGGGGGATAAAAATCACTTGCGAATGAATTGAAGTTATTGGGTCTTTTAGAAAGAGGCGTTTTCCTTCTCAGTGATGACGTGAGAAAGAAGCCTGTCAGTGGTGGTCTTGATTTAAATGATGGAGTCCGCCCAGTCTGAGGCCGAGACAAGACCGAGTAAAGATGCTTTCGATTCCGAGACGAGACGGCGACCTTCAAAAAGTGTTCTTGAGACCAAAGAGACCGATTTTGAGTATAACAACACTAGCCGATATAACTCGATTTATTCACCAGTCAAACAGCAGTTCCTTGTCACCAGCAGAGGGCGCTACATGGATTATAACAAACATCACCACCCTCCAGAGTGTAAAGCAGTGATGCTCGTACACGCTCAGTTACTTTCCAGTCGAGTGTCTTAAATCTTTTCCAGTGTTTGATGTGTTCTGTTGAAAATGAAGAAACAAAAAGAGGAAAGAGGAGTTGTGAGAAGTATCGATCTGACCCATGAAACATGACTTCCTCAGTTTCTTCCTGTGATTCCTTCATGTCAGTATTTTATGTTCTGCCTCCTGCTGCACACAAACTAAGATCTTTGAAATGACTGCAGTGATTGGGGTACAGGCCGGGAGGGTCAGCTGATCAGTCAGCTGATCAGTCAGGAGAGTTTAATGCTCACTGCATCAGAACTTATTCAACAGGAGGAGTTTCCATCTCACTCAGCATCAACTCACACAAACACAAAGGCAGCTTCTCTGTGATTCATTTAGAAACACGCTGACACACAAAGACTTCACAAACACGTGAATTTAAACGTGTAAATGTTTGCACTAAAACATCTACATGAATGTAAAATGGACTAAACCTGTTGTTTACGTTGTTGTTGAGTTCTTACATCACCTCAAATATTTCCAACACTTATCAAAGACGGAGAAATCCTTCATCGATGCAGCCGCCATGACAGACACAATGTTTATCGTTGCCGTGGAAACAGCGGATGTTACGTCAAAGACCGTAAGGAAGCGTGAGCTGCTACTGAAAGCTGCCGTTCTGTTGCTGTATGTGCTGCTGTGATAAAAACATCTTGTCAATTATACTCACATACATTAACTCGTCTGTAAACATATTCTCTTCCTCAGGTCTGTTTCACCCGGTCGTCTACGGTCAACCAGGAGTTCGTTTTCATCAAGGGTGGGGGGGGAGTAGTAGAAAGAATCACTCCCATGATTCCCCGCCAGCCTCTGCGTCATCTTCTGTTATTGTTTTGATTGAGAGCCCCCTGGTGGTGGAGTTTACACACTGTGCCTTTAAGGAGCAGCATCAACATGCTGCTGCAATTTATCCCAAACTACAGAGATTCTGCAAGAACAACAGAGCGTCACAAGATCATCGAGGTTAAACGATTAACGTGCTGTATGCACAGTAATGTGTCGCTCGTTTTGATCTGAGGTTTTGTCATGTTTGTGACTTTTGTCTTAATGGTGCAGCTGATACACACACGTGATTCTGACGCTCGATGCACACACAGCTGCACAGAGTGTGGCAGGTCATCAGGCTCTAACTGAGGGATGGACGATACCCTCCGATACCCCTTCATGCTGATTCCATTTGAATTGTGATTCTGAAGTATTACGATGAATCCATTAAGGCGATTTTCTCTGAAGACAAAAGTGAAAACAAGAGGAGAGAGAGGAGAGTATCACATGTTCTCTGTGATCATCACCTGACAAACATCTGTTTTCTTTGTTACCTAGGCGACGAGTCACGCCCCATCTTGAATCCGATTGGATGCCTGGAGCAGAGCCATTAAAGGCGTTTTCACACCTAACCTGTTTGTTTCGGTTCAAATGTATTCACGTCCGTTTGCCAAGTAAGTGCGGCTCGTTTGTGCCGGTGTGAAAGCTGTCAATCAAACCCTGGTGCGGACGAAACAACCGAACAGAGGCCGCTTGAAAAGGTCGGTCTCTGTTCTCTTTTAGTCTGTAGTGAGAACATGAACCGACCTCGATCCAACCAAACCACCGTGATCCCTCTCTGTTCATCATCACTGAACACGTGTTAAACACCACAGGCAGACCTGACGGAGCTTCAGAGACAGTTTGGGTGGATGAGCAGGTCCTGGTTCAGGAGGATTAGTGTGGTCCTGGTTCAGGAGGATTAGTGTGGTCCTGGTTCAGGAGGATTAACGTGGTCCTGGTTCTGGAGGATCAACGTGGTCCTGGTTCAGGAGGATTAGTGTGGTCCTGGTTCAGGAGGATCAACGTGGTCCTGGTTCAGGAGGATTAGTGTGGTCCTGATTCAGGAGGATTAGTGTGGTCCTGGTTCAGGAGGATTAGTGTGGTCCTGGTTCAGGAGGATTAGTGTGGTCCTGGTTCAGGAGGATTAACGTGGTCCTGGTTCAGGAGGATTAGAGTGGTCCTGGTTCAGGAGGATTAATGTGGTCCTGGTTCAGGAGGATTAGTGTGGTCCTGGTTCAGGAGGATTAACGTGGTCCTGGTTCAGGAGGATTAACGTGGTCCTGGTTCAGGAGGATCAACGTGGTCCTGGTTCAGGAGGATTAATGTGGTCCTGGTTCAGGAGGATTAGTGTGGTCCTGGTTCAGGAGGATTAACGTGGTCCTGGTTCAGGAGGTTTAACGTGGTCCTGGTTCAGGAGGATTAACGTGCTCCTGGTTCAGGAGGATTAATGTGGTCCTGGTTCAGGAGGATTAACGTGGTCCTGGTTCAGGAGGATTAACGTCCTCCTGGTTCAGGAGGATTAACGTGGTCCTGGTTCAGGAGGATTAACGTGCTCCTGGTTCAGGAGGATTAACGTGGTCCTGGTTCAGGAGGATTAACGTGGTCCTGGTTCAGGAGGTTTAACGTGGTCCTGGTTCAGGAGGATTAGTGTGGTCCTGGTTCAGGAGGATTAATGTGGTCCTGGTTCAGGAGGATTAACGTGGTCCTGGATCAGGAGGATCAACGTGGTCCTAGTTCAGGAGGATTAGTGTGGTCCTGGTTCAGGAGGATTAACGTGGTCCTGGTTCAGGAGGATCAACGTGGTCCTGGTTCAGGAGGATTCACGTGCTCCTGGTCCTGAACTGTCTTGAGAAGCGTCTTCAGCGACTCCAGAACATCAACATGTTATTTTACCTTCAGTGATGAGCAGAGCTCACATCAGTCCGTGTCGTCTTTGGAGCAGCGACAGCCAATCAGGAGGCAGCTAGTCTGTTGTTTCCGACCAATCAGAGAGCATGTTCCTCGATCATCACACATTTTGTCCTCTTGTACACGTCCCCGTGTGAACACAGACCACGTCGGCTGGTTTTCTGTAAAGGAATACATCGTCACAATGATCGGGAAAACAAATCCATTCTTTAAATCCTCCATTCAAAAATAAATCCTGATAATTCAGTGAATTTTCTTTTTCCCGCCCCAACACACAGAGAAGAGAAATAACGGATTAGTTTGACCAACAGTGACAGAGGCAGCTCAACTCAGAGAGTCAGACGTCCTTCAGATTCTCTGTCTTCACATGAATCTGTCACCAGGAGATTCAAAAAAGAAGATATTGTACACAAACGTCTCACGTGTGTGTGACATCATCGTCATCATAATTAAATGGTGGTTTTTGGTGTGTGCCGACGTTGTGTGTTTACAGCGCTGGCAGTGATGCAGCTCTGCGTATCCATGGTAACAGCAGCTTCCTGCCTGTAGTGGGAAACAGAAAGTAGTCCCACAGAGTGCCTGTTTTATTTTCACCCTCGGAGGCTAAATTTACATTTCATTCACACCTCACTCTGCAGTCGGACGACGTCGTCAAATCAATAAATCAAGACTTAGAGGTGACGGAGACGGCCGCCACTCGTAACCAATCAGTGCAGAGGAATGCGTCCCTCGTTTGCATTAGATCTTTAGCGTCTGTCAGACCAAACAACATCATTAACTGATACTTGAGGTAAAAATAGAGAAAATTAAACCAAAGAGAAATCATTCTAAAGCTGCTTTAAGAGTGAAAATCATGAAGCCATTATTCAATACCACAATCAGAAGGCGGTCGCCATGACACACACAACATGTTTATCGTTGCCATGGAAACACCGGATAGATACATTCGGCGGCACGTCATAGTTGGGGGCGTGGCCTCCCGTGGGGGAAAAGAATCCTTTCCCACAGCCACCAACAATGCAAACACGTGGATTTTGAACTCCGATGCTAACGCTTACAAGCTGTCATGTCCACATTGATTCATGACTGTCAAGAAAGAGAAATTAATAAACAGAACAGAACAGGATGGAATTGTTGTCCGATACGTTTTAAAAGACTGACCCAACTAAACGGGCCGAAGTGTCGTTCCCAAATGCAGTGCTGACTACAGGCTTACACGTTTGAATTTTGGATCCCACTAGCGACCAATCTCGTCCTCCCGCCTCCCGCCTCTCCTACTCGGCTCTGTGCTTCGGTTGGGTAAAATATAAAACCTTAGATTTAGATTTCTCAGTTTATTTGTAGTGAAGAAGACACACAGCAGCACTATAGCATTGTGCCTAGCGGTTTGTTACAGAGGAGGAAAGAAACAAATACTTCAAAATCATTTCTATCTATCGGGAGCAGTTTTGAAAAGCCTCAAATCGGGCCACGCCTCCCAGATCGATTAGGGTGGGAGGTGGATCAGGCCTAAATCGTGCCTTAAATCGTCTAGTGTGCAGCCAGCCATAGAATAGTTGGGGCGGCAGTAGCGCAGTCTCTCCCTCAGCTGAGGGTTGCCGGTTCAAGTCCCAGCATGGACAAACGTATGGAAGTGGGTCTGGTTGCTGGAGAATTGCAAGGTCACTTCCAGAGTACTGCCGAGGGCAAGGTAAGGCACCAAACCCCCAATAGCCCTGGCATGCCTCCCGTGTTGCAGCCCCTCACTCCGACACCTCTCCATTAACGCTTGTCCACAGGATTTGTTTGTGCATGTGTGCGTTTCAGGCAGAAGAGATTGTAGATAAAGCTAAGATAGCAGATCTGTGAGGACATGTTCTCTGTCATGCTGGTGCACCAAAGAAAAGGTGTGTTTGTTTCTAGAGCAGTAATTCAGTCTGATCAGTCAAACTGTACATTTAATGAGACCTATAACACTGTATAGTACATTTTGTTTCCTGCAAGGGGGGGGGGGGGGGGTCATGTTGTGGTTCAGGCCCTGTAAAATCAGAGCCCGGCCCTGTTCCTCACACAGACGCGTTTCGATGGCTCAGATTCACAGACAACACACGTAAACACAGCGGCCATGTCGATGTGTGTGTGTCTGTGTGTCATGATTCTATGACAGCGAGTTTACTGCCCGTGTGACCCCCAACAACAACACACACACGCACACGCACACGCACACACAGCCTCAGAGCCGGGCCTGCTGCCTCTCTGTGACCGAGTCCCGCAGCCTCCTCTCCCCGCTCTGCTCCTACCTTTTCCCGGGCAGTGTCCCTCTCTGCGCCGCCCTCCGCTCGGTGTTTTGATGAAGAAGATGATGAAGAGCTCACATTACAGTCCCGCACGGAGGCTAATTAAACCCGAGCAGTGATCTCCAGCAGCTCCTGGGGGGGGGGGGGGGATGTTACTCCTCCTTTGAGCCGAACATGAAGCCAAGGTCGTAACGTGTGCACCGCAGGGTCCGCGAACCGTGCGGGCTTCATGAGCCGGAGTCATACACACACGGCGGTGACGTGAAAACGAGCTCGTGTCGAATAAAGAAGTGAAAATGAATAAAAGGAGACAGCAGGAAGTGACAGGTAGGAGCTGAGATCCTGACAGCCAGGTGTTCTGTCTAATCAGCCGCTCCGCTCAGAGCACACGGCCCGCCCACTGTCGCAGCCGGCCAATCACAGAGCGGCTCTAAGCCAGCGTCCTCAAGACGCAGGTGCATCTGTGTTGCCTTCAGGGGCTGCCTGGAAGCTTGTTATTTAGAGGATCAGGACGGGTCACAACAACTTTGATTCGTTAAAAAGGTTCTGCAGAGATGTTAATGTTTAAATAATCACAGTGTGCTCTCTGAGATGATACAGCACTCATCTGGTGCGAAATATAAACATCTCTGAAGTCTGTGATGCATAAGTACGGAAGACAATTAGGGTCAGGCATGAGAAATAAATAGACTTTATTAATGCCGCGAGGGGGAATTCAATTCTACACTTTGTTGTTGAACATGCTACACACACACAGGCTGTAACACACACTCATGAACAAACAGGATCTTATGGACATGCACTGATGGAGAGATGTCAGAGTGAGGGGGCTGCACACAGCGAGCGCTCCTGGGCTGGTGGAGGGGGTTTGGTGCCTTGCTCAAAGGCACCATGGCAGTGCTCAAGGAGGTGGACTGGCACCTCTCCAGCTACCAGACCAATTTTCAGATTTGGTCCACACCAGGACTTGAACTGGTGACCCTCTGATTCTCAACCCAAGTCCCTACAGACTGAGCTACTGCAGAGAGGAGGCAGAGTGTTGTGCCTAACAATGTTGAGAATAAAGTTGACATGTCACAAGATTCTATTTAAACTTTATTCTCAACATTTCGAGTATTTTCATTTTAACCTTTTTTTCTCAAAGTGTATAATGGAAAAAAAATCCCCCCCTAACATGATGTATTGCTCAAGTCTGGCCCTAATCCTCTTCCATACATAGGGCCTTTATGATGAATAACTAAAAAACAATAAGTAAAACAATTTCCCAGGGGCGCCAGTGGCCGAGTGGTTGGTTCAGGCGGCCCATGAACGGAGACTGTGGTCCTTGAAGCTGGCGGCCCGAGTTCAGGTCTGACCTGTGGCTCCTTTCCCGCATGTCATTCCCCCACTTTCTCTCTCACTCCAATTTCCAACTGTGTCCACTCTCCTGTCTCTCCAAAAAAGGAAGAAAAAGCCCCCAAAAAATCTGTACAGACATTTTTGTTATCCCCATTTCTTTTTATTAGTTTTACAGTCACGTATCTTTGTTATTAATCAAATCAAAGTGAAAAGCTGAGTGCCAACCAGCCCCCTCTCCCTGCACAGTGTATCACAGCTGTGTTTTATTTTCAGACTGTAGAGCAACATGGAGTAGTGGGGATTAAATTAGGGACAGAAGTACTTGGTGGTGCGTTCAAAGACTGATGGATTTCAGTTAATTATAAAGATGTCCTGTGTAGTAACAGCTCGAACATTTAGAGACAAGAACTTAACTGAAACATGAAACATGAGCTCCTGATACTTCACACGCGTATCACAGATGTTTGACTCTCTGAGACACATTTCAATATTTTAATAACATCTACATCAGATAAATAACCATGGACACCAGTCATATGTATTTAAGTTGTTCAATCGGTCTCTGTTGTTGCCTTTCTTGTGGTCTGTCTGTGCAGTGATATTCAGAGGATTTGATGAACCGGATCTTCTCTGCTTCAGGGTGTCTCTGAATGCAGGTACATGCCCCCTCATGTGCGCCCTCTAGTGGCCTCTGGACGAACCGCAGGTGTTTGAACTGATGAATGAGGACAGTGTGAAGGTCGATCCTTGTGTGTGTGTGTGTTTCAGAATCTGCTCTTTTTTCACAGCGCTGTGTATTTTTTCTCTGTATTGATGTGATATAAATTGTCAGTTCTGATCTCATCAACATTTCAGATCACAATGTTTTAATAGAGGGAAAACGTACGGTAGCCCACGAGGGCAACCGACCTGCAACGAAAAAACAAACATAAAGAAAAAGGTGCAGCAGATTTTACAAACCATATCAATTTATCATCAGATGGAAAAGTCTGAAAGAAAAACGACGACTGTCAACGAGCTGCAAAAAAAAAAACAGTGCTTCAAACCGCACTAACATCAAACCTGCTGCAGATCCATAAATGATGCTAAATCAGAATATTCAGAAAACGTGTTTATAAACGAATGCTGCAAGACCTCAATGGAAGTGCTACAGGCCTGTAGGGGGCGCCCTCAGAACAGATTATTATTGATAGGAGGCAGCCCAAACATGTTTGATATTTAGGATACGGGATTAGGGAGGCTCCGACTCGATCAGGAGCAGTACAATGAGCGCATTGACACAACATGAGGATTATTTGGACAGATTAGGGCCACGATACCCAAATTGGGTCTAAAATCATCTTTTGTGTAGCCAGCCTCAGAGGGAAAAGCTGCACAGTTACACAACAGTAACGTTGAAATTACAGCAACTAGACGAGGCGAGTCTCACCTGGACTCTGACAGCGGGGATGAGAGCAGAGGCGAGTCTCACCTGGACTCTGACAGCGGGGATGAGAGCAGAGGCAGGGCTTCTGTCAGGGCGGTGCTGGGATGCCTGGAGCTGGCTGCAGGGCTGCTAACCCTCCCTCCTTCGCTCAACACCGGTCTCTAGGTCTGCAGGGCTAACTGAGCCTCTTTGCTAACCCATCCTTCTTTCACTCGACACTGGTCATTTAGGTTTTGGACCATCGGAAGGTCAGAGTATAAAGTCCACCGAGAAAGACACAACCGGCCCTCGCCTGTTTTCTGTTCCTCTAAATAAAGTTGTTTCAGCTGTTTGTCGGCCATCGTAGAAATATAGACAGACACATTTTCATTTAGTTCCTCTTTATTTCAGACCTCTTCAGTCGTTAAGATTCTTAGTGTCAAAGTCTCTACAGTACAGAGAGCATGTTGCCAAATGTTAAATACCAAAGTCAGGAGGTCTCTCCTTAAATTGCACATTTCATTTAAACATTTTCTTCAAAGAAGCTTCGTCAGCAAAACAGAAGAAGGTTACATTTCATTATAAAGTTCAGTCCAAAGCATGAAACATCGTTACACGAATATGAAAACATTTTCAAAGCAAGCTAACAATGCTAACCATGCTAATCATGCTAACCCTGTCTCTGAGTGCGTTCTGATACAAACCGTTCGGTCTCCTCAGACTGATTGAATAAAGTGACTCGTTAATGTTAATATGGCACACAGTGTTGGACAAGGACCTCAGCCTTGTTGTCCAGAAAGATCTTTACACTTTCTTCCGTGCAAAGTCTCCTCGTGATCCTCAAGAGTGATTCACACTTTGATATGTTCGAGTTCTTTGTGCAAAGTTTGTTAAAATTAAAGTACAACTGATGAATGCATCATTTTGCTGCTGTGTTGAATTCACGATTTGTGTTTTTATCTTAGCTTGTGTTTAAGCTGTTTTTAGAACAAACAAATTAGCTCTCTTAGTTATTTTTCTTTTGCTGAATTGTTGGACTTCAGCCGTTAACTTTGTCATAGTCCTCAAGCCTTTCTCAGGGTTTAATATTTCGCTCCTGCAGACATCTCGTGAACAGCAGATCAAAATGACAGTCTGTCGTGTTGTGCTACAGTCGTCTTTCCGATGTGTCCGACGTCACGTGAATGAAGGGTTAAAGTGCGTTCCATTTTATCTCCGAAGTTAAACGCTCAGAGATACCAGTAGGATCAACATCGAGATGGCCAACAAAGTCGGTTAACCCAAGCTTGAATTCCAACATGGCGGCTCCGTGCATCAACAGTCAAGTATTAGCATTTATTAGCAACTTGAGCAGTTTTCTGACCGAACAGTTCTGGGGACTTCTATCGACAAAGAAGCTCCCTGAGAACTTAACACCATGGTGGACTTTTTTTTGTCTGCATTCGCACCGTCATGGTGCTGGGAGAGAGTACCTCCTCTGAACCAGGAGCTGAAAAGGTTCCTCTAAACTGGGTTCTAGGAACTAAAATAGGTCTTAGTTCCTGCGGTGCGGAACGCTTGCACGCTGCTGCACAAAGCTTTTTTCTAGCAGTTTTTTGGGCGTGCATAAAAGTGAAAACATTTTCAACTCCTCAGCTCAAGACGCGGAGTCGCAGCACTAGTCAGAGTCACTTTTGGGCGAAGCAGCCAATCAAATCAATTAGGAGGCCCCACCTCTTCTATCTTTTTAGACATTCTCCCTTCTTGTCTCGGAGTAAAGCAACGGCGAGAGCTCTACGTTTGCTCTATTCCATTTTTTTCCACTTATTTTATTTGGTCGCCTGTATGCACGGAGCCCCGCTCCACAGGCGCTCCCAGCTGTTGTCTCCCCAGATACACTCAGGCATTTTTCAATCTCTGTGTGATCGGACCCCATGTACATATGTGAGTGTGAGATTGTGAACTTCTCCTCATAAATCTGGAACTTATAACATCCACGGACTGTTTCTATGCCTTAAAGTTGCTAATGATTAAAAAGTGAGTAAATGCAGGCAGTGTGTAGCATTGATCAGTATAAATAACACTTCATATCTAACGTACGTTTGAGTATTAAAGTCAAACATTCATCACAAAAAATCATTATTGCTATCTTGTCAGAGGAGCGGAGTCCTCTGCTGTCAGTGTGCTCACAGAGTTAGTGCTAAATATTGCTTCAATAACGTTCATGAAGAAGAAGAGCGAAGATTGTCCGACTTTTATCGCCCTGTCACGTGCAAACCTCCGATCATTCACGGACTGAGACTCTGATACCTGAACCTGTGAGTCAGATCCCTGTGCGATAAATAAACATCAATTATTATTATTATTAAATTACAGATGTTAGACTTTATTACAAACCCTGCTTTCTTTACATCTTGCTCTACATAACGCAGTTTAGAGGGCTGCATGGGAGCAACGCAAAGACGGAGGAGCGAACAGTTTCTACGTTACTGCGGGATTAGCTGGGCCCGCTAAACCTGTGCAAATGAGTCGAACAGACTCATTGTGTAATTCACAAAACACACACATAGGGTTAAATGCACCTCTTATTGTGCTGCAGAGCAAACAGCATCTCTGTGCGTGAGGCTGAGCCATTAACAGTCACTTGGGGAAAAACTGCCCCTTACATGCAAATCAGCCTCATCGTAAAAAGCGTCTAATTAACAAACAGCGGCGCTAACAGCGGCGCTAACAGCGGCGCTAACAGTGGCGCTAAGTTAAAGGGAAGAACGAGCGTCTGATGAGAGTTGGTGGTAAATGCGCCGCAGTATTTATAAGAGATGTGACGCTCAAACTTTCCAGTGATCAGGAAAACAATTCCCCCTCTATGTGCCTTCAAAATAAAAGCTCTGTAAATAAAGTCTGTAAATAAGAGTCTGACCTGACTATCATTAATATACTATGAACGGTCCCATGCGAGGCTCTAATGCAGTATTACAGTGAGTACGATGTGATTTCAGACACAGACTGTGGGACGATGGAGGTGTAGGGTGTGAGTCCAGGTGAGTCTGTGGTGCATTCATGGGGAATCAGGCGTCAGAGTGTGGAGACGAGGGTCTCCGTGGAGATGTGGACAGGACGCTCTCTGCCTCCTCATACAGCTGAGACACACAGACAATAAACAGGTAGATTAACAGCAGGTGAGAAACGAGCAATAAACAGGTCATTTAAAGGTCTCAGTCTCTCAGGCCACCCAAAGTCCTTCAGCGGTCCTCTCTATGCTCAAATTTGTAATCAGCTGTTTCCTGAGGAACCCATACAATCATGAAAGAGTTTTTCTTCTTACCGGTGTGAAGGGAACATCTTGAAAAAGCTCCTGAATGAAGCGGCGTGACGTCAGACGGAACGAGCAGCGAGCCAGCAGGACGGAAACCTCTGAGTACAGACAGACGTCATCAAATGCAGACGGAAACTTCTCCTTTATCCTGGACAACACAATAAAGACACATCAGGCAGGCTGGAGAGAGAACAGGGTACTGAGTTAGAGTCTCTTAACAGACGTCATCATCCTCACGTCAGCGAGGCTGCACAGATGTTTACTCATTATTAAGGTTATTAAATCTCTGTAGGCTCACGCCAGCAGGCTGGTCTCGTGGTTCTTTGTCCCCACAGATGAGCTGAGGTTGATGATCAGACGGAGAACCTCTTTCCTCAGGAGAACCCGACCTGCAGGAGGATCCTCTGTGATCAACTTTACACCTGTCAGAGTTCAAACAGGGGATGTGAAACTGGAGATATGACGGTTCAGGGACAATAATCAAGAATGATCTGTGAGGAGCAGCTGACACGATAACTCAAAATGTTAAGTTTATAAATGCAAACATGTGAAGAGGACAATAACTCTCTGAGACTGCAAATACACCGTGCAATTGTAAAAATGTTCCCTCTCCCTCTGCACGACTAAATCCTTTATGACTCAAGCAAAGCTCACCATTTTTGTGCTCACACTGTACGAGATCAATCAGGACGGAGCATCTACAAATAAAGTTGTCTTTGAAAACTCCTACAGATGTTGTAGATGTTTATTTCAGTGGTCTCATATGCACACCTTATATACAAACACCGTCGAAATCGCTCACGCTCTCTCTCCGACACGCATACAGACAAGCTAACTATCAGCTAAATCATAAATAATCTTCCCTGTCAGCTGGAGGTCTGCACTTATTTCCTGCCAACGTTTCTCACGTCCATATCTTTGGTGATAGGAGGGGGAAGACGCATCAAACAAGGATGCCGTCTGTTGCCATGGTGATTCCTGATGCTGTCTGCCAGCCCTGAAGTTGGTGAATACATTTGTGGCTCTGCTCTCACTGTGCGAGTGTGTGCAGTCGTACAGTACAAACAACATTTCAAACATGCCAGACAATCATCCGAGCATGAGTGCAGCAGGGAACTGCGAGGGGGGCAGATCAGGTCGTGATTTACCCTTGTGCCCCCCTGTACACTGCACGACTCCCGACTCTGCTGAAATTCAGCCCAATATCACAACTTCTGTGATAGGCACCCACCTAAAACCATCTCTGTGCTGTGTTGGCTCCCTGCTGACCCCTGAGAAACAGAGTCAGTGCACGCTGACCCTCCTGACGGATCGGTTTGGACCAGGACCTCCAGCTGCTGAGAGGGAGCCGGACTGAGCCTCTCTGGACACAGCGGGGCGTCTGTGGGGTCTGAAGAAGAAAATAACATGGACAATTAATTAGTACCACAGAGGCTTCAGTAAGCAGCTCAATACTCTATGTTTTATATATTCAGTCAGCGTCTCCAGGATTTATCTGTGCCCCATGAACAGATCTCACATTGGGCCCCTCCCCCACAGCCTCAGCACACCCTGAGATATTTCAATAACCACACCTCCATTACACTAATGAGCCTTTAAAAGATTTTAATTAAGGTTAATGACATTTTACTCCTTCAATACTTTGTCCCACCTGCGTCCCTGTCCTCAGAGCTGGACCCCATCACAGTCAGTCCAGAACAGTACAGACAGTTGGTCTGGTTGTGATCCTGCAGACCGGTCTCCTCTGAGGCCAGTATCTGGTTCTGATCAACCCGGTTCAGCAGCTCAGTGATGCTGAGCTGTGAGCGGAGCCTCGCTGGTCGACCTCCTTCGCTGAGACCTGAGGACACACATTAGAGTTAACAGGATGCTAAAGCTACCTGAGACACATAGGACAGCTAAAAAGATGCTAAAGCTACCTGAGCAAACAGCACAGCTAAGAGGATGCTAAAGCTACCTCAGGAAACACAGCACAGCTAACCGGATGCTAAAGCTCCCTCACCGTCAGATCCTCCTCCAGAGAAGAATCCAGCAGAGTTCTCCTCAGACGGAGGACTCAGCCTCTTCTGGAAATACGGAGCGTCTTTGATCTGAACAAATCGAGACAAAAGTATGTGTGAGTTTACCGAACACGTCAGAGAAGGAAAAGAAGTGTACGGTCTTTTTATCTTGACATAAAGTAGTCCTCACATGGAGCATGTTGTTGATGTTGATGGGCAGAGCGAGGCCCATAAACTCCTCAGAGGAGCTGAAGGATCCAGAAGAGACCATGGAGCGGACTGAGGACGAGTTCTGCAGAAAGTTCTGGTTAATGGGACTCAGCAGGTCTTCTTTGTCCAGAGACGCAAAACTCAGAGCCTTCAGGAACCTGAAGACAGACAGAGACTGACGGGATGTAGTCATCATGAGTCCTGCTCAAAGCTAAGTATGCTTTAAGTGACTGGCCTGTTTCACATTCATCATATCTGAATGAATAAAATGTCATTATTATTGCATGAGCAATCAATTAAACTGATTAAAAAACCTCCACTTCAGTCAACTGCAACCTGCGGCAGACTGAGGCGCTGATCCCCAGCAGTGTAGACTGGCTCAGGACATGTGGAAGACCACCTCTCTGGGTATGAGTCTCTTTATTCTATTTTCATTGATGTTAAAAACCTGTGGATCCTCACCTCTGAGCTGTGCGTCTGGAGTCCAGACTTCCAGACTTCATGGTGATGGTGTCTGTGAACAGGATCTCCTTGGCTGGGGATGCCCGGGCCTGGCTGTGGGACACGCAGGGCTGGATGCGTTGGTGCTGCAGCCTTCTCAGGGTGGTGTAACCCAGAGCGTCCTGGGGGGTGGTGCAGCAGCTGGAAGAGCTGCAGAACAGACTGCAGTCCGCAAAGCTGCTCAGAGCGCTCACAGATGGGGACCTGAAGGACGGTGCACTCCGTGGCAGCGTGTGGGCAGAGCCAGGAGGGACCAGGAAGACAGAACAGGACTTGGGGATGGAGAGACGGGTCGAGCAAGGCAGGGGGGTCTTTCTGGTCTCTGTGGGGGGATGCAGGGCCTCCCTAGTGGGACTGGAGCTCATGGAGCTGATACCACTGGTGGTGGTGTCTGTGTTAAAGCTCTGGCTCCGGCTCTTCAACGGAACTCCGACCCCTCCAGAGGGTCCGTCTTCAGCCAAACGCTCATAGCTGCGTGTCCCCCTCTGCTGGTTTTCCCCAAACCTGCTCACCTCCCCCTCCCCGTTCACCTCCTTCTCCCTGTTCACCTCCCCCGAGCCATTCACCTCCTCCTCCCCATTCACCTCCCCCGAGCCATTCACCTCCTCCTCCCCATTCACCTCCTTCTCTCTGTTCACCTCCCCCGAGCCATTCACCTCCCCCTCTTCAAGGCTGGGGCTGCTCACCTGGTCCACCTCGCAACTTGAGGACAAGTGGTGGTTGTTGTAAACAGAGAAATCCTCTTCAGTCTCTTTTAGTCCCTGCCCCCCCTCAGGCTCTCCTTTAGGGTCTGGGGTGCTGTCCTCAGGGTGGGGGGAGGAGCTGGGCTTCTTCCTGGGGAGGGACAGAGAGTGCAGGAGGTGGCTGCGAAGGCTGCAGGAGGCCAGCATGGTGAGGGGGGTCAGTTTCTTCATCAGTTCTGGACAGGTGTATAGAGAGGGGGAGGAGTCCTCTGTGATGTCAGAACCCTGGAGCCCATCAGCATCCAGCACACACACACCTGCACACACACACAAACACACGCACACAGGCGCTTTACTACAAGGCTTTAAAATGAACCTAAACTATGACTTTACTGGACGCTCTGGTCTTACTGGGCTGTGCGGAGTTCCTCCTGGATTCAGGGCTCAGTCGAATCTGAGGCTCGAGCTCCTCCGGGACCACGGGCCAAAGAGTCCTCTTGCTGTGTCTCACCGAGTCCCAACCCTGCTGCTTCAAAGAGTCACAGCCCTGACGAGTCCGACTGAGGAGACCCAACACGTACAGACACGTCCTGAAGACACACAATAATTGACCTGTTTGTAAATCCACAACCTGCTGGGTACTCAATATTCAGAATAATATAATCAATTAAGTAAATGATTCCTGTTGGTACCCTCTGATGGACAGAACCTCACAGCTGTGAGCCAGATCCACGATGTCCGGGATCACCCCCTCCTCCTGCAGCAGGTTCAGACCCCAGGAAGACGAGCCGATGTGTCCCTGCAGGAACAGACACCAGGGGAGCTTCAGGTATTGATAAACTTGACTGAAAGTCTAAGATTGTACAAACAGAACAGAATAAATGTGCAGACCAGAGCCCAGAGAGCTGCCTTCAGCTGCCTGATCCCCTCCCATCGGTCCAGGACAGGAGAGCGAACGGTGTAGCTCAAATCAGGTACGACGTTCTGCACGAGGACGAGGAGAGAAGATCTCAGATCAGAGCAAAAACAACCTTGACCAAAACTACACCAAAATGTTTTGAGTTGTCGTTTTTACAAAATGACTAATATGTGACTTTAACTAATACACATTTTCGTCTAACGACTAAGATTCAAATTAAATCTAAAGTATGTGCTGCTCAGAGTCAGAGTCTGGTGTGCAGCTGAGGTGAAACCAACAGGTAAACTCACCTGAGCCTGAAGGAGCTGACAGCCGGTCTTATCATGAACCAGCTGACCGTACAGGTGTACAGGCAGATAAACATGTGGCCTCTGTGACCTGCTGCACCAGACATACAGACAGGTAACAGGTAAAGGATTTATTATTTAATCACTGTAAACGTGAAGGTCCAATCAGTGAGCTGTGAAGTGAGTGAAGTGATAAAGTGAGCTTACTCTATGATCAGACATTAAGGAAACATGCTATGTTGAAGTGCTGGCTTCTCTGACAACAATGCAGCAGCCAGTATGTCCTCCGTCTAACTTTAGATTCTGGTCCTGAATGCTCTGGATTTGTTTGGACCAGAGAAGGTAGGCGGTTTTAAGGCCCCCCCACACGGCCGTTTTGGACGCCCCTCGGTTTGCCAGATATGAGAGCAGTTATCAGGTCAAACCAACAGGTGTTGCAGCGATGGAAGCGGGCAAGAGAACTGGTTCAGATAGAAGTGATTGTACCCGACCTAAAAAGCCTCTGCATGTTTCTAATAAGCTCCACGAGCAGAAACGTGCTCAAACTAGGATCAATATTGGAGATGCTTTTGAAAAATGGAGAGAGGTTAGAACACAGAAAGGTTTACAGACCGATGCAGAGCTGGATAAACACTGAAGCTTCAGTGTTCACCACATGGTGACCTGCGTGAGCATCCACTCTAGAGAGGAGGGGGGGGGGAGACAGCTCTCTCTGATGTTTAGAATTTGGACTGCAGTACCCATTTTAAACACTAGGTGTCAGAGTTTGCTCCTTTAAGTCTGCAGGGAACACAAGAGTTTGTGCTTCTTTATCCAGAAGTTAAAAACAGGTCTAAAAACTGAGATCAAGGCTTTTATGGTGACTAAACTGCAGGACTGAAGCTGCTACATCGTGAACATTTGTTTGTTTTGTTTGTTTTTGCTTCTATTCGACTTTGTTTTAAACTCTGACGGACAGAGTCGAGACTGCAGGGTCATGACCTCTGGTTGCTGCGGCGTACGTATTGCTCTCCGTTAACAGGTTTTCTGTAGGTGGTGAGAGCCTCGTTGAGCTGCTCCTCTATCAGGTCCACATACTTCAGGTTAAACTCCTGCAGGGACACACACAGGAGCAGAGCTGGTACACTTCATGGTGCTTTCACACAGAAGTTAACAGAAGTTAGCCTACCAGCCCCCTAGTAAATGTTCGGCATGAAGCGGATGTGAGAACACAGCAGGAAATCACCATGAGGGAGGGGATGGTAACATTTATATCCTGCAATCAGTGCACAGCCATCGCCTGTATGTGCGACTGTAAAACTGCTTCATTATGTTTCCTGTTCAGCAGTATGTTCTTCTCCTTTCCATGATATTGAAAATATGTTTTACTAAATGTAGCATTGATGTAAAAGCAAAAAACTGTCTTCATAGAGTCTGACTCTTGCTTTGTCCGCCACTTCGTTCTTTTCACGTCTTCCCTCCTGAAACACCCCCCCTTCCTCCCGCCAAACAGTGAAAGTCCGGGGGGCCGGTATTCTAGTGGTTAATGCGTGTACCAGAGGCTATAGTCCTCCAAGCTGGCGGCCCGGGTTCAAATCTGACCTGTGGCTCCTTTCTTGCATGTCATTCCCCACTCTCTCACTCCCTGATTTCTGACTCTATCCACTGTCCTATCTCTAAATAAAAAAAGTGAAAGTCCCCGGCTTTGAGGTGCACGTGTGAAATAACAAATCAGGAAGATTTCAGAGCCAGTCTGCCTGAAATGTTCTTGATTTTGTGTGAAAACAGCTGAGAACAGAAAGATGTCTGCTGCTGTTAATGTACCTTCTGCCATCTCTCCATCTCTGCAGAGATGTATCCTCTCTCACTGAGGTACGAGAAGCCCTTTGGGATGGACAGAAACCTGAAGAAACACAAAGGATGGTCAGAAACAATAATTCAAAAGGCTTTAGATCCGATTCAACAATAAAAACTCCTCAAAGGTTCTTCATGTTCAGGAAACGGAGAAGATCATTTTTACTGGATCAGAGGTGGAAAAGTTCAAGGAATCAAATCACCTTCACCTTTGTAAAACTAACTCGTCAGACAGATGTGTGTCTATTCACCTGAGCAGCAGCAGCACACCTTTGTCCCCCAGGTGAGACAGAGCCGGTCTCATCTCTGTCAGAGCGTGAAGGTTGGCCTGAACAAGAGCACACGGGAAGTAGATTTTTTTTTACATGAAATCATCTGATTTATTTCTACTTCCTGTGTTTTTTCTCCTCCCTCACCTTGTCCTCACAGGCTTCGTCCAGGATGTCCAGCGCCTCCATGGAAACGGTCTTATTCCTGTCGTAGAGCTGAGTGACGAGCAGCTCGATGCCCCAGTTACTGAAGAACTCCACGCCTGCCCGCAGGAGGACACGCAGGTGCTTGGTGGCGTAAAGCCTGCAGGTCTGTAGATCAGAGGCTGAGAGTTACTAATACTGATTTATATGACACCTTTATACCTTCAGTAAGCTGGAGTCTGACAGCTGATCATTAACTTCTATTAGTTTATTTTAATTTATTTTTCTGTTATACTAAACCAAATATGAAACGTTTAAGTCCTTTTACAGTCAGGATGCAAATTATAACTCCGTATTTTTATCGACAGACTTTTCTTGCCCCCCTGCCTTGCTTGACCTCTCTCAGCTGTAGGAAGGAATAAAAGTACAAACGGTGCGTCTTACATCGTTGGCAGCAGTGAGGACTTTGGACAGGATGACCCGAGACAGACCGTCTCTGCTGTAGTCCAACGTGGAGACGGTCAGCTTCAGCAGGTGCTCCTGATTCTTCTGACTGCACACGCTCAACAAACTGACGGAGACCATGAGAGGAAACAGAGAGAGAGAGAGTGAACCCTGTGAGACTGATGCAGCTGGATGATGTCGGGGTGAACAGATCTTAATGTGTCAGCCCTGTCTGTCTGTCTTCACAAGTTTTACCTCAATAAAGTGCATAAAGTGATTATGTTTCACTCAGAGGCTCATACACGATTTTTTCACATTAACCTCTCCCTGTTGAACCTTTCGCTCTGCCACATAGACGAAGAGAGACGGCCCCGCCCACTCTGGGACGCCATGTCTAGAGGCATGATGACAACAGAAGGAGAACAGACATACAGTTTCTTTGGCCTAAAGAGACACACATAACAGAATCAACTCTGAGTCTGAGATGCATATCGTTTTTTGATGTTTCTTGGCACTCGTCTGCTGCGGTCTCAGAAGGAGCGGTCTCAGAAGGAGCAAGTATCTGCACTTAGTTTCTTCTGAGAGTTGAGGTGAGAGCTTTCAGTGGAACAACAGTCTGATGGAGAGCATCGTCACCTGGAGCGAGCGCGGCTTCAGACATGCTCAGTGGAAGGACAAAAGATGTTGACTGGTTAAAAACCTTCACAGCTGCTGCAGTATTGATTCTGATTTATTATAACTTTGTGTAGACGTAATAAAAAGAGATTTACGTTAGACTCTGACCTCTGGAAGATGCTGCACTTCTCCAGCATCCTGACTCCGTGTGTGTGAGCCGACAGCGAGCCCAGGAACAGGAAGTAGTGCTGACTGAGCGTGGTGAGCAGCCTGCTGCCTGAAAGACCACGCTCAGGGTGAAACTGAGCAGAGAACAGACGCTGAGCGATGTCCCTCACCAGGTCCTCCAGGTACACCTGGCCCTCCTAAAATACAGAGGGGGAGGGGGAGGTTACAGGATGACACATTGACTCTAACACCTCCTCTGATGCTGAACTAACACAGCTGTCAGGGAGTGTGAATAAACTCTGTGGTACTACCAGCGTTTCCTACACAGGCGCCGTGGACTAAAACCACAACCCGAGTTTACATTTCTACTGTTGATGATTCGTCCCCAAACTCAATCTATATATTGACTGCTCCTGAAATCCTCCTGATCTGGTTGTTCACACATGCACATCACAGCCGGAGAGTAACCCTGTCGGACAGGAGGGGGGGCAGGAGGGTCTCCTGACGTAAGACGTGACGTAAAAAGTACGACAACGAAGCAAAAGATGACGCTATAATGAGAATATGTGTCTTTCTATCAATGCTACGTGTAGTTGAACAGAATCACAATCTGAACTAAAGAGTGGAGAAGAACATACTGGAGAACAGGAAACAGAATGCAGCAGGTTCATTAGAGCACGGAGATCGTAGAGGTGGCGTGCAGACAGTCTATGGTCGTGCAGCGATCACAGAGAATAAACGTCACCACCCCCTCCCACTCGCTCGAGCTGAATTCTCCTGATTATATCCTGCTGTGTTCTCACATCAGCTCACTCTGACTTTCTGTAGAATAAATACGAGGAGGCTGGAGGAGAAACTCCGGGTGAAGAGAGAAACATTCAGCTGTTTGTGTTCACACATACTGATCCAGCAATATCAGGAGTTTTTCAGGAGTTTTCTGCAAGTGTGAAAGAACTATAAGTTACTGTTACCTCCTCAGAGAGCAGCAGGAAGTCCACAAACTGACAGCCCACCACAGTCAGCTGTCGGGCCTTGGGGTGCTCCAGCTGCAGGCTGCTGTACTGCTGACTGCTGGGCTTATAGAAGAGCAGGAGACGCTGCACAAACCTGCAGAAAATAAAACACACATGCTTAGTCAGGTAGTGTGACGGGCTGTTTGTCACTGAGATACAAAAATCAAGATCAGAGCAATCAGAACATGTGAGGAAAAAGATTCTTACTTGTGAATTTGTTCATCCTTATGGCTCCGTAAACTAACGCTCGGCCACTACAGAGACGATTGTAAAAAAACAAGCAGGTGAAAGTCATGAAATGCTTCTTACAGAGAAACACAAGCAGATAAACTCAAACAGAATCCATCCTGGCTCATGACAGTTCAAACACGCTCCTGGTTGGTTTGCGTAGGAGAAACGAGGCAGCAGAGAGGATTCTCTGTACCTTTAAAATGGTTCCTATCAGGGACCAGTTCCAGTCCAGGTGGTCTTTGTGGTTCAGGATGTGACTGTCTCTCAGGTGGGTCATCAGGGAGTCGTCAGAGTCCTGCACGACAAACACACACAACACATTAGCTACTCCTTGTTCAAAGATCCAGTAGACGGACTCACGAAAGAAAACCCTCCTGAAGCAAACTTATTTTCACCTTGGTGATAAAGATGTCTCTGTGAGCTCTGACGTGTTGATCTCGACAGCAGTGTGACGCTCCTGATGTTCGGAGGATGAGGTCCAGGTACAGACTGTCAGGTGTGACTCCTCTCCTCTTCTTCTCATGGAAACACTTCAGGTGGTTCACAGCGGCAGTCGCACGTCTGAAAGGGAAACATCGGATTCAGCGTCCGGATAATAAACGTTTGATGATGGACATATGATAAGACTCACGTTATTTAACATCAGGTAAACGTTCGGACTGTGATGTCATATAGAAACGGATGAGCAGAGCCGACATCAGTCTGTATAGTCGTCTGTCCATTTATAAACTGTAAAGTGTCTTTGGAGCTGCCACAGCCAATCAGGAGGCAGCTAGTCTTAGTTTACTTCAGGGAGTTTTACCGCAACAAATTCTGACCAATCAGAGAGCATCATGGAGCTTTTCCTCGAGCATTACACATTTTGGTCCCCGTGTGAACACAGACAGAACCTGAGGTAATTATGCAACAATGGAACAAACTGATCGATGATTCAGACCAGAGCAAACGATCTACAGGTGTGAAAATGCCCTCTAATGGCAGAGTGGAGCTTTAACTGTAACTCGTCTTAACTGGTCCCCCTCTTGTTTACACTCAGTGTGTCCTGTAAACATGTGAAGCACGACCGGGGTCAGGTACTCACAGTCTCTTCTCAGGTGTGATGTCAAAGGAGGCGGCCATGTTGATGAGGGAGGGTAAACAGTGCAGGTGGTGGCTGTGACTGTGAGGCAGGAGGGCGTTCGCCTACGAGAGGACAGACGGATGAATCGACTTAGATTATAAAAATGATTTAATCAAAGGAGTGTCGAGCTCTAACGAGAGGAGAGAGGTACCATGTGGAGAAGTTCTCCCAGCAGGATGGTGGAGCAGACCGATAAGACCTCATCACTGCTGGTGATCAACTCGATCAATCCCTGCAGAGAGCACACACACAATGAAACACACACACACACACACACACACACACACACACACACACACACACACACACACAGACACACACACACACACACACACACACACACACACACAGACACACAGACACACACACACACACACACACACACACACACACACACAGACACACACACAGACACACACACACACACACACACACACACACACACACACACACACAGACACACACACACACACACACACACACACACAGACACACACACACACACACACACACACAGACACACTCACACACACACACACACACACACACACACACACAGTGTTGTGACGTTGTACCTCTAACAGTCCGCTGTGGATGAACGCGGAGAGAACCAGAGCGAGGTAGTTATCCATCAGGTCGGGCCTGAAACACAAAATAAACTCCTCAAAGAGACTTTTCTTTCAGTGCAGTCAACGATGTCATATAAATAATTGGATTTTAAATGAATAAATAATACAAATCTTGACATTCAGGGCCTGATTCACTCAAAATGGATAACAGTTGTTAATATCTCCATAAATTGTTCATCGTGTTCTCTCTCTATCTGCTGCGTCTCTGAGTCTGATCCTTAAAGCATAAAGCTCTGATGATATTCAAAGTGTTGGTGCTCGGTGCAGTTTGTTCTTGTTTAGTGTGTGAATGTGGAGAGAAGCTATCTACACCTTTCCTCTGCACGGAGCTGCACTCTCATGCCGACAGAGCTGCACTCTCACGCCGACGGAGCTGCACTCTCATGCCGACAGAGCTGCACTCTCATGCCGACAGAGCTGCACTCTCATGCCGACAGAGCTGCACTCTCATGCCGACGGAGCTGCACTCTCACGCCGACGGAGCTGCACTCTCACGCCGACGGAGCTGCACTCTCACGCTGAAGGAGCTGCACTCTCACGCCGAAGGAGCTGCACTCTCACGCCGAAGGAGCTGCACTCTCACGCCGACGGAGCTGCACTCTCAAGCCGACGGAGCTGCACTCTCACGACGACAGAGCTGCACTCTCAGGCCGACAGAGCTGCACTCTCACACTGACAGAGTTGCACTCTCACACTGACAGAGTTGCACTCTCATGCCGACGGAGCTGCACTCTCACGACGACAGAGCTGCACTCTCACGCCGACAGAGCTGCACTCTCACACTGACAGAGTTGCACTCTCACACTGACAGAGCTGCACTCTCATGCCGACGGAGCTGCACTCTCACGACGACAGAGCTGCACTCTCACGCCGACAGAGCTGCACTCTCACACTGACAGAGCTGCACTCTCACACTGACAGAGCTGCACTCTCACGCCGACAGAGCTGCACTCTCACACTGACAGAGTTGCACTCTCACACTGACAGAGTTGCACTCTCACGCCGACAGAGTTGCACTCTCACGACGACAGAGCTGCACTCTCACACTGACAGAGCTGCACTCTCACGCCGATGGAGCTGCACTCTCACGCCGACGGAGCTGCACTTTCACGCCGACAGAGCTGCACTCTCACGCCGACGGAGCTGCACTCTCACACTGACAGAGCTGCACTCTCACGCCGACGGAGCTGCACTTTCACGCCGACAGAGCTGCACTCTCACGCCGACGGAGCTGCACTTTCACGCCGACAGAGCTGCACTCTCACGCTGACAGAGCTGCACTCTCACACCGACGGAGCTGCACTTTCACGCCGACAGAGCTGCACTTTCACGTTGACGGAGCTGCACTCTCACACTGACAGTGCTGCGCTCTCACGCTGAGGGACATGTTAGATCATTTTCATCGTCTCAAACAAAGCTTCCTCCCTGAAT
The DNA here is from genome assembly GCA_020745685.1 of Tautogolabrus adspersus. Lineage (NCBI taxonomy): Eukaryota > Metazoa > Chordata > Actinopteri > Labriformes > Labridae > Tautogolabrus > Tautogolabrus adspersus. The sequence goes on along the minus strand of CM036549.1, from coordinate 1,475,432 downwards.
GGAGCGAGGAATGACGACTCAAAGACAACAACCACACTCACACTGTTGTCATGGTAACAGCTCCAGTGTGTCTTCACACATGTTGGATGAAGTGTGGAGCCGCTGTCAGCCTCTGATTTACCAGAGCTTTTATTTTGAAGGCATACAGAGGTTGAATAGTTTCCCTGCTCACTGAAAAGTTTGAGTGTCACATCTCTTATAAATACTGCGGCGCAGTTACCACCAACTCTCAGCGGACACTCATTTATTCCCCCCTTACTGTGCGTGGCTGTTCATGCTGCTGTTTGTCAAGAAGACGCTTTCTGCAATTTGCATGCAAGGGGTCAATTCTTCCCCAAAAGACTGCATGATGGCTCAGCCTCACGCACAGACGCACTGGTGCACAGAGACGCTGTTTGCTTTGCAGTGCAGCGAGAGGCGCATTTAACCCTTCGTGTGTGTTTTGTGAATTAGACAGCGTCGTTTTGACAGGTTTAGCAGGCACAAAGTTTTTTACCTCGAGCAGGATCGATGGGGAAGAAGTGTTTTCGCCTCTGCAGCCACAAATCCATCAGTAAGCCTCCAGCTGTCCTGAAACCTGCTCGGGTCTGAACAGGTCAGAGATTTAACAGATGTACCTGAAGTCCATATAAGGAGCTGATCAGAGTGATGTCATCATACTCACCTACACTGATGAGAGCTTCTTTAAAGTCTGCAGTCACAGCAGGTTTGATGAGATGAAAGATTTCATAGAAAACCTCTAACAGAGCTTTCTGAAGGGAGAGACAGGAAGGTCAAACATCAGGTGAGGGAGGTTTTTAAACATGCAGGTAACATAAATGTAGAAATAAACTCAAAACCAGGAAAACAACTACAGCAACAATCATGACGGCCATTATTTAGATCAGTGATGAGATGAAGACTATTGGTCACAGGCTGAGAGCTGAGGCGGGTTTTAAGCCTCCTAACAAACTGTTACATCGTGCCCACCTGTCAATCAGGTCAGCTACACACACAACTGTGGATAACACGTATCGTTTTCAAAATCAAAATGAAGCCGTTCTTAAAAAAATCACCAGTGTGTGCCAGTGATGACAATACCTAATCAGACCTATTTCTTGTTTTGAACCAGGCTGTAAACATGTTAATGTCTGCTGTAAAAACAGGCTTTTTAGAATGGGTGTGTATGTGACTTCCTGTGTTTCTGGAGCCAGCCTCTAGTGGACACTCGATGAACTGCAGGATTGTGCACTTCTGCATTGGCTTCATTTTTCAACACCGGAGGATGCTGCTTGGGTTAAGCCTCCTGTTAGCTTTCTTTGGGAAGTTTATTAGTGACGTGTTTGAAGGATACATCTGTACAATTTAAAAAGTGTGCAGGAGGTTTGTCTGCAACTTCTGGTGATTAAAAACAAGAAATGACCACATATTCTAGGACGTCCATTTGTGTTGCCATGGTATCAGACTGGTATTAATATTAATTAATATTTGAAGCTCAGAGAGTTCAGCTGGTGTGTGAAGGTTGTGTCCTTTAACAAAGCAAACCAAGTCCACTGTTACATTATGACCTACCCTTACGTCCATATTTGGTATACACAGTAAACCAATCAGAGACTGGAGTCCAGAGCTGCCTGACTTACACAGGTTAATGATGCCTGCGGGTACAGACACACACACACACACACACACACACACACACACACACACACACACACACACACACACACACACACACACACACACATAACAGGGTCTGAGTTTACAGCACAGCGACATTTCTCTGCAGGTTACAAACAATGTGAAGGTTAATTACACTATCAGAGATAAACGGGGTAAAAAGGATATTTATAGGTGTGCTGGTAGTACCTGTAGGAATGCAACAATTCTTAATACAAGACACAAACCTTCGGTACGGCATCCACGGTTCAATAAGCGCTTATGAATTGCAGTTTTATGGTTTTACGTACATCCAGCTTCCATGCAAAGTGTTTCTCTCTGAATCAGCTCTGGTTGTGTGTGCCTGTGAGTCCATGTGCGTTAATATCCAATCAGTATGTACTGAAGTTGGGGAAGCTGACAACACTGGTGTCAGATTACAAACATTACTTTAATATGGCGAGCGGTGAGGAGAGGCTGCTGAAAATCGTGACCAAAACACCGAGGTACATATTAAACCACAGGCTGAATATATTGTTGCATCCCTAGCGTGTATGTATCGAGGAAAACGCTGCAGAAATGAGGGCGGATTTGCATCGTGTAGACAAAAGTGTCAGCAGGAAGTCATATGTTACCATCGCTTGTCATGTCATTCACAGCGTGGATATGAAGACCGCTGAAAGGATGAGCGGCACATCACAGAAAACATCGCAGGCTACGGGGAGGTCAGTGTCAGTGTGTGACATGTATTTTTACGTTTATCCTAGAAATCCAGAAATACTTTGAGGAGACGTAGATTTATAATAAACAGAATGAGTGTTGTTGGCAGTATTTACCTGACCAGGAGCGAAATGAGGCGACTATCGACATTTTGCTGGCCGTGAAATGAGCCTGTCTGTCCTCCCTGAAGATGACAGATAAAATATGATTAATGAACATCCTGAATATTACAAATATTGTAAAATCAGAAATATAAGACAGACTTTTAAAACCTTTACATGAATCAACTGACCCACTGACCCCGCCAGCCTCTGAGAGTCTAAACCTCCATCCATCGTGTACTAGCTGACGGCTTCAGACCGCCATCTTTTAAAAAAAATGTGCAAACAATCTACCAGTATACAATGCTGAGATATGCACTATCATGTCCGCCACCATCACCCACTGTGAAGGAAAGACGATAACAAGGGGCACTGCCAGGTCGTGTCATGAGATCATCGTGGTGCATACTGCTCAGTAAATAAAGCTTGTGGAGAGCTGGTTTGATTAAAAAGACGAGTGAGCAGAGGAGGTGGGCAGAGAGACTCGCAGGCTGTTGGTCTGAACTTCACAGCTATCAGCGCTACCGTAGCTGATACAGGTAGCTAGCAGGATTACAAACTCCACCTGGTGGACAGAGATGGTACTGAAAGAGCTACACAGCTGCACACTAACTGACCGTCGTGGACTTTGATGGAAACCATCACACAGGAAGACAGTTTGAACCTTTGTTACCTCTGACCGACCGCAAAAAAAACAGACTGAGACTTACATCAAGGTGTGACTTATATTCCAGATATTACGGTGTTAGTATTGATTGTTGATGTTTTATGTTTATCAGACTGTGAGGACTCACTTGAACAGCGCAGAGTCAGGACTGTGTCTGTAGTGAAAGTCCGTGTACGGGGCCAGGATTTGCTAAAAGAACACAAAGTCAGGTTTTATATTAAACAACAAAAAACACAGAGTGAGAGATGTTTCTGGAGTTTATGGTCTGTACCTCGAGCTCCACGTCAGCACGCACATAGCGGCGGGTGTGAGGGTGGTTGAGGAGGTGCAGGACGGTGGTGATCAGGGCCTCGTTGATCCGGATCAGCTGACAGGCGGTCACGCTCCTCAGGATGGTGCTGAGCCCTCCCTGCTGGGCCACCACAACGGGGTTCTTTAAGGCTGCAGAATAAAGAGGCCACACAGACTGTGACACCGCTGACGTCACCCTGTGAGTGTGTGTGTGTGTGTGTGTGTGTGTACTCACACAGCTCACAGAGTATGGCGATGCAGACTCGCACCATCCTGTCTCGTTCATGCAGCCCGTCATTGCCCACGGCGATGAGGGCGTTGGTGAGAGAGGAGGGGAAGAGCTGAGCGTTTACACTGATCATCTGTGTGAGGACGACGCCACACACACACACACACACACACACACACACACACACACACACACACACACACACACACAGTCACTTTGTTTGTTCATTTACTCAGGAGGGCATGTAACCTGTATAAACATGGATGTAGTCTATGAGGTGTCACCCTATGGTTTCTGAAGCACACATTTTGAAGCCCAACGATGGCGGTCGCCATGTTGAAAATGCTGTTTTACGCGAACTGTCAGTCAAGCTAACGACAGGCAAAGAGCAGCAAAGAGGCGGGATTTTAGCCGCCTGACTAACAGCTACAACATGCCCGCCTGTCAGTCAGATCAGCCACGCCCCTAAATATGAATAACTCTCATCCCCCCGAACAGGACTCGTGTGTAGCAGGCATTAATGTAATGATCTGTAATCTTGATTTTTATCAGCAGAGTTAATGTACATTTATTAAGAGGCTGAGCGCCGTTTCTACGTGAAATAATAAACATCAGAAGCTGATCTCACCTTGCGTGCCAGTCTGACAGCCTGAGTTCTTTCGACCTCGTTGCTCTGCTGAATATCAATACACCTGAGACAGATTGAAGAGGAGAGGATGATCAGAGCAGAGGAGCCACAGTAACTACACAAACACAATATCTCTGTGGATGGAGCTGGGGTCGCCTTGGCTCTGGACCTTATAAGCCGGTTTATTATCGTTAACAAAAATGCTAACTGACTAAAACAGTATCGTGTGTTTACAAAATTATAAAGAAGATATCTTTAGTTTTCATTTTGACACGAGCACGCTGAGAGACACAGAAACCATCCCAACAATCTGCCTCAGACACGTCAGCTCTTATTTTGATGAGCGACCGACTGCAGAAGCCATGTTCCGTCATTTCCATCTCTGACAGGGCGCTTTGCATTGTGGGAAACAGTACGCAAGCGAGACCGGTCTGATGCAGACTTTTTAGAGAATCAGTAAGACATCTGGGTATTTTTGACAAACTGAGGATCTCACATTTGTTCGCATACTGCATTTGGGCCACATCAGTACATACACCTAGTGCAGTAGGAGGTTTAGAAAAGAGTCATGGTCTCTCTCACCTGGCGATCAGGTAGTCCACCTGCAGCCTCAGCACCTTCTCTAGCACACAGCTGTCCCTGATCAGGTGACGCAGAGCTCGTAGTCCTGCAGCTCGAACCTCTTTGGCCTCATTTAACAACGCCAACCGGAGACTGAGGAGAGGAAGAGTTTAATTAGAGCATGATTACGAACACTGCAGCAGCAGAAGAAGAAATGAGCAGCA
>CM036549.1:1425376-1465376 GCA_020745685.1 Tautogolabrus adspersus | reverse complement strand
CCATGCTCGTTTGTTTTGATTTGGAGGTGCACGTGAAGTGACGTTTTATGGTTAATTTCGCACAGCATTGTGGGTAAAATTCAATTCATTTCATGTCCTGAAAGCATGCATCCGATCCATACTGCATAAAACCAGGAAGTTAGTATCCATACTGAAATGTTCAGTCTACTGAGGTGGACCCAAAAAATGCACACTGAACGACCACGAGAGTTCAGTCTACTGAAACTCCCTACTGAATAGTACACACTGCATACTGAACTGTGGCTATGATTCATTCTGAACAAGCAATCTGATTGGACAGGAGGCGTTCTCTGAGTGTCGATACAGGAGAACAACATCTCATGATGTATCCCTCCTCTTCAGCATGCGCGAGCTCTGAATACTTAAATACCAAACCTCAGAATCTCACGACAGACTCGAACTGGTTTCATGGTCACATTCATTTTAAGGTTCATACTACAGAGGAGCTGCTCTGTGGTAACCATGGACACCAACGGTAGAATAGGATGTTCGGGTTGCTTAGCAACAGCCTAGTTGAGTTGGTGGAGTTAGAAAATAATCTGTAGTTGATTTTTACTTTGTGTCACTGTTTCCTGTTTGTATCAAAGTAACATCACACTGGAGGAGGAGATGTTGTTCTGGATATCAGCACTGATGTGATTATCTTCAGACCCAATCACAGCTTCTTCTTCTTCTTCTTCTTCTTCTTCTTCTTCTTCTTCTTCTTCTCTCTTTTTAGTAATTTGAAAGGAAGTTGTTTTCATGTTCACTGTGTTGTGTACTTGTTGTTGAACTTGTTTTCCAAACTGTTTTCTTCCACTTTCTTTGTCTTAAATCTTCAAAATACTGTTTTGAAAAGTTGGTAAATGTTGGCTCGTTCACATCGTGTTTTTTCCTCACAGATGGCTCGATTACAAAGCTGTGGGGAAAAGACTTCACGGTTCACGTTTCATCGCCTTCAAAGTGCCTCTGAAACAGGTCAGGAAGCACAGAATCTGTGTATGATGATGTACTCGTGTGTATGATGACGTAATCTGTGTGTATGATGATGTAATCTGTGTGTATGATGACGTAATCTGTGTATATGATGATGTAATCTGTGTGTATGATGATGTACTCGTGTGTATGATGACGTAATCTGTGTGTATGATGATGTAATCTGTGTGTATGATGACGTAATCTGTGTGTATGATGATGTAATCTGTGTGTATGATGATGTACTCGTGTGTATGATGACGTAATCTGTGTGTATGATGATGTAATCTGTGTGTATGATGATGTAATCTGTGTGTATGATGACGTAATCTGTGTGTATGATGATGTACTCGTGTGTATGATGATGTAATCTGTGTATATGATGATGTAATCTGTGTATATGATGATGTAATCTGTGTGTATGATGATGTAAATGTTTGTGTATCTTTTAGTCTCTGAACCGTCAGCTGTCACATCGTGACGTGTTCGGACCCTGGGAGCTGCTCGACTCTCTGAACAAAGAAAAACATGATCTGGGTTTGATCGTAGACCTCACCTTCACCAAACGCTACTACAATGTGCAGGTGAACGGCAGCACACTCACACAGGTTTACACGTTGGTGTGTGTGTGTGTGTGTGTGTGTTTGTGTGTTTGTTTTGGTTTGTGTAGATGTTGGCGCCCCCTGTGGAAAGAGTAGTATGTCTCCTCTTTTGCAGATTTTGTCCTCCACATGTTTAAGTGTTTTGAACATGATGATTTACGAGTTTGTTTGTTTGTAGGATTTACCCGAGTCTCTGCTGTTTGTGAAGATCTTCACAGCTGGTCACGAGATTCCCAGCGATGAAACAATCCTGAGCTTCAAACGAGCTGTACGAAACTTTCTGAGAGACAACGCAGATAACGGTGAGAAATGCTCAAGATTGGAAAAGCCTTTGCTTTAAGTCTTTGAGTTTTTATATCCTGGTTCACACTTTTTTCATCCTGATAAAAATAAGACACCCGGTAGATCCCTGGGCGGGACTGTTTCCTAAATCCATCCGTCTCACTACAGCAGGAAATGAAGAATATAACATAAGAAATATGAATAATATCAATAAGAAATAAAGCAATAAGTACATCATTTGAACCGGCACACTCCTGCTACATGCACAACTTAACTCCATTTTGATTGCAGACAAGCTGATCGGAGTCCACTGCACGCACGGTCTGAACCGCACCGGATACCTGATCTGCAGGTGAGAGCGCCGAAAAAAAACATGCAGCGCCGCGTCAGCACGAGATGATTTTACTCTGTGACAGTGTGTGTGTTTAAGAGCTGTGTGTGTGTGTGTTTGTAACAGCTGTGTGTGTGTGTGTAACAGCTGTGTGTGTGTGTGTAACAGCTGTGTGTGTGTGTGTGTTTAACATCTGTGTGTGTGTGTAACATCTGTGTGTGTGTGTGTGTGTGTAACATCTGTGTGTGTGTGTAACATCTGTGTGTGTAACATCTATGTGTGTGTGTAACAGCTGTGTGTGTGTGTGTGTTTAACATCTGTGTGTGTGTGTAACAGCTGTGTGTGTGTGTAACATCTGTGTGTGTGTGTGTAACATCTATGTGTGTGTGTAACAGCTGTGTGTGTGTGTGTGTGTGTAACATCTGTGTCTGTGTGTGTGTGTAACATCTATGTGTGTGTGTAACATCTGTGTGTGTGTGTGTAACATCTATGTGTGTGTGTAACATCTATGTGTGTGTAACATCTGTGTGTGTGTAACATCTATGTGTGTGTGTAGCATCTATGTGTGTGTAACATCTGTGTGTGTGTAACATCTGTGTGTGTGTGTGTGTGTAACATATCTATGTGTGTGTAACATCTGTGTGTGTGTGTGTTTAACATCTGTGTGTGTGTGTAACATCTGTGTGTGTGTGTGTGTAACATCTGTGTGTGTAACATCTGTGTGTGTGTGTGTGTGTGTAACATCTGTGTGTGTGTGTGTGTGTGTGTGTGTGTAACATCTGTGTGTGTGTGTAACATCTGTGTGTGTGTAACATCTGTGTGTGTGTGTAACATCTGTGTGTGTGTGTAACATCTGTGTGTGTGTGTGTGTGTAACATCTGTGTGTGTGTGTGTGTGTGTGTGTGTAACATCTGTGTGTGTGTGTGTGTAACATCTGTGTGTGTGTGTGTAACATCTGTGTCTGTGTGTAACATCTGTGTGTGTGTGTGTGTGTGTAACATCTGTGTGTGTGTGTGTGTGTGTGTGTGTGTAACATCTGTGTGTGTGTGTGTAACATCTGTGTGTGTGACCTGCAGGTATCTGATCGATGTGGACGGGATGGATCCTAAAGAGGCCGTTCAGTGTGAGTGCTCTGAATGTTTTAATGTGTGTCAGTAATCATTTTTAATGAACTGAATCAAACGTCCTCTTCTTCTTTTGTTGTCAGTGTTTAACTCTTCGCGGGGCCACAATATAGAACGACAAAACTACCTGGACGATCTTCAGCATGGACCAAAGAGAAGGTGATACCGGGACGTTTATTTCCTGTTATGTTTGATTTGCTCTTGAAGCTCCATCTTCTCCTCGTGTTCCCCCCATCATGTCGTCAGTGTGTGAAACCTACAGAGCAGCTTCACATCATCTTATTTATCTGATACTGGCGTCACTAAAAACCCTTTCACCGGCTCAGGTTGAGGCTTGAAGCAGTCTGGTGAAATTCTTGGTTTCATATCGGGGAACTATGGCGTGATTTGCAGAACAACGCCCTCTGCAGACTCATTCTGGGATAACATTGGTTCTTTATGTTGCTTACCTGTCTGCTCCTTGTTGACTGGATAATTATCAATGTGTCTCCTTTGATCCTTTGTAAACAGCAATGATGGGATGGAAGAGTCCGAGCAGGAGCCAATGAGAGGTCTCGCTTCTCATCGACCGTCGGACTCAGACATCAGAGACGAGAGACGACCTCACCACGACGACTCTCGACAGCACAGGTAAGAGAGGAGCGGCAGCAGACAACAGACCTCCACTGTTTTTATTTTATTATAAGTTATTTGTTTGGCCCTTTACGCCGTTATTGGACAGCTGAAGAGAGACAGGAAGTGTGGGGAGGAGAGAGAGTGGGGGATGACATGCGGCAAAGGGCCGAGATCGGATTCGAACCCAAGGCAACGGCGGCAAGGACCACAGCCTCTGTACATAGGGCATGCAGCACAACCGCTAGGCTATCTAGCACTCCGTCATCTTTGTTTGATCCAAATTAAAAACGAAATCTGATAAAACATGAAATATTTTTGCAACAGAAAGCTAAGACGTCTGTTTTTCTCTACATCATGCCTCCCGCTTATGATGACCTCATTATGTACGATCAATGCGTGTTGATAGCTTATTATTCGTGGTATTCATTTTCTAAGTCTGGGTCTTTAAAAGGTTTTTGAAAGTCTTACATTTGATTTTAAAAAGTGCCATAAGTGACCTCTCTTCTCTCACGTGTTCTGCAGAAACCTCCCTCCCAGAGAAGGAAACCATCGCCCACATCAACGCCATCCACACGACGGCCGCTTTCCTAATCCTCCTCCACTCCTTCCCCCTCCTTTCTATCCACCTATGGGAGCGAATCAGTATCGATGGACCCCTCCTCATCCTGCCAGTCAGTGGAGGAGACCCCCCTGCCCAGAGGCGAGCAGGTCAAGGTACCCTTCAGATGATCAGGACTGGAGGTCATCGTCCCGCCGGCAGGAGGAGGACAGAAGGAGAGCTCCTCCTCCTCCTCCTTTCCTCCCCCGGTACTCCCCACGCTGGAGCGACGAGTCCAACGGCCACAGCAGACGTGAGGAGGAGTGGGTCGCTCCCAGAAGCAGACACCACGACAGACCACCACACAGAGACCGAGTCCGCTCATATGAGCATCAGTAAAGTGAGAGAGGAGACAGGACACTGATGATGCTTTTTAGTTAAGAGACCTGAACCAGGGGTCCTAGCTTCCTTACTTTAGGGTCTGAATCAGTAAAAGGTACAAAAAGATTTCTTCAGCCTGCAGCAGGTAAACAGACTGTAACGTCTGCAGCAGGTAAACAGACTGTAACGTCTGCAGCAGGTAAACAGACTGTAACGTCTGCAGCAGGTAAACAGGCTGTAACGTCTGCAGCAGGTAAACAGGCTGTAACGTCTGCAGCAGGTAAACAGGCTGTAACGTCTGCAGCAGGTAAACAGGCTGTAACGTCTGCAGCAGGTAAACAGACTGTAACGTCTGCAGCAGGTAAACAGGCTGTAACGTCTGCAGCAGGTAAACAGACTGTAACGTCTGCAGCAGGTAAACAGACTGTAACGTCTGCAGCAGGTAAACAGACTGTAACGTCTGCAGCAGGTAAACAGGCTGTAACGTCTGCAGCAGGTAAACAGGCTGTAACGTCTGCAGCAGGTAAACAGGCTGTAACGTCTGCAGCAGGTAAACAGACTGTAACGTCTGCAGCAGGTAAACAGACTGTAACGTCTGCAGCAGGTAAACAGACTGTAACGTCTGCAGCAGGTAAACAGGCTGTAACGTCTGCAGCAGGTAAACAGACTGTAACGTCTGCAGCAGGTAAACAGACTGTAACGTCTGCAGCAGGTAAACAGACTGTAACGTCTGCAGCAGGTAAACAGACTGTAACGTCTGCAGCAGGTAAACAGACTGTAACGTCTGCAGCAGGTAAACAGGCTGTAACGTCTGCAGCAGGTAAACAGGCTGTAACGTCTGCAGCAGGTAAACAGGCTGTAACGTCTGCAGCAGGTAAACAGACTGTAACGTCTGCAGCAGGTAAACAGACTGTAACGTCTGCAGCAGGTAAACAGGCTGTAACGTCTGCAGCAGGTAAACAGACTGTAACGTCTGCAGCAGGTAAACAGGCTGTAACGTCTGCAGCAGTCGAACAGGCTGTAACGTCTGCAGCAGGTAAACAGACTGTAACGTCTGCAGCAGGTAAACAGACTGTAACGTCTGCAGCAGGTAAACAGGCTGTAACGTCTGCAGCAGGTAAACAGCCTGTAACGTCTGCAGCAGGTAAACAGACTGTAACGTCTGCAGCAGGTAAACAGACTGTAACGTCTGCAGCAGGTAAACAGGCTGTAACGTCTGCAGCAGGTAAACAGGCTGTAACGTCTGCAGCAGGTAAACAGACTGTAACGTCTGCAGCAGGTAAACAGACTGTAACGTCTGCAGCAGGTAAACAGGCTGTAACGTCTGCAGCAGGTAAACAGGCTGTAACGTCTGCAGCAGGTAAACAGACTGTAACGTCTGCAGCAGGTAAACAGACTGTAACGTCTGCAGCAGGTAAACAGACTGTAACGTCTGCAGCAGGTAAACAGGCTGTAACGTCTGCAGCAGGTAAACAGGCTGTAACGTCTGTTTACCGGCTGCAGACTCACAGGACTCAGGAGTTTATTGTCCACCACTGACTCGATTCTGCTTTCTAACTGGAGTCTATCTGAACTTAAAGGAGCAATATGTCTCTGACACCTGGTGTTTAAAATGGGTACTGCAGTCGAAACTCAAAACATTATAGAGAGCTGTCTCCCCCCCGCCCCCTCCTCTCTAGAGTGGATGCTCACGCAGGTCACCATGTGGTGGACACTGAAGCTTCAGTGTTTAGCCAGCTCTGCATCGGTCTGTAAACCTTTCTGTGTTCTAACCTCTCTCCATTTTTCAAAAGCATCTCCAATATTGATCCTAGTTTGAGCACGTTTCTGCTCGTGGAGCTTATTAGAAACATGCAGAGGCTTTTTAGGTCGGGTACAATCACTTCTATCTGAACCAGTTCTCTTGCCCGCTTCCATCGCTGCAACACCTGTTGGTTTGACCTGATAACTGCTCTCATATCTGGCAAACCGAGGGGCGTCCAAAACGGCCGTGTGGGGGTGCCTTAAAACCGCCTACCTTCACTGGTCCAAACAAATCCAGACCTTTGATCCATCAAGGATTATGTTGCAGACATTACATCCTGTTTACCTGCTGCAGGATGAACTCGTCGACTGGAGACATTCAGATACTTTTTGTACCTTTTAGTCATATTAAGACAAATTAGAGATAAAAAGGGTCCCAGGGAGAAGATGACTCTGTAATGATGAATGAAGATGAGTCAGGAGTTTTTCAACTGACGTGCCTTTTTTCACTCTGACCTCAAGTCTGCCAAACGTTGATCCCTCACACGAGGAGAGCTGCTGACGTAATAACCTTCAGAGCTTTCTTTTTAATCAGCGCATTTTACATTTTCTTTTTTTTTCTCACTGCACATGTTTACTGTTTCACATCAGGTGATGGACGATCAGAGCTTTAACTTGTGCGTGTTGTCATTATCCATGAAACCCGTTGATTGTTTTCTCCATGTGATGTTTTTACAGAAAGGCACACAAAGCACGCCCACTCTGATCCTCTTTAGTGTTTGTACATGAAATTCAATGTCCCGTAATTAAATAATCAAAACATGAACAAGATGTCACATTTGGAACCAGAAGTGAAACTACACTTCTAAGGTCACATCTCCTCCTCCTCTTCAGTGTAAATAAGTCTCAGAGCTCCTCTAAACATGTGTGTGAAGTGTCTTGTTCTAAATCCACTCTGATCCTGTATTTGATCATGCCTATAAACCCCTCTATTTCAGCCCTGCTCAGAACAGGCTGTTTCTGTGTCTGTAGCTTTAAATGTAAATGAGCTGTGTCTGACCACGCCCCTCTCTGGAAGGGCTTGGGTGGCTCGGACTTTCTCGCTCCATGCCCTATTGTTTACGGTGAGAAGACAGACTCAGAGGGCAGAACAAACACCTAGCTGTGGGAGTGTCACCCACCTGGGGGAGGGGTTACTGCCCTTTGTGATGTCATGAAGGGAAAATCTCCAAACGGCCTGTTTGAGCACACATTTTCTGAAAAGTGGAGCAGGCAGAAGACGGAGAGGATGGACTTTTCTCATCATTGGGGGGTTTGTAGACAGACTAGAGACACATATTAGAGTTAGAGGAACATGGGGAAGAGGATTTTACATAAAATGTGACCTTTAAAAGATTATCTAAATAATAATCTGAATGTTTGCCCAAGGACTTAATAACCAGAAAATATGTTTGAAGCATCGAACATACTCAGGTACCTCTTCAAGTTTCAGGGTTTTTTTCAGCTTCTCTTTTCGATTACTCACATTTATTGAAATCTGTTTAAGTTTTCCCAACAAGAGATTTTGTCCCCTAGTAACAGTAACCAAGGAGGACGGGGTTTGACAAACGGTCAATTCAGACACTTCTATACCTAGTTGTCCTATCAGAACACCCCTTTAACTGTGTGTGTATTCATTTACTCGTCGCAGGAAGTCCACCTCCGTTAACGAGCTAAACTGACAGAGCATCATCTGCAGACGTCACTGGGGTCTCCTGGACCTGACAGTCAGCTTGATCATAGATAGAAATCAAAGGTGAAAATAAATAATGAAAATATTTCTTTGCATCCTTCGACAAAGGACGTGCTCGATCTGGCATCACACCCACGCGGTTCTGTTTAAAGATTTCACTCACAGGAAGTGACGTGTTTCTTCTCCTGTGCCTGAAAGAGAGAGAGCTGATTCTTTTCTTTTTGTGAGCAGGTGGACGTCAGGTGATCCACAGCTCCGTGCACTGAGATTAAACTCAACTGAAATCATCTTCAACATCTCGACTCTGGTTTTGTTTGTTTGTGGAAGCTCAAATATAAAAAGTTAGTTTGAGGCCTCAGCAGTTTCTGGATTCAAAATCAACAATTCTTTTTTATTTCTTTTTCAAAAACTGTTCTTAGTGATTCTTCAAAGTTCTGCTTTATTCTTAAATTGTACCGACAGCCCGTCGTCTCCTCTCCGCCTGTGTTTATATACGCTGCTCTTATTATTATTTATTAGACCACCTGTCAGAAAAACGAGAAAACATAAATATTTTATAAATCTCTTAAAAACTTGTTGAAAACTAAAAATGTGTTTGTTCTTTATTTGGCAGATAACAAACTGAAACACCTCAAAAGTCCTTTTTCACACATAATAACCGTTTGAATATTCTGCACGGCCTGCTTTGGCCTTGATAACAGCTTACGTGCTAGCTGGCGTTTCCACGGTCTCTTTCCTTCTTGAGTTCAGAAGAGTTTCCAGATGTTCCCACAGACGTGCTTTAGATGAAACTTTTGTGCGATCAATCTTCAAATCTAAATCCCAAATGTGTTGAATAGGATTCAGAAGTGGACTTTGACTTGGCCGGTCCATCAGTTCCAGTCCTCCAGAGTCCTGTGTCTTGGTCACATGGTCTCTGCAGCTTTGAAGGATGCTCGGCTCATCGTCTTCTTGCTTTATGAACCACATTTCAAACTGGATTCCCCTTTTTAGACCCAAATGTGAGCCGGCTCACTGAGCTTCTCTGAGAAGTCAGAAATGAATCAAGCAGAACATTGAACCACTAAAACACATTTTCTGTTCAGGAATGAGTCAGTAACTTTAATCTGACATCTTAGTCCAGAAATAATCATGAGCTTTACTACTTTTTGTTTTTTTGTAGAACAGTACATTTGAAAATTCATGGATAACAATAATAATGATGTTTTAGCATTAAACATATCATTTGGGTTAAAGAGCATCCTGATGTATGAACCACCATGCTGTTCACTTAGGGCAGCTTACATCTAATACAAGTGTTAACATCACCTCTGTTTTAGACAACTGACCAACACCAACACAACATCTGTCCTCAGTGTCTCCATATATTTAAAGATATTCAGACTAGTTTGAATCCCTGCAGATGTTAACAACTCTTTCAGAAACAGTCCTGATACTTTTATTCAAGCCTCCACAGACAGACAGGACAATCACATATTTACTCAAACATTTAGAGAACATGTGAAATAACATGAACTCAACCACCTGTTGCTCACTTTACTATTTAAAAATGTCCCTTAAAGGCTCCTGTAGTTGTTCGTAGTTTTAACTCTGCGGGGGAAACTTCAGCTGTGAGCAGACATTACATCTCTTCTGGTCGCTTTACGTTACAGGTTAAACATTTTTACAGTATCACTATCAAGCATGATGCAGCTGCTGTGGCCCACTGCGCATGCGCGGAGTCTGTCACGACTCACGACTGTGTGCGCTGCTGCCGCTGCGGCTGCTGCAGGTGAAACATGGCGATGAAGGCGCTCAGAGGGATGGTGAACGGGGCCATGAGCGAGCTCTCCTCCGCCGTCAGCGGGAGCAGACCTGCGGCCGCCGCTCCGGCTCCCAGCGCCGCCACCCGGGAGCAGGTGATGGCCGTGCGCCGGGATTACATCTCCCAGCCCCGCCTCAGTGAGTCCAACTGGAGCCTGAGTGTCTGGATGTATGCACTCTGCAGAATGGTTGATGTGTGAAGACTTTAGTAAAAGATCAGTGCGTCATTTCAAAGACTTAAAAGTGTTTTAAAATCACTCGTTACAGCCAGATATTCAGGGGATGATGTCATTTTATCACTTTCCTAATTTATGTTTAAAAGAGCTGAAACTATGTGTTGAATGTTGGGTAGTTATGAGTGAAAAAATGTGCAATAACCATCAATAAATTCTTTCTATATAAGTCTTTTTATAAGCCAGTATGAGCGTCTGCAGCAGGTGTGAATGTTTGCAGCTTCCTTGATCTGCACTGATATTTTACTGATTATCGTTGTAGTTTGGACAATGAATTAGACATTTAAAGATGCATGATTATGACATTTTTTAGCCCAGATGTTGTTTGAAAATGATCCATATTTGAAGCCTAGGCTGCTGAATGTGTGTGGGCCTCAGAAGAACAAAAATAAATCCACTCTGCAGCTCCCTGCTCCTCCTCCTCCAGAGGCTCCACCACAAATAATGTGATCAGATGCATTAAAGTTTTACCTTCCATCCATTAAACTGAGACAAACCTGGGAGCAGAGGTTTGTTAAATTCATTTACACCTTCATAAAATATTGGGAAATGTCCATCAGAGGAATATCCAGGCCCAGAGTGTAGTCCTCACGTGTTGAAAAAGCGGACGTTAATGAGTTTACTGTGATATTAAAGAAATAAATCATCACATCCGAGAAGCTGCAGGTCTGCTTTCTGCTCTCATTCTGTTTGTATTCACCGTCTCAGAGCTCTGACTCGTTGTTTTCTGCCTCCTCAGCCTATAAAACTGTGGCTGGAGTCAATGGTCCGCTGGTGATCCTGGATCAGGTGAAGGTAAGGAGTACGGCCGAAGACCTCAGAGGACTCAGAACTCTTTGATTCCTGCAGCAGACAAAGGATCACACTGAAACAGAAACTTTTCATTTCAAACCTTTATTTAAGCCTCGAAAATCATTGAGGTTTCCCTCATTTACAATGATGTGGAGATACAGATCAAAACAAACAAAAAGGGCACAAATAAAACAACAAAGACAGGTCAGGATGATTCTCAGTAGAAACAGTTACACACTGTGCTAAAGTGGTCTGAGATCATTGTCTTAATCTGCCCAAGAGAAACAAAAGTGTTAATCTTGAGAGAGAGTTGTAAATGATTCCACATTTTTGGAGCTAAAAAGCTAAAAGCAGATTTTCCAAGCTCAGAGTAAACCCTCGGGACTTGGAGCAACAGACAGTCAGTAGAGCGAGTGTGGTAGGGCCCGATGGTCCAGTTCAGCAGAGATGTTAAATAAGACGGTGTACGTCCAATAATGGATTTATAAATAAAGACATACATGTGATTATCACGTCTCTGTGACAGAGAAGACCAGCCAACTTTGCTATAGAGAATACAATGATGAGTGTTATAGGGGTCTCCGGTTATGAATCTAAGAGCAGAGTGATAAACTGAATCTATCGTTTTAAGAGTTGAAGCGGAAGCATGTCTATAGATGGTATCGCCGTAATCAAGGACTGACATAAAAACTGCTTCAACAACACGTTTCCTACAATCAGGAGGGAAGTTAGCTCTGTTTCTCTACAGAAACCCAAGTTTCTGCCCAAGTTTGCCGGTGAGATTTTCCACATGCTGTTTAAATGTAAATGATTCGTCCAGCCAAATTCCAAGATATTTATATACTTTGACGCTTTCAATACTGCTGCCATTGACTGTGGATAGTTGTAGGGTGTTAAAAACAATATCTCTGGCTTTGGAGAAGATCATATACTTAGTTTTACTGGCATTTATGATCAGTCTTAAGCCGATAAATGTCGTCTGCAAAGTGTTAAAAGCACATTGCAGTTTCTCTACAGCAAGCTGTACAGACTCAGCAGAACAATGCAGCACAATATCATCCGCATAAAGATGAAAGTTACAGTCTGGGATAGACGAAACAACATTGTTAATATAGATTATAAATAATATAGGGCCCAGAACTGACCCTTGTGGAACGCCTTTTGTTAATGACAGAAACGCAGACTGAATAGTTCCAGCCTTTACACACTGTAATCTATCAGACAGGTAGTTCTGGAACCTTTTACAGGTGTTGGCGTCAAACCCAATGTTACACAATATTTGAATAAGAAGACCATGATCTACAGTGTCGAACGCTTTTGACAGGTCAACAAAAACAGCAGCACAATGCATTTTCTTGTCTATACTAGCGACAATATCATTAACAACTAAGGTGACAGCAGAGGCAGTACTGTGCATAGGTCTGAAGCCTGACTGATGAGGGCTTAACACAGAAGAATTTGACAGAAATATTTTTAGTTGATCATTTACCAGTGATTCCAGGATTTTTGACAGACAGGGCAATTTGGATATTGGTCGGTAATTATCAGGATCATTTTTGTCCCCGCCTTTGTATAAAGGGGTCACTTGAGCAGATTTCCAGATAGTGGGAAGTAGACCAGAACGGATGGAAAGGTTAAATATGTGTGTGATTTGTTCAGTGATTAATGGAGAAGAGAGCTTTAAAAATAATGGATCCAGATCGTCTGCACCTGTTGATTTCCTGGGATCAATGTTTTGTAATGCATTAGCTACGTCGGAGGAAGAAAGAGGCTGTAATGTGAACTGTGAATTGTCATTTTTAGGGTAAGTACAATTACTGTTGATGGATGTGGTTCCTATACAGACATTACTAAATAAATGGCCAGTCGTGGCAAAATGCTGATTAAAGGCCAAGCAAATGTCATTTTGGTCTGATAATTCACAATTGTTATATTTGATATGTGTGGGTAACGAATTTGTGTTTTTATTTTTAAATCTTCATGTGCAGACAAAATGTGTTGTTCGCTCTCAGTAGAGTGACAGTAAAGTCATTTTCAGTGCGCCACAGTTTATTTATTTTTCCATTGTATGTTCCTGCAACCGATCGGCACCTGAGGACATGTTGGCTGTGCACGGGGTTCCCTGCTGGTCGTTTATACCGCCTTTAAATGAGTCAGAGTAGAACTGGAGCGAATTACGAACCCCCATAAAGAAACTAGGTGCTCCATTCTGGACATCTTTAAATCTGTCGTTGACTCATTATTTCAAATGACACTGACATGTTTGATAAAATAGAATTTAAAGCCTCTTTCTGTAGCTGACACGTGTGTTGCTGTGTTTCTCTCACAGTTTCCACGGTACGCAGAGATCGTCCATCTCACGCTGCCTGACGGAACGAGGAGGAGCGGTCAGGTGTTGGAGGTCTCCGGCTCCAAAGCTGTGGTGCAGGTACTCTCATCTTTTCAACCTCAGGATGGACAGAGAGGAAACGTCAGATTTTAGTTATGTGTAGAGATGCTCCCGAGGAGACTCTGTGGGGGGAGTGAGGTGCACAGAAAATGAGATCTAGAAAATGATAAAAAATGAGTTCTGTGCAGGTGTGAAAAATCCTTCAGAGTAATTTCAAACTTCTGCTCCAGTGATAAACTCACAGGTTAGATTCTCTGTTCTGTCTGCTCTTCTCTCTTCAACTCTGCCCCCTGCAGGTGTTTGAGGGGACTTCAGGTATCGACGCTAAGAAGACGAGCTGCGAGTTCACAGGAGACATCTTACGGACGCCGGTCTCTGAGGACATGTTGGGTGCGTCACACAGTTTATCTATAACTCACATTTAACTATACGAAGAACTGAAGCTGTGCAGGTACACGTCCGTGTCCGTGCGTCTCAGAAAACTCTACATGTTCTAAACGTATCTTTGCTTGTTCAGGTCGTGTGTTTAATGGATCAGGTAAACCCATCGACAGAGGACCTGCAGTCCTGGCTGAAGACTTCCTGGACATCATGGGTACGCTGAATGTAACGTATCCCTGTGATATACATCTCGACTAAAGCTGCCAGTATGAGGCTCACAGTAACTACAAGGACACAAGGCTTTAACTGTGCTCAGAGAACATTTTGCACACAATGATTACATAACCCCCAACTAAACATATTCTGAGTTGTGATAAGCAAACAATGTTCTGTTCTGGAGGTCTGAAGTGGAACTGCACCTTCCTCTCACTCTTTTTGTTGGCTTCCACATGAATATTTCCTCTGTTCTTATGTTTATAATGCCTGTTTTCATATGTCAGGTCAGCCGATAAACCCTCAGTGTCGTATTTACCCCGAGGAGATGATCCAGACGGGAATATCTGCCATCGACGGCATGAACAGCATCGCCAGAGGACAGAAAATACCCATCTTCTCTGCTGCAGGGCTGCCGCACAACGAGGTGCACAAGCGTGCATCTTTCATATAAAGATGCAAATAAAGTTTAATCAACAAATCCTTCAAATTATTAACTTTTGTCTCTTCCCTGTAATTTGATAGATTTAACAAAAAAAGCCCCACAGAGTTCAATTAAAGGTCAAATACCACATTACAGTAATAATCCAGCTATCCATTCATCTTCCTCCGCTTATCCGAGGTCAGGTCGCGGTGGCAGCAGGTGCAGTAAGTCAACCCAGACTTCCAGAGGCGCTGCTAGTCAACAGGCAAGGCAGGCAACTGGTTGGGGCCCCAGACAAGTAGAGGGCCCCTGAGGGCTCACAAACTTTAAACCATAGCAGCCAAAATGTGCACATTTTGCAATAACAGTATAGGAAACCTCCCTAAGGGGGCCCCAACTGACAGCACTCACTCTGGTTGCCTTGCTCAGAGTTGCATGCATTATTGCTGTGAAAAATAAAGTTTGTCAATAAAAGTCAGCAAAGGAAAATTTAGAGGAGTTATCCATGTACAGGAGAGAAAACAGAACCAGGAAGAAAAAGGAAGCTGAGGAAGTGTTGGGACAATGGCAGACATAATGGTGATAAATGCAGTTTGTAGGGCCCCTAAAAACTGTATATCTTGCCTGGGGCCCCAACAGACTCTAGAATCGCCACTGCAGACTTCCTTCTCCCCAGTAACGTTTTCCAGCTCCTCCTGGAGGAGTCCGAGGCATTCCCAGGCCAGACGGGATATATAATCCTTCCAGTGAACTCTGGGTCTGCCCCGGGGTCTCCTCCCTTTTGGGCTTGATCAGAAAACCTCCAAAGGGAGGCGACCAGGAGGATCCTGATCAGATGCCCGTTCCACTTAAACTGGCTCCTTCCGATGTGAAGGAGTAGCGACTCTACTCTGAGCTCTCCCTGAATGTCTGAGCTCCTCCCCCTCTCTCTAAAGCTGAGCCCAGACACCCTGCAGAGGAAACTCATTTCAGCCGCTTGTATCCGTGATCTTATTCTTTCGGTCACTACCTACAGATCATGACCACAGGTGAGGGTTGGAACAAAAATGGAGCTGATTTGCCTTCAGGCTCAGCTCCCTCTTCACCATGACAGTTTGGTTAAACGCTCGCATTACTGCTGACGCTGCACCAATCCGCCCATTAATCTCACGGTTCTTCTTACCCTCACTGTGAACAAGACCCCGAGATACTTAAACTCCTTCACTTTGGGCAAAGACTCACTCGCCACCTGGAGAGAGCAACCCACTGTTTTCAAGCAGAGAACCATGGCCTCACCTCCAAGTCTGAGAAATAATCTACAGTATACGCACTGAGATTGTTCCTTCAGTAAAAATCTGAGATAATCCAGAAAATGTAGTTCAAGTAATAATCATGTTGTATGTATGAATGCAAATCAAAAACAGGATTGTAATGTTGGAGCTAAAGAAGCTTCATGTCCTCCATTACTCCAGCAGAGTCTTTAACACCGTCTCTCTTTGTCTCCTCGTGTGTTTTCAGATCGCCGCTCAGATCTGTCGTCAGGCCGGTTTGGTGAAGAAGTCCAAGGACGTGATGGACTACAGCGAGGACAACTTTGCCATCGTTTTCGCTGCCATGGGGGTGAGGACTAGAGATTCTTTTTTAATGAATAACTTCACACTGTTTGACGATCTCTAAGAGCAACTTGTCCCAAACATCTGAACGCCTCTTTCTGTATTCTCTGCGTTTAGTGTCATGTAGGCACTGAAGTGACTTTCAGTCCTCATCAGATAAAAGCAGTCTCCTAGTTTTTATTGTCTTGTTACAAAAACTTTAGTGATAACGCCTAAAAACGTTTTATATTGCAAGAACGTTTTGACACTTTGTGGAGGGGGAACCTGTGAAGAGAACGAGCCAAAGTTCAACAGAAACATCAAACTTCCATCTTTTTTTAACATATTTTCTTCGATGTGCGGAGAAGACAGTTTTCAGAGGTATTGAACACAACCCTCCGTCCCAGACTTTGTATTTGTGGTCGACCGAGGGCAAGAAAATGATTCTGGTTGAACTGACCGTGTCATGTGAGGGGGGATGCGAAGAGGCCCACGACAGTGCAAGTTCAGATGTGCAAGGACAAAGGATGGAAGGCATGGTTGTACCTGCTGGAAATCAGCCTGGCGGTTCTTGCTAGCTCTGGGCCTAGACGATAGGAGACAGAAAGGAGCAGCTCGCAGGCTGGGGGAGGAGGCATGACGAGCCTCCTGCTGGATGAGGTGCAGGCAGGTGGAGGGAAGCTGGAAGCCAGGGGCAGACGGGCAGTGATTAGGCCCAAACAGAGAGTGTTGTGGTAAGGGTCGAAACACTCGGTGATGGCTGGGTACCACCTGATGACGTCTGCTCCTGGTTGAAGGCTACAGAAACCTCTAAAGGTATCTGGAGTCTGCACACATTAAGGTCTTATGTCACAAGCTTCCATGTTTGACAGGAGCTCTATGACATGCTCCTGGGTGGTGTCAGTCTGCAGACTCACGATGAACTGACACGTTTACTGAACATTAATAAAAGGAGCAATCGAACTCTTTGTTTACGTTCTATTTCAGATGAACACGTAGCTAAAGTTTCTCTTCTTTGCCTTCAGGTGAACATGGAGACCGCTCGGTTCTTTAAGTCCGACTTTGAGGAGAACGGTTCTATGGACAACGTCTGTTTGTTCCTCAACCTGGCCAACGACCCCACGTAGGAACCTTTTCTCCAATCACCTTCTCTGTGACATCACAAAGAGCCGAGTTTGAATCAGTGGCTACCGATAAAAAGACCAAAAGAGAAACCAGCTGAAATACATGTTGTACATCGAATGTCTCCATTTTTACTCCCTGTGAACATACCTTCATTCTGTTGTGTCTTTTATAGGATCACTTTTCAATCCAAGAGATTACCTGTCGATTGTTTCCTCGAGGATTGAAAAGCACATTTCAGGCGGTTTGGAGAAGATTCAGATAGATTTGGCATAAAAAGGCATGTCTCAGGAAAAACCCTGTAAAGTCTCGGTACTTTAAAATATCCGCTGTGGGTACTGCACACTCGTTGACAGAAGGGATGAGAGAGAGAAAATGAAGCAGCTGCAGGTGACGCACTGGACGATTTTCAAATCTTAACCGATTTTTAAAACGTGGAGACCACAGACATGAGGACAGTCTTTTAACCTTATAATCATCTGAACGCACACACAAGACGATTCAGCCAGACCGTGAGACCCCACACCTGCTGTTTGTAGTAACGTTTCACCGACACGAGATCTCACAGAAACTCACGTGATCAAACGTGACTTCAGAACAAAAACAAAACGAGGACGATGGACGTGGTCAGCTGGCCGTGTGGTTTGTCTTCACGAGACGTTATCAAGACACTCGTGTTGTCGCCATAGTTACACAAGCTGCTCTTCTGCTCTCCCTCTCGGCTCGGGGCTCAGTTGTGTTTATGTTCACCGCCATGTTTGTGAGCTTCACGGTCTGCTCGCTCTCATAATCGTAGTGACACCACACACTTGAGGATCATTTGGACAGATAGTCGGTTGCGACAAACCTTTAACGGGCCACTCCCACCGTTCATTGAGGGGGCGTATTGGATCCTGTCGTTCAGTGTGTAGCCAGTCTAAGTCAGGTGTTACCAGAATGCAAGAAACCGAAATTTCTAGTTTTTTAAAAGACTTAAAGTGACTTCTTTATTGCAGCATCGAGCGAATCATCACGCCTCGTTTAGCTCTGACATCAGCAGAGTATCTGGCCTATCAGTGCGAGAAACACGTCCTCGTCATCCTCACCGACATGAGCTCGTACGCCGAGGCTCTGCGAGAGGTCAGCCAACGTTTCTGTGATTCTTTTCTGAAATGTCTTCACGATAATGGGAATAACCTGTGCATTAACTCACTTGTGAACAATTCTACTACTCTCAGGTGTCTGCAGCCAGAGAGGAAGTGCCGGGCCGGCGTGGTTTCCCTGGTTACATGTACACAGACTTGGCGACCATCTACGAGAGAGCGGGCAGAGTGGAGGGACGGAACGGCTCCATCACTCAGATCCCCATCCTCACCATGCCCAATGACGGTAAATACAAACATAAAATGCTAATGCTAATGCTAACACAGTGCTAACGAGTGTTCTGGTGTCTCTCAGATATCACTCATCCCATTCCCGACCTGACGGGTTACATCACCGAGGGACAGATCTACGTGGACAGACAACTTCACAACAGACAGGTACTGAAGACTGAAGGTACCTGCTGGTCTTGACTTTGGATTTGATTTGGTACCTGTTGACTCAGGACTTGTGGATCTTGACTAAGGACTTGTGGATCTTCTCCAAAGATTTGTAAATCTTGAATCCGGACTTGTTGGACTTGACATGGGACTTATTTATTGTGAATTGGAAAAGTTGATTTTGACTTGTGGCTTGTAGTTTAACTCCTTTCAGAAGTCTTTTCGTTGTTGTGCGCCCTCTGGTGGTTCATCTGTGGTACAGCAGATTCACTCTGAGCTTCCTGTAAACGAGTCATGTCATGTGGTCAATGTTTTTTTTTGTTTGTGCCCTTTTCTTCTTCTGTGGTGTAGATCTATCCGCCCATCAACGTGCTGCCGTCTCTCTCTCGTCTGATGAAGTCCGCCATCGGGGAGGGAATGACCCGTAGAGACCACTCTGACGTCTCCAACCAGCTGGTGAGCTCACACACACACACACACACACACACACACACACACACACACACACACTTCCTGCTTCTTACTGCACATGCTCACCTTCACCATCCCTCTCTGAAAATGTGTGTGTGTGTGTGTGTGCGTGTGTAGTACGCATGTTATGCCATAGGGAAGGACGTGCAGGCGATGAAGGCGGTGGTGGGGGAGGAGGCTCTGACAGCTGATGACCTGCTCTATCTGGAGTTCCTCACCAAGTTTGAGAAAAACTTCATCTCCCAAGGTGCAGTGGGGCACAATAATCACATCATATTTTTAGACTTGTTATGTCAATTGAAATCAAACTGAGGCTCCTTTGTTTTGGATTTTTTCTCTTAATCTTTGAATACTTAGATCAGATTAGTGAGGACATGAGGTCATTCAAAGTAGAACATTTAAAATGATGCAGACATGAAATGAAATAAACAACATTTAACAGAAAGAAGGACAGGATGTTTTGGAAAACAAACAAAGTGTTAGTCGTATTTGAAAGATAGTAATCAGGTTACGCGCAGTAAGCTAATGTATCTGAGAATAATTGACATGAGGTTTTGATCACAGCAGCACATCCAACAGGACGGCAGCTTTCAGCAGCAGCTCACGCTTCATTATGTAGCGACCTTTGACCTAACATCCCGTGTTTCCACCGTCGGGTCTTTCAGGATGACTTTGAGTTCTACTGATGTTGTTCTTGTGTCTCGTGCGTGCAGGTGCCTACGAGAACAGGAGTGTGTTTGAGACTCTGGACATCGGATGGCAGCTGATGAGGATTTTCCCCAAAGAGATGCTGAAGCGGATCCCTCAGAGCACCCTGGCCGAGTTCTACCCTCGAGAGGCCAAACATTAAAACTCACACACTCATCCGTGCGTCTCCACCTCTCTGCCGCTTCCATCAGTGAACCCTCACCGCTGCGTACCTACCGTGACGTGACGTGATGCTGTGACCGTTAGAAAACTTGTGACTTTCATGTGGCCTTGAACGCACCATGCCTGCTTTAACGAGAAACACGACGAGGGTAACGCTGATTCGACATGTTTACAGTGTGAATGAAAAGAGTTGAAGGGAACATTGTGTTTAAAAAGCTTTAATGGATGATTATATGGAATTAGGTTATTATAGTAACGTACTTATATTCGCAAATGATGCAACAAAACAATCTACGTAACGTCCTCAATCAGGTTTTCTGACCTGCGTGAAAAACCAAAAACATCCTAAACAGGTGATACAGAATTCATAATGAATCTTCTGTACAGTTTAGACGTTTTACTCAACTTCAGTTTGTTTTCATTAAAGATAAAGTTAACAACATTTAAGGATTAAATCTCGACTTTGGAAGTGCACTTATGATGTGGTCGTTGTGACGTTCATCTTGACGATGTGGTGGCTTATTCGTCCACCTGACCTGAAAACACTCGATGACATATTTGTGGACTCATTAGAGTTAGAGTGTGTCGATCCTTTTAATGTCATAAGCCGTTTTCACACATGCACTCCTGAAAATATCTCGATAATTTCAGGAGGACTGCTCCGGAGATTCTCCTGATCTGGTTGTTCACACATGCTCCTCACAGCGGGAGACTCCCTGTCAGAGCGTTTGTGTCACACAAGCAGCTCCTCCTGGAAATATCAGGAGTTTTTCATGAGTTTTCTGCAGGTGTGAAAGCACTAATAGTGTCTTAAGGTACACCTGAGCATCGCTACAGCAAAGGTGCAATCACTGCACGTCATAAAAAAACAACATTTCAGGGTGTAAGGTCACTCCTTTGTGTTCTTCATTGTGATATTTTGAGTTTTTATTCTTCTGTCAGATGTTGTTCCTGAACATAAAAATCACTCCAGCCTTGTGAAGAACACGCTCTCTGACCTGCTGTGCATTTAAACAACCACCTCGCTCTGTAAGCTTCACGCATCAACATCCTGCAGCTTCATGAAGACGTCTCACCTGAGTGAACCTAAAGATGGACGACAGGTGTATCGCATCCAAAGGAGCCAGTTGAGGTGGTTTGGTCATCTGAGTAGGATCCTCCTGGACGCCTCCCTTTGGAGGTTTTCCGGGCACGCCCAACTGGGTGGAGACCCAGAGCTCGCTGGAGGGATAACATGTCCCGTCTGGCCTGGGAACGCTGAGGAGAGGGAAGCCTGGGCTGACTTACTGCGCTTGTTACCACGGTGACCTGACCTCGGATAAGAGGAGCAATGGATGGACAGGTGTGTGTGTGTGTGTGTGTGTGTGTGCTCGCTTGTACGTGCCCATTTGGCCTTCAGCGCACATTCCCTGTCCTTTTTCGCCAAAAGACTGTGACGCTCTGACAGACTGTTGTGTACTGCCACGAGGAACAACGCCTTTCTGCATGACATTCTGTATTTGATGGTCACTTTGAAACGCCATGTCTGTGATGGATGTTTGGTATAAGAGAAATGTTCTGTTATCGGATGTTGTGATTTCTTTAGATTATCGTTGTTTTCTTCTTGTGCTTAAATCTGTAAATGATGATCGTGTTTTAGGTCTTTGTGAACGTGTCTCCTCATATTCTGGACTTTTTGAACACACCGGTCTTTAACTAAGGTTTTTCTTTTCTAACAGTGTGTGCATGATGACTGGATCTCCGCCTGCATGCATCGTCGTTGAACGTTTCCTGTTTGTGAATCAACTCTCCATGAAATAAAAGCTGCTCGCTCTCAATATCTCAGTCCTCAGTTTTTATATTTGATTTGTGACAGGTGCTTTTGTTCCATGATTAAAAGGCTCCAGCTAAATAGACGTGACAGAGAATATATTTAACCTCATGCAGGTGAGTCTTGAACCTGCATATTTTCTCATTTCCAGCAGGGGGCGACCCATTGGTTGTAAAAAGTCTTATTGTGTAGAAGTCTATCTGATTTCACATCTGCACTCCTAAAAATATCCAGATGAGATGAGATGAGATTCAACTTTATTGTCATTACACATATACAAGTATACGAGCAACGAAATGAGGTTTGGCATCTCACCAGAAGTGCAATAAGCAGAAAGTGCTGTGCTATGTACAAAAGTAATTACAGAATTTACAGGTAATGTGAGATAAATAATGCTATAAATAGGAGTATAGGTATATTCTACAGATTATAATATACAGATTAAAATGGAGTAGACATGCTATGCTAGATAAGAGATAATATACAGAATATACAGAATATTGACAGATTGTACAGGTTAATAACTTATTGAGGGTATGAACATATTATACAGATTTTGTTGCAGTGGACAATAATACAGGTGGTGAGAGATGTGTGTGTGTGTGTGTGTCCAGGAGGGGTGATGGGGGGGATGGTGGGTGAGAGGAGATGGGGGGGGGGGGGGGGTCAGCGGGGGGGGCAGAGTTCGTAAGGGAGACAGATCTCATGTTCACACATGCTCCTCACAGCTGGAGACCCTCCCTGTCAGACAGGAGGGGGGGCGGGGTCTCCTGAGGTAAGATATGACGTGGAAAACCCGACGTGGAAGTGGTGGACGAAGCAGCAGAGTCCTCTGTACGACGCTATAATGAGAATATTTGTCTTTCTATCAATGCTACGTGTAGTTGAACAGAATCACAATCTGAACTAAAGAGTGGAGAAGAACATACTGGAGAACAGGAAACAGAATGCAGCAGGTTCATTAGAGCACGGAGATCGTAGAGGTGGCGTGCAGACAGTCTATGGTCGTGCAGCGATCACAGGGAATAAACGTCACCACCCTTTATTTTATATCCATAGCTTCTGTCATTTGTGCTTTCTGAGTCACAATTCTTACAGAGTATTTAAAGTAACAACAAAAAGTAATGGGGAATTAAATAGTGGGTGCATCCGAATTGCAAAGTGCCTACTCAATCTGTCAGTAGTCAGTAGTCAGTAGACAGTACCTACTATCCGTGCTGTATACTGTTAGTACCTACTATTCAGTAGACAGCACAGTAGGCAGATATTTGTGCCTACTTCATTTGATTTATTCAGGAAGGAAGTGTCGTCATTTGCGTTACCCGAACCGGCCGCATCCATCCTCGTTTTTTTTTTTTTTTAGCTTTATTCAAGAAGAGTAATGCACATATACAGTCAGTAAACAAAAACAAAATCACAATGTAAATAAAGTTAAATACCGATTAAATAATAAAATAACACACAGTACATACAGGAAAGAAAGTAATATACAGTATATAAAGTAAGATAAGTAAGATAAACCAATAAAGACGCAGATATAAATATGTAAATCATTCTTTAAACAGAGGGGGAAAGGTTTAACAATCATGCAGACATTTGTTACATTTTCTGTTCTTAATTAAATGGAGCGATTTTAGAAGGGACTCTAATTCTAGATTAAACATTGATTAAATTAATCCATGCTCGTTTGTTTTGATTTGGAGGCGCACGTGAAGTGATGTTTTACGGTTAATTTCGCACAGCATTGTGGGTGGTAAAATCCAATTCATTTCCTGATAGCATGCATCCGATCCATACTTCATAAATCCCGGAAGTTAGTATCCATACTGAAATGTTCAGTATACTGAGGTGGACACAAAAAATGCATACTGAATGACCACGAGGGTTCAGTCTACTGAAACTCCCTACTGAATAGTACGCACTGCATACTGAACTGTGGCTATTCGGAAAGGGCCAGTGATACGTGACCTTAATTGAGGACTGGCCCCGCCCCTACATTTTGAAAGCGCAACAGCCAATGCGGCTACAACATTCAGCTGACCAATCACAATCACCCCTCAATCACTCAGTTTATAATGCTGCATTCAGGTGCTCCTCGGAGGGTCCGAGTTTCGTGGTTGGGAAGTCGTTCACGTGATTTCAGTTCGTAAAGTCTAACAAACAGCATTGATGCTACGAAGAAGAAGATGTGTGAATGTCTCTGTTACGAGTTACATTTGAAAGTTGATGTTTGCTAATAAGTGAATGAATAAAAATGATGTTAACATTAACTAAACATATTTTGCCCTCCATGTGATGATGAATATGACGTCAAGTCGGCAAATCGGGCTCCTAATGCTTTCCCGAATTTTTGGAGTTGTTGGTCCGACTTGAGCTTGTGTTCATGAGCATTTTACAACTCTGAAACTCGTTTTTCCGATGCGCCCGACACTACTTGAAGGCACCATAAAGCACGGACAGGTGTAGAGGCCTGACCCCGCCTTCCTGTATATATATAAAAGGTAAAACTCTACGTCACATCAAACTTAACTATAAAAGAAGTGAACCGAATCCTACAGGTGCGCATATCGGTAGAGTTTGATGCTAAACGCTCAAAGTGGACTGGTTTGTAAAGGACTGGTTTTTTCAAGGACTGGGAGGCTGAGTTTGTGAACGATCATCACGTTTCAGCTGAGGAGGACTTTCTAGATCCAGGTGAGTCCAAACAAACCCTGATCCTGTTCAGATCCTCCTCTGCATGTCTGAGAGTTTAACGAGTTCAGCCACATGTCCGATGTGTCCTTGGGCAAAACACTCAACCACAAGTGGCGCGTGAATGTGTATGTATGAGTCAATGATGGACTCTTTACTCAGCAGCCTCTACCATCAGTGTGTAAATGTGTATGTATGAGTCAATGATGGTCTCTTTACACAGCAGCCTCTACCATCAGTGTGTGAATGTGTATGTATGAGTCAATGATGGTCTCTTTACTCAGCAGCCTCTACCATCAGTGTGTGAATGTGTATGAATGGATGAGTTAATACTGATGGACTCTTTACTCAGCAGCCTCTACCATCAGTGAGTGAATGTGTATGAATGGATGAGTTAATACTGATGGTCTCTTTACTCAGCAGCCTCTACCATCAGTGAGTGAATGTGTATGAATGGATGAGTTAATACTGATGGTCTCTTTACTCAGCAGCCTCTACCATCAGTGAGTGAATGTGTATGAATGGATGAGTTAATACTGATGGACTCTTTACTCAGCAGCCTCTACCATCAGTGTGTGAATGTGTATGAATGGATGAGTTAATACTGATGGACTCTTTACTCAGCAGCCTCTACCATCAGTGTGTGAATGTGTATGAATGGATGAGTTAATACTGATGGACTCTTTACTCAGCAGCCTCTACCATCAGTGTGTGAATGTGTATGAATGGATGAGTTAATACTGATGGACTCTTTACTCAGCAGCCTCTACCATCAGTGTGTGAATGTGTATGAATGGATGAGTTAATACTGATGGACTCTTTACTCAGCAGCCTCTACCATCAGTGTGTGAATGTGTATGAATGGATGAGTTAATACTGATGGACTCTTTACTCAGCAGCCTCTACCATCAGTGAGTGAATGTGTATGAATGGATGAGTTAATACTGATGGTCTCTTTACTCAGCAGCCTCTACCATCAGTGAGTGAATGTGTATGAATGGATGAGTTAATACTGATGGTCTCTTTACTCAGCAGCCTCTACCATCAGTGAGTGAATGTGTATGAATGGATGAGTTAATACTGATGGACTCTTTACTCAGCAGCCTCTACCATCAGTGAGTGAATGTGTATGAATGGATGAGTTAATACTGATGGTCTCTTTACTCAGCAGCCTCTACCATCAGTGTGTGAATGTGTATGAATGGATGAGTTAATACTGATGGACTCTTTACTCAGCAGCCTCTACCATCAGTGTGTGAATGTGTATGAATGGATGAGTTAATACTGATGGACTCTTTACTCAGCAGCCTCTACCATCAGTGTGTGAATGTGTAGGTGTGAAAAAGCTTTGAGTTGTCAGAAGACAAGAAAAGAAAAATACAAGCTCAAATCCATTTACCATTCACCTGCCTCCAAGTCATTAAACATCTGCTTATAATCATCCAATCAGAGCTGCTCGTTAAGTTCTGAGTTTATTATTTAGTATCTCACGCTCTTAAGGTCAACAACCATTTTTTAATATGCATTTCATGAAGGTTTAGGATCAATAAGTTGCTCTTGAAAAGCATTAAAAGAATCTGCAGGTTTTCAGGAGACAGAGGTGTCGGTGCAGTTCTGCAGCTGACCACAGGGTGGTGCTGTTGGTCTGTGTGTGTGTCCTCTGTTTGAGCTTCCCCTCCAGCGTCAGAGCAGAGTTTTTATCATCTCTCTGGGACTGATAAAATTAGAGGCTGAGAAACTTCACATGACTCAGTGCGTGTCTGAAAATACCAGCAGGTCACACGTCGCGGTGAATGAAGAGTCAGAGGCGGAGAAGAGACCAGTGAGTGTGTGTGTTTTTGGAGGAGATTTATGAAAGAGGAACGCTTCACTGCAGCTGAAACCCTGAAACACTGTCCAGACTGTGTGTGGACAGCAGAGACCAAACTCAGCTCGTTAACTCTGACTTCTTCTGCAACATCCAAAACGGAAAACTGTAAAAGATAGAGTCAGCAGCTTGTTCCTTCAAAATAAAATACAGACTTCTCCTAAAGTAAAGCTGCTCCATCGTCCCTTCAGGGCCTCCGTACATGTGTGCTGGTGACTGTGTCTGCAGAGACCCTGTCCTCTGACTGGATTTTACTGCTCTGGTTTGTTTTGGTTGACTTGGGACGTTTCTGGGCGGAGCTGGTGTGTTTCCTCCAGCCAATGACAGCGCAGCAGGTGAGTTTAGGAGTGGATACAATTCAGTGATTGGACGTGAATCAAACGGAGAATATGACGGACGTGGACGTAGCAGCAAAGAAGAGAAAATATAATCACAGTGAGGTGAAACACCAAGCGGATAAAGCTCCTTTAATTGTTGGAGAAAAATATTCTTTGACTTTCAATTGAGTTTTTAAGAGAAACTTAGACAAAGACAAGAACCAGCTGTTAATATTTATCTGTCAGCCAGACTTTTTTAAATCAGAGTGTCTGCTTCTTCACAGAGTCTCTGATGTCAGTTTTTATAACATGACTGTATACGTCCACATTTTCTGCTTGTAGTTGTCCTTCCACCTGGCTGTCTACCTGTCTCTCCAACTCTAAGTGGCGGGACTCTGTTTAGAGTATCGTGATTTTCAAATTAAAGTATTGTTGCTCTGCAGTGATTCGATAAATGTGTCACACGGGTCAGGATGACGATGTATGACTGTATCAGCGTTTCCTCGAATGTAACGTAACATAATGTTTATTTTTACCCGTCAGTGCATTTGTGTTTTTGCCTCCTCTCTCCGTGCACCTGTTGGTTGACCTTCCCCTTTCACCCGTCTGTCTCTTCTTGTCCATCCACCTTTCTGTTTACCTGCCTGTCCGTCTGTGCGGCTAAATATTGTTCTACCCTGTCTGTCTCACTGTCCCGCTGTCTGTCCACCTGTCAATCCACCTGTCTCTCCAGCTGTCCACTCACCTTTCTGGATTCCAGGCAGTCTACCAGTCTTTCTCCCTTTCTCCTAACCTGCCTGTCTTCCCCTTTTTTCATCTGTCTGTCCACCTGTGTTTTTCCATTGTCTGTCTACCTACACTTGCACCTGTCAGTCCACCAATTCCTCCTCCGGTCTCTCCACCTGTCTAACAACCTGCTTATCTTTCTGTCTCCCACCATTCCTCCTCTCTTTCTCCTCGTCCTCCCTCCTCTCCTCTCCTCTCAGAACCTCCAACTCCCCCCTGCTCATCTCATCTTCTCCCTCTTCCCTCCTTTCTCCCTCCTCATCTTCCTCTCTTTCCTCCCTTCTACCTCCTCACCCTCTTCTTCTCTTTCCTCCCTTCCGCTCTCTCCTCTCCTCAGTACCTCCTATTCCCCCCTGCTCATCTCCTCTTCTCTTTTCTCCTCCTCCTCTATCTCTCCTCCTCCCCTCCTCTCTCTCTCCTCGTCCTCTATCTCTACTCCTCCTCCCTCCTCTCTCTCCTCCTCCTGTTGACAGGATGTGAGTGGATGAGTGTGGATTCTGATGTTGATGGATGCTGACACGTTTGTGGCATCTTTGTCTCTCTACGCTTCTCTGATTGCTCACAGTGACTGGTCCTCTGCCACAGTGTCACCACCGTGTGTGTGTGTTTGTCACTGTGTGTGTGTGTGTGTGTGTGTGTGTGTGTGTGTGTGTGTGTGTGTGTGTGTGTGTGTGCGTCACTGTGTGTGTGTGTGTGTGTGTGTGTGTTTGTCACTGTGTGTGTGTTTGTCACTGTGTGTGTGTGTGTTTGTCACTGTGTGTGTGTGTGTTTATCACTGTGTGTGTGTGTGTGTGTGTGCGTGTGTTTGTCACTGTGTGTGTGTGTGTTTATCACTGTGTGTGTGTGTGTGTGTGTGTGTGTGTGTGTGTGTGTGTGTGTGTGTGTGTGTGTGTGTGTGTGTGTCACTGTGTGTGTGTTTGTCACTGTGTGTGTGTTTGTCACTGTGTGTGTGTGTGTTTGTCACTGTGTGTGTGTGTGTTTATCACTGTGTGTGTGTGTGTGTGTGTGTGTTTGTCACTGTGTGTGTGCGTGTCACTGTGTGTGTGTCTGCCTGCGGCGCACGCACTGTTAAAGGCTTCAACATGGCTGCAGGGGTCTCAAACTTTTCTCTGTGTTCTGTGGCGCCCTCGCAGGGTTTATTTTTCAAACCTCCAGAGACTTTCTGAAAAAAACACACGTTTGTTCTGGAATCACTTCATTTCATTTCTAGTTTCTAATTTTTTCACTCACAACTTCCAAATAAAAGCAACAAAAATACATTTTCCTGATGACTTCATCGTCTCAATCTCAATACACACACTCTCTTTCACGTGACGTCACACACTTATGGAAACGCCTCCTACTGCTGCTACGGAGAAGTTATCAGACTCAGTATACACCTACGTGCTTTAACCGTAGACTGTAAGTATTAAAGTTTGAAGCCTGAGTGACTTCCCCCATCCCTTCCTGCAGGGGGCGCTGGAGTCCCATCGATGGCGGTCTCCATGCTGGAAATGCTGTCTCAGTCTAACTTTCAGTCAACCTAACGACAGGCTGAGAGCTGGAGCTGAGGCGGGTTTTTAGCCTCCTGACAAACCGTTACACCGCGCCCACCTGTCAATCAGGTCAGCTACACGCCTTATTGTGAATAACTCTTATCCTTCATCAAATCAAAACTGATGAGTCATCAAAACATTCCCCCCCCGTACAGTGTGTGCTGATCGAGACATGAGCTAATCAGACCTATTTGGTTTTTTGAACCAGGCTGTAAACATGTTAATGTCTGCTGTAAAAACAGGCTTTTTAGAATGGGTGTGTATGTGACTTCCTGTGCTTCTGCAGCCAGCCTCTAGTGGACACTCGAGGAACTGCAGGATTTTACACTTCAGCATCGGCTTCATTTTTCAACTCCGGAGGTTGCTGCTTGGTTTTAACCAGTTTTATTTTTAATGTTTTAAACCAAAGTCAGTTTTTGTTGAATGTGGCGCTCTAACGGAGACGGTTTGTTCTTCTACAGAATGAAATGGTTAAAAGAAAACCAGCACACATGTACGGAGGCCCAGAAGAGAAGATTGAGCAGCTTTACTTTAGGATAAGTCTGTATTTTATTTTGAAGGAAAAAGCTGCTGACTCTACCTTTATTTTTTTAAAGGTAGAGTCAGCAGCTGTGTAACATGACTCCTGTTTTACTCACGTCTCTTCGTTTATTTTCATGTTACTGGGTGTGTGTGTGTGTGTGTGTGTGTGTGTGTGTGTGTGTGTGTGTGTGTGTGTGTGTGTGTGTGTGTGTGTGTGTGTGTGTGTGTGTGTGTGTGTGTGTGTGTGTGTGTGTGTGTGTGTGTGTGTGTGTGTGTGTGTGTGTGTGTGTGTGTGTGTGTGTGTGTGTGTGTGTGTGTGTGTGTGTGTGTGTGTGTGTGTGTGTGTGTGTGATGATCCACTGCATTAGACTGTAAATTAAAATTGACTGCACAGATCCGTCCGGTTTATCTTCAGGAGCGTCCTCTGCATATCTCCTTGAGTTCGTGTGTTTGATGAAGACCCCGTCTGAGGGTCAGGAACACTGTGCAACCCCAGCTTTCTGCCAGGACCACATTCTTCTTCTTCTTCATCATTTCTGTGTGTGCAGGGGCAGAAAGAGTCGACATACACATAGAGCGTATCTTTCCCTGAGCATTCATATTAATTTCCCGCGATAGCGAGCCAAGAAACCTTTTAATTAGACTCAAACAGGGACTATCTCATCAATTTTGTACTTCAGTATCACCCTTAATTATCTGTGGCATTATCATTTCAGTGTGTGTGTGTGTGTGTGTGCGTGTGTGTGTGTGCCACGTCAATAAGCAGTCTAAAGGGTAGATAAACACACGCTTCCCGCACAGGACTAGAATTATTCATGAGCTGTCACAATGTATTCCCGACCACACAACACACAAATAATTGAAATAACGATGTTAAAATACTCATGCATGCTCACTCACATTATCGAGGGTTTAATGCACACACACGCACACACGCGCGCACACACACACACACACACACACACACACACACACACACACACACACACACACACACACACTCTGAGGACAGTATGACATAAGTAACTAGCCAGTGAAGATGGTTAAGGGTCTGCAGAGGTCTCGTTTTGTGGCCCGTGTAATTGCAGTGTTTCAGAATAAATAACGTGGTTATAGTCTGAGCTAACAGCCGTCTGAAGAGATTGTTTGTAGTTCTGCTCATTAACGTGGTTGTTGATGTTCGTCAGCTCTCAGGGCGTTTTCACACCTCTAGATCGTTTGCTCTGGTCTGAATCAACGATCAGTTTGTTCCATTGTTGCATAAATGCCTCAAGTTCTGTCCGTGTTCATACGGGGACTGAAATGTGCGATGCTCAATGAAAATGCTCTCTGATTGGTGAGGACTTGTAGTGGTAAAACTGAAGATAAACAAAAGACTAGTCGACTCCTGATTGGCTGTCGCTGCTCCAAAGACTCTCTTTAAGGTTTCTAATTGGACAGACGACGACGTGGAGTGATGTCGGCTCTGCTCATCAGTTTTTATATTGTTTTAATCATCACTGCAGACAAACGAGACAGTTTGAAAAATATCATGTTGATGTTCTGGAGTCGCTGAAGACGCTTATCAAGACAGTTCAGGACCAGGAGCACATTAATCCTCCTGAACCAGGACCACGCTGATCCTCGTGAACCAGGACCACGCTGATCCTCGTGAACCAGGACCACGCTGATCCTCGTGAACCAGGACCACGCTGATCCTCGTGAACCAGGACCACGCTGATCCTCGTGAACCAGGACCACGCTAATCCTCCTGAACCAGGACCACGCTAATCCTCCTGAACCAGGACCACGCTGATCCTCGTGAACCAGGACCACGCTGATCCTCGTGAACCAGGACCACGCTGATCCTCCTGAACCAGGACCACGCTAATCCTCCTGAACCAGGACCACGCTGATCCTCCTGAACCAGGACCACATTAATCCTCCTGAACCAGGACCACGCTGATCCTCCTGAACCAGGACCACATTAATCCTCCTGAACCAGGACCACGCTGATCCTCCTGAACCAGGACCACGCTGATCCTCGTGAACCAGGACCACGCTGATCCTCCTGAACCAGGACCACATTAATCCTCCTGAACCAGGACCACATTAATCCTCCTGAACCAGGACCACGCTGATCCTCCTGAACCAGGACCACGCTGATCCTCCTGAACCAGGACCACGCTGATCCTCGTGAACCAGGACCACGCTGATCCTCGTGAACCAGGACCACGCTGATCCTCCTGAACCAGGACCACGCTGATCCTCCTGAACCAGGACCACATTAATCCTCCTGAACCAGGACCACGCTGATCCTCCTGAACCAGGACCACGCTGATCCTCCTGAACCAGGACCACGCTAATCCTCCTGAACCAGGACCACGCTGATCCTCGTGAACCAGGACCACGCTGATCCTCGTGAACCAGGACCACGCTGATCCTCCTGAACCAGGACCACGCTAATCCTCCTGAACCAGGACCACGCTGATCCTCCTGAACCAGGACCACATTAATCCTCCTGAACCAGGACCACGCTGATCCTCCTGAACCAGGACCACATTAATCCTCCTGAACCAGGACCACGCTGATCCTCCTGAACCAGGACCACGCTGATCCTCGTGAACCAGGACCACGCTGATCCTCCTGAACCAGGACCACGCTAATCCTCCTGAACCAGGACCACGCTGATCCTCGTGAACCAGGACCACGCTGATCCTCCTGAACCAGGACCACGCTGATCCTCCTGAACCAGGACCACATTAATCCTCCTGAACCAGGACCACGCTGATCCTCCTGAACCAGGACCACGCTGATCCTCCTGAACCAGGACCTGCTCATCCACTCAAACTGTCTGTGATCTTTAACACGTGTTTAGTGATGATGAACAGAGAGGGATCACGGTGGTTACTTCCTGCAGCTAGGCCGGATCGAGGTCGGTTCACAGAGACCTTTTCAAGCGGTCTCTGTACGGTTGTTTGGTCCACACCAGAGTAGTAGCAATATTCAGCTAATGACATGCTGGTTTATAACGACTATCGAAGAGCCTTATCAACTAGCATGTTGTTAGCTGAATATTGCTAACTCGCATGTTTTTAAGGCGTTTTCACACCTGTGAGGGCTGTCAATCAAACTCTGGTGTGGATCAAACAACCGTACAGAGACCGCTTGAAAAGGTGGGTCTCTGTGAACCGTCATGAACCGACCTCGATCCGATCCGATCGAGTTTTTGTCCATCTTCCATAATCTTTCTGTGAGTGAGACCGCAGTATGAGGGCTAAAGGAAAGACGCACAGATGACAGAAGTAAAAATACATCTGACTGTCTGAAGCTTTAGAGAGCAGAGCGGATTCTCCACGGGACTGAACCCCATCACTTACAGTTAATTTAACGATGATGTCGTCTCTCCCTGGAGCTCCGCGCTGCAGAACCAGTTTATGAAATATAGATCTCATGTGGAGGAAAGATCATCATTTGTAAAGATATGTAGGTTATTTAAAATATTAAACAAAGGTTTCAGAAGAATCTGCTGATTAAGATTTTGTTTCCTGTCAGTGCACTTCTTTGTCGCCCTAACATCTATTCTGACACTGAACATCACGTCTACAGCCGAGCAGATGTGACTTGGCCGTCGTACTGTCGATGGCTCTTTGGCTTCATTAGCGTCTCTCTGTCATGTGTCACTTGGACCAGTGAGCACCAACATCAAGGATCATGCATCTGTTATCAGTGCTGTGTTGACACTGAGTGCAGGATCCATTTGGACCACGTGACTCACAGACACGGGCTCTGAGCCAGCATTAAAGGGTCATTCCAGTGTTCTAAAACCTTCACCTTATTTTACATATTTAAGGGTTTAGATGACTTAGGCACTGTGTTCAACAGAGAGCGCTGGCTGTACGGTCAGGAGCACTTGTGTGGAGCGTTTGTGCCCTGAGAAGGTAATCACTGCATGTGCGTCTGTCTCTATGACAACAGTGTTTTGATAAAGGCAGACACTGCTCCGTTACTTTTTACTGCATGTTTTATATTTGATGCACTATGAGCATCCAATAGAGGATGCTCGCCCTCCTACTTTCTCTGGACATGGAGCAAGGGCAAAGTGGGTACAGGGCACGATCCGTAGGAGACATAGATACGTGGAATGTTGTATATTCTGAAAAGGGCGCCGGTGACGCCACAGCGCCTTTCTAAAAAATATTTTTAACTGAAAAGCTCGGAGGGGCCGCACAAAGAAGGCGGACCGCTCGGAAAAATGCAAAGGAAAGAAGACGCTTCTCTGGGGAACCGCCTGCTGCTGCAAACGCTCTCTCCTAATTGAAAACAATTGAAAAAAGACGCTGGCGCTCAGAAAGAAACGCCAGGTGTACACAGGACCTAAAGGTAAACTTTTTTATTTCTCCACCCTGCAGCAGTGAAACAGGCTTTAATGTCTGCAGCGTAAAACTCGATGGATCAAAGGATTCACACATGCTCCTTGTTCTGCAGGTGGAGAGCAGGTGGACTACAACAACAATGGCGGACTCCTGAGGTCTGTTTAAGTGCTGCTCACTACCAGTCGACATTTTCTTGAAATCGACTCTCTTTGTAGTTTAAGATCACTTGGAGCAGCAACCCCACCTCATCGTCCGTCCACACAAACATTAGTATCCGAGACATCTGTGTATGTCTACACCTGGCCGCTCTGTGGCAGGAAGAGGATGTGCACATGTGCGTGTAGTTCTATTGGAAAGTCACACCGCCAACTACTTGCCTGGCCTGTATACTACAGGGTGTAAGACGTTTTTGAGGATCCATGTGCTCGGCGGCTGCTATCAAAACGTCTGAACATGGAACCTTCTTCAGAACAAAAACTGATTCTGGTTTCAGTGGATTGTTTTCGTGTACACGTGGTCGGAGTGGAGACACTTTGATTTATCAAGGATTATGTTGCAGACGTTACAGCCTGCTTCACTGCTGCAGGATGAAAGTAGAAAACTCCTTTCCCCCCCCCCAGTTATTATTTTATGGCCTTGGTTTGAAAATACCTGAATTCCCCTGAAAGCCAGGGAGCTCCAGTTTGCAGTTCAACACTTTCAGATTGCGGTGAGACAGATTCCTCCCACTATTCCCGGTGGAGCGGTGCATGTCCTGGCCATGTCCTCTCCGTGTGTGGTGCAGTGTGAACACAGAGTCGATATCAGGCTGCAGGGGTCACGTAGCTCAGGTCTGTCTGTTTGTGACACACGAGAGGACACGGCGGCCATGATGTGCTGTAACGTGAGCGTGACACGAAACTGCTGGATTATAACTGAGTCGTATTTATTGCTGCGTGTGTTTGCATGCATTCCTCAGCCCATGCATGCATTGATGTGTGTGAGTGTGTGTTGGCCTGCATGTGAACTGTATGCATTAAGAGCAGAGTTGAAGTTGATGGCGAGGGAGTGGAGAGTCGTGGGGAGCTCAGCAATATCCTCCAATCCCCCTCTGGCTGTCTCAGTGCGAGCCTGCAGCAGGAGAGCATTGTTTGTTTTGACAGGCTCTGAAATCCATTTCCAGTATCTGTCATATGCTGCGTGAATCCATTTGAACTCTCTATCTGCTGTGTTTCTGTCTCGTGGATTTGTCGGAGCGTCTGTGTGTGACAGGGAGGCTGAACGCCACACGTGGACGAGACACATTTTCAGACAAACTGGACGCTCTGTTGTTTGTCATCGGAAAGTAACCGAGCTGCGAGGAGATGCCTCACACACACACACACACACACGCACACACACGCGCACACGAACCCACAGGGGGGTAAGACAGAGGTTATTATCCGTTTTTATTCTGTGATTATTCAAACATGAGGCGGGTCCTGAGGGACGCAGCGATAAACGAGGGTGTGTTAGCAGAACAAGCTAACTGAAACGAGCAGGGAGGAGAGGGAGGGGGGGGCCGGGTGAGCGAGGGAGACTTAATGTCAGCCACTCCTTGATTCCTCCTCGTTTCCTTTCCTTCTCTTCTCTAGATTCTTCCTTATTCTCCTCCTCCTCCCTTCTCGTATCCTCTCCTCTGGTTCCTGTCCTTTCCTTGGTTCCTCTTCTTGTCTCCTCTCCTGTTTCCTCGTCGTTCCTGAACTTATTCCTTATTTGAGTTTTCTTGTTTCTCTCGACCCCTAACTCTATTTCACTCCTTTTACTGTGCAGGTTTTTTCTTGTGAACAGTGGAAACATAAACAATCATTTGCATGATCCAAATCTGCTTTTTATTATTAATTGAATTGCAATTGTCCCAGAGCTTTAAAGAAGTTACATCACCAATTAAACATCAGTTCCTAAAATTGATCGATTGAAATGTTGCAGCAGGAATCAGCAGGAGTCACCATGGTTACAGAATCAGTCTGTTCATGCAGATCTGGATACTACGGAAGCCCGAAGTGGACATGCATCCACACATTTGATTTTAAGCCCTTTCTGATAGAAAATGAAAAGTTTTCTTATGATCTCTACTTAATGGTTTAATTCTGTCAAGATAACAACGTTACCCCCGTGATAACGAGCTCAAGATCTCGAGAAATTAAAGATAGCGACATAAATAAGTGAAGGTCTGTAGAAACACAACCAGAGACAACTGGAGTAAACTACAATGTTTGGATGCATCCTCTTCAGCCCGGCCCACACTGAACGGTTGTATAAAAGTTTAGCAGAATGACAGCTCTCACTGGACGACTGAATCGTTTAGGACGCACGACTTTCTCTCTCTCTCTCTCTCTCTCTCTCTCTCTCTCTCTTTCTCTCTTTCTCTCTCTCTCTCTCTCTCTCTCTCTCTCTCTCTCTCTCTCTCTCTCTCTCTCTCTCTGTGTGAGATGGTGTGTGAGTGAAGGAGCTGAGAGCGAATCGATTTTTTGATTCAACTTTTTGTAAGTTTTGAGAAGTGATTTCTCTTTTCTTTCGGTGTGTTTGTGTTTATGAGTGTTTTCTTTGTCTTTTGGTGTTTAAAGGGCTGTGTTTGTGTGTGTGTGTGTGTGTGTGTGTGTGTGTGTAATTGTTTGTTGGCAGCGTGCTCTGTAGCACAATGCCGGTGGCGGAGACTGCACCCGGGGAGTTTGAGAAGCTGACGCGCAGGCATGCGGTCAAGCTTCACCCCGCGGTGCAGTGCTCGGTGGAGGAAGCCGGGCTGGCTGTGGGAGAGGTGGTCGGGTGTGACTCCGTAAAGTCGGCCTCCCGTATGAACGGGGCCATTGTTCTTTTTTTGGACAGTACGGTGAAGGTTGGCGAGGTGGTGGAGAAGGGAGTGGTTATCCAAGACACCTTCACTCCCGTCTCCCCTCTCGTCAACCCAGCCACAAAGATTATGATTTCCAACGCTCCCCCGTTCATTAAAAATGAACTGCTGGGGAAAGAGCTGTCCAGGTACGGACAGCTCGTATCCCCAATAAAAATGCTCTCCCTCGGGTGTAAATCCCAAAAATTGAAGCACGTTGTGTGTCACCGTAGACAGGTGTACATGATACTAAAAGAGCGAAACACCGAGCTTAACCTGTCCTTTTCATTTAAAGTTGATGGTTTTAATTATGTGGTTTTTGTTTCGTCAGAAACTATGAAGTGTTTTGGTTGTGGGGCAGAGGGGCACCTGATCCGCTCCTGCCCGGAAAAAGACGGAGCGAGGCGCCCGGCTCCGGGAGGGGGTCCTCCTGGTGCTGGTGCTTCGGCTGCGGGGGGGGACCCTCCTGCTGCTGGTGCGTCGGCTCCGGGGGGGGGGTCCTCCTGGTGCTGGTGCATCGGCTGCGGGGGGGGACCCTCCTGCTGCTGGTGCGTCGGCTCTGGGGGGGGGTCCTCCTGGTGCTGGTGCGTCGGCTGCGGGGGGGGACCCTCCTGCTGCTGGTGCGTCGGCTCCGGGGGGGGGGTCCTCCTGGTGCTGGTGCGTCGGCTGCGGGGGGGGACCCTCCTGCTGCTGGTGAGTCGGCTGCGGGGGGGGGTCCTCCTGGTGCTGGTGCGTCGGCTGCGGGGGGTGACCCTCCTGCTGCTGGTGCGTCGGCTCCGGGGGGGGGTCCTCCTGCTGCTGGTGCGTCGGCTCCGGGGGGGGGGTCCTCCCGCTGCCCCGGTCTCCGTGTGGGGTACTCCGCTTGTTGCGGTGAAGCCGGTCGTTCCCGCTCGGGGGGTGCCGTCCGTCGTGGAGGACCCCCCTGAGGCGACGGTGTTGGTTGCGGAGGCTCCGGTTTCTCCGGTGGAAAGTGAAGCCATGTCGACCAGTATGTCTGAGCAGTGTGTTTATAGTTTGTGTGAAGAAATGATGGAGGATGATATGTCGGACGATGATCTACTCAAAATATCACAGAAAAGAAAAACAACTGATTCTGCTGAAAACAACAGTAAAACTAAGAAAATGAGTGTCAAGTTGTCCACTGAGTCAGAGAGTGATGCCTGCATGTCTCAGGACTCTCAGACTGTCTACTCTACAGCTGAAATCAAAACTTTCCTGGACAAAACAAAAGGCACCAGGCTGCCTAACGTCGGGGACACTTTCCCCGACCTGCGTTTATTTATTAAGTCAGTCAAGCCGTTAACCAGGAAGAGTGGTAGGGAGGGAGGATTAGAAATGACAGATGTATACAGACTGAGAAAATTTGTTTTAAGGGTAAAAGCTCAAATCATCAATGATGAAGATGATTTTTAGATCTTTTTACCTTTTACTGACTGCTCCTCTTACTGTTGTTTATTTTTTATCCATGTGTGATTTTAATATCAGCACCTTAAACCTGAACGGGGCCAGGTCTGATTTTAAACGAGCCGCTCTTTTTAAACTGATGGAGACTAAAAGGATTGATGTCATGTTTGTTCAGGAGACCCACAGCACCACAGACAATGAAAGTGACTGGAAGAGGGCTTTTAAAGGGGAGGTGATTTTAAGCCACAGGTCCAGTCTGAGTGCAGGGGTGGGGATTTTATTTGCTCAGAGTTTTTTACCTTTTTCTTTTACTGTGGATGAAGTCATTCCAGGTGTTTTATTGAAAGTTAAAGCTGTCTTTGAAAATGTGAAACTGGTGTTTTTAAATGTCTATGCTCCCACTAACGCGGTGGACAGGGTAGCATTTTTAAACATTTTAAGTGACTGTGTGAAGAACTGTGAGGATGATGGTTTTATGTTTTTAGGGGGCGATTTTAACTGCACAGAAAATCCAACCCTAGACAGGAACCATCCTGAGCCACACCCTCCTTCATCTCACACACTCAGACAGCTGATGGAGAATCAGGAGCTGAGTGATGTGTGGAGGGTTTTTAACAGTCAGCACAGACAGTACACCTGGAGCCACAGCAGGGAGGGGGTTTTATCTCTGGCCAGACTAGACCGCTTTTATTGTTTTAAACACCATTTAAATCTTTTTAAGAGGTGTGTTATTCAGCCTGTGGGTTTTAGTGATCACTTTTTAGTCTCCTGTCGTGTTTTTATCAAAAACATTCGTTTAAAGAGCGCCTATTGGCATTTTAACACGGCCCTTTTAAATGACCAGGCTTTTAGGACTGCTTTTAAGTTTTTTTGGGAATCCCACAGAGAGAGCAGGCCTGCCTTCACTAACATACAGCAGTGGTGGGACTTCGGTAAGACGCAGATAAAACAGCTCTGCCAGCAGTTCACTCGCGGTGTCACTACAGACTTAACCCGGTCCATGAAAGATCTGGAGACGCAGGTGGTAGAGCTGCAGACTTTAGCAGACTCTACAGCAAATCGAGGGCTTTTAGATTCCCTCAAGTCCAAAAAGTCGGCCTTAGCCAACCTGCTGGGCGTCTCAGCACAGGGGGCTCTGGTCAGGTCTAGGTTCATGAACATCACACAGATGGACGCCCCATCTCGCTTCTTCTTTGGGCTGGAGCGGAAAAATGGACAAAGGAAGACCATTCATTCTTTACGTACTGGTAGCGGCTCCGAAGTCTCAGAGTCGTCTGAGATCAGGAAGTATGCTGCCGAATTTTACAGAAACCTGTTTAAGAGTGAGTGGACGCATAATCCAGATGTGCACAGCAGCTTCCTAGCAGGTC
This sequence comes from Tautogolabrus adspersus, assembly GCA_020745685.1. Lineage (NCBI taxonomy): Eukaryota > Metazoa > Chordata > Actinopteri > Labriformes > Labridae > Tautogolabrus > Tautogolabrus adspersus. The sequence goes on along the minus strand of CM036549.1, from coordinate 1,425,759 downwards.
TCCCTCAGGTCAGTGAGGCTGACAACAGCGAGCTGGCAGCAGAGGTGACGCTGCAGGAGCTCCATGCTGCCACCATGAGCCTGCAGAGCGGCAGAGCTCCCGGCATGGACGGCCTTCCTGCTGACTTCTACAAGTCTTTCTGGTCCATAATAGGACCAGATCTGCTGGAGGTCATTTTGGACAGTCTAAAGACCGGCAGACTGCCTCTGAGCTGCAGGAGGGCCGCAATCACCCTGCTGCCAAAGAAGGGAGACCTGCAAGAATTAAAAAACTGGAGGCCGGTCTCGCTGCTGTGCACGGATTATAAGATCCTGTCCAAAGCTCTGGCCCTTAGATTGAGAGAGGTGATGGCGTCCATCATCCACCCTGACCAGACCTACTGT
>CM036549.1:1347876-1420376 GCA_020745685.1 Tautogolabrus adspersus | reverse complement strand
GTCAGACTCGAGACGACGGCGACGACGCCCCCTGAGAGCCAACAGGCGGATAACTGTGTGTCCTGTGTTGGTGTGCTCGACAGACATGTGATGGAACTTTTAATTACATTTATATGAATCTTTCAACATAGTCTGCAATGATTTGACTCCATCTGTGTGTTAGGTCTTCCTGAACGAGCATCTAATAGCAGTTTGATGTCATAGCAAAGCTGTGTTTGTTTGTGTGTGTGTGTCCGCTGGAGTCTTGTGATTGATGCTGGCAGGTGTTTCTGCCCTCACACACACACACTGACATCTCATTCCCATCTGAGTCATTCAAAGCCGAGGCTCGCAGGGCTCCGGGAACCCGGGGATCACAGGCTGAATGCTAACGAAGATGGCTGCGATCCCCGCCCCGCTCTGTGATAAGATCAGAGGCTGATGTGACAGCGAGGGATCAGAGCTGACACATTCTCACCTCGGCTGGTCTCTGTGTTCGCTCGCTGTGGCCAGCGGAGAGTGGAGATAAAGAGAACACAGAGGAGGGACACGAGGAGGTGACAGATGACGAAGTCAGCAGGCACATTTGAGGAAAGAGAAGAAACTAACCAAAAAAAGGGAAATCAGAACAGAAGAAAGGGTGACCAAAAGTTCTTGGTGAGAATGTTTTGTCAGACAAACCGCCCCCCCCCCCCCCCCCCCACAGGAACATCTGCTCTGTGTTGATGTCTCAACCCCGTGCTTTACAGACGATACCACTTCCCTTTATTCTCTCTCCAGCTGCCTTTTACACCATTTACACAAATTCTTTCCTCTGATTGTTCCTTCTTCTACACTGCGGCCCGCACCTACGCTTGGACTAACTGTTTGATGGATGTGCCTGACGATCCATCTATCTCAGTGCTACGAAGGCCAAAAGCCGTGTAATTGCACTCCAATTAATACAGACAGAATGACTAACGCCGACCTCCTCCCATTTCCGCCTTCCTCTCCTCCCCCTTCTTCACCTTCTCAAGTACCTTTTGTTCAGAAACTAGTTCCCTACCTTCTTCGCTGCGTCTCCTCGCTGTGTCTCCTCGCTGCGTCTCCTCGCTGTGTGAACAGGCCTCAACCTGACCTCGTCTTCTACTTCGCTCTGCTGAGAGGCACAAGGTCAAACCTGCTGGATTAGCTGTGTACAGGCCTTTTGTTGTGTGTGCGTGTGTGCGTGTGTGCATGCGTGTTCTAGCCTTCACTGCCTCCACTCCAGGCCTGCTGATTTAGCTGTTCTCTCTTGTAATATGCAGATGCCACTCATATGCTGGGGCCTAGAGTTTGTTACCTACACAGCAGACGGGTCAGAGAGTGGGCTGGCTTGTTTATCATCAATGTGCCGCCTTTAACACCCTGGTGTCAGCACCAGGGTCCTGCAATGAAGGCGTTCCTGGCTTCATGGCTCAGGACTCATTCGTGCACCTGGAGAGAAATGAGAAGAGGACTTTGAGTAGAAACAGAACCTGGACCGGACTCAATAAAGAAGCACGTTTATCAGATGTTTATTTTGTATAGATAGTAAACATCTTGGAGGATGGAGTGGCAGAAACCAATGAAACACCTGAAACAAATTCAGATTTCTCACAAGAAATCAACAAAATGTTAAAGGTCACATATCCTCCTCCTCTTCAGTGTAAATAAGTCTCAGAGCTCCTCTAAACATGTGTGTGAAGTGTCTTGTTCTAAATCCACTCTGATCCTGTATTTGATCATGCCTATAAACCCCTCTATTTCAGCCCTGCTCAGAACAGGCTGTTTCTGTGTCTGTAGCTTTAAATGTAAATGAGCTGTGTCTGATCGCACCAAAAGGCGGGTTGAAGCGTGTCTTGAAAGGAGGTAAAGGAAAAGAAGAAATACACCAGAAAGGCCAGTCATGAATGGCGTTTACAAGGCGACAATGATTTGTAAAAACAGAAAACCTGGCCAATCGTTGTTGAGCTCTATCTCTGCTGGATTGTGGATTGTGCAGGACTGTGACTTAAAGCTGTTGTCTGAAAGCCATCATATGTGGGAGGTTCTGTTGGTGCTGACACAGACTGACAGTCTCGGGACTGGGCGGCTTTCTGTCCGGGTATACTTTAAATCTGACCTGTTGCCAGTTCTGCCTGGACCAGCTTCCAGGAGGTATTCCCCTGAAGCAGGCAGCTCTTAGAGTCACTGGGGTTTCTGAACCACTTCGACTCTGACCCTTGTCCTTTCTATGTTATGTTGCCAACAGTTGGAGTCATTCCAACCCTCAACTAGAGACATGAGCTCTGGGTAAAGACAGACTTCCTGCCAAAGTTGCCGCTCCATAAAGCTCCCTGAATCTCCTTTAATCTGATCCACTGCCAGTTTGGCCCGGACAGACCTTCCAAAGGGTATTCCCCTGGAAAAAAAAAAGTAGTTCCAAGGGTCATAGGGAGGCTGTGTCCTCTTTTTGTTTCACTGCCAGCTTTCGTTGTCTGAGTCCAAAGGCAAAGCTCTTTTTTTAAACTGTCGATCTTCATTCCAACCTTAACCTGAAGGCCCAGACTTTGGGGAATGACAGAAAACATTAGATCAGGAATTCAGCCTTAGTGACAGGCTGAGGAGCTCAGACGCCAGGAGAAAGTTCAGAGTAGAAGTGTTGTTATTTTGCACTACAACAGCCAGTTAAGGTGCTTTCAGTGTCTAATAAGGATGCCTCAGGGATGTCTCCTAGTGGAGGAGACCCCTGGGGCAGTCCCAGGATCCCCTAGAGTGATTCAGTTCAGTCAAACTCTTTAGTGTCCCAAAAGTAGTAAATTATTCTGCAGCAAGAAAACGCTGGATACAAACCCTAAACAAAAGAATCATTTGCACATCCCATTTTCTCCAGGCTGTAAACACCTGTAAGGCCGGGCATAAACTGAGCGAAGGGAGGCTTTCTCTGACCAGATTTGAGTCGTTGTTTGCCTTGCAGTTCAGGTACACATGGGCTGATCACGGATCAGCTGCTTCTGACCAGTCGGATGATTTTCTGCTGTCAGAAAGTTTGGTCAGCCGATTGCAGACACTCGCACAGTGGGAGCTGAGTCATGAGTCAATTCCTCAACTTCAAGGCTTTTTTCCCTAAATGCACCTGGGCAAATTAACAGACGGCATCTAAATTCAACATAGCAACCAAAGACTGTAAATTGTAATGTACGAAGCCTGAGTGACGTCACCCGTCTGTCCCTGCAAGGGGCGCTGGAGTCCCATCGATGGCGGTCTCCATGCTGGAAATGCTGTCTCAGCATAACTTTCAGTCAACCTGACGACAGGCTGAGAGCTGGAGCTGAGGCGGGTTTTAAGCCTCCTGACAAACCGTTACACCGCGCCCACCTGTCAGTCAGGTCAGCTACACGCCTTATTGTGAATAACTCTTATCCTTCATCAAATCAAAACTGATGAGTCATCAAAACATTCACCCCCCGTACAGTGTGTGCTGATCGAGACATGAGCTAATCAGACCTGTTTGGTTTTTTGAACCAGGCTGTAAACATGTTAATGTCTGCTGTAAAAACAGGCTTTTTAGAATGGGTGTGTATGTGACTTCCTGTGCTTCTGCAGCCAGCCTCTAGTGGACACTCGAGGAACTGCAGGATTTTGCCCTTCAGCATCGGCTTCATTCTTCTACACTGGAGGTTGCTGCTTGATGGCAAGACGTCTACGCGTCTTTCTTCGGAGGTTTAACCACAGAGGAGGGCGGCACGCTTCTGATTTGCTCTAAACATCTGACTCCAACTTCTGTCTGTGGGAGTTTTCAAAGGAATCTTATTGACAGTTGCCAAGGCTTCATCCTGATTGAACTCTCACAGTGTGAGCTCTCAGGTCGTGTTTCACAATCAGACAGTGTGAGCACATGAATCATGAGCTTTGGTCGCGCGTCGTAAACCATAAACTCGTATGGTGTGAGATGACGTTCCACCACGACATGAATACAATCGTACATGCCCGGTCTAAAGGGAACTTTTTTTGAGAGGACTGGGCCAGAATGGATGAATGACCTCAAAGTGCTTGTGTATATTTATGTCACTTATAAATGGTCCTTTATTATTCCATCAGTCTTCTTGTGTTTGTTCTTAAGCTCGGGTCATTTCCAAAGATTGGAGATCCATCTGGACGGATCATTTTCTCTCATGAATTTAGGATAAATGTGGAGATTCCTGCAGGGTTTGAATGTGTGTTATTCCAATCCAACAGCTGCACGTATCACATCTGATGAGTAGAATCTATCAGAATTAACAGCAGAGGACATTTTCTCTCCTGTCGGGATTCAAAACTTTCATGTTGCCAAGAGCTCTCGTGAAGCTGCTTCCTCAAGGACGACAGAAAAGCTTAAATCATGCTTGGTGTGGATTTAGTTTGTTTGTTGACTGGATGCAGAAAGATACGATTCTGTGTGTGATGATTATTGTTACGGACTTGCAGGTTTCGTGAGTTTGCAGGGAGAAACAACACAAAGGGAGTACACAGGGAGATGTTCTTGGAGTGACGTTGGCAGGTCTGCAATCTTAAACGAAAAAAAACTCTGTGCTGAGTGCAAAAGCATGTTCCTGAGGCAGTAACTTACAACACACACACACACACACACACACACACACACACACACACACACACACACACACACACACACACACACACACACTTTCATAACAGGTATTTACCCAAAGTGACAAAACTGAGACAATGACTGTAAATCATTCATTCCTGTTTTTCTGCGTGTAATGGTTCATTTCACCTGCGTTGCTGTTTTAAGGTTCATATAAAAGAACACGGAGCTTTGACACGCTGCCAGTCGTGTTGGAGTGTTTGTGAATAATTCATCACAAAAAGAAAGAACTTTCTGGAATCTTTCTTGGACAGACAGTAAGGACCCGGCATTAAGAAAGGTTTGCATGCATCAAGTAGTTTCTCCTCTTCGTTCAACATTGTTTACTTCAAGATTAAAAAAGAGGAAGCATGTTTCCACTCTCACTTTTTTCTTCTTTAGTTCCTGTGAATGCTCCTCAGCGTGGGAACAAAAGATCCCCTAGATCATTTCACGATACCTTAAAGGAGCGATATGTAACTCTGACACCTAGTGTTTAAAACAGGTACTTCAGTCCAAATTCAAAACATTGAAGAGAGCTGTCCCCCCCCTCCTCTCTAGAGTCCATGCTCACGCAGGTTGCCATGACGTGGAAAGGAGTAATGTGTGCTCCAGTATTTTCTTTGGATCCTGTCTGAAAGAAAGCATCCACTGAATCATATTTTTTGTATGCCTTACGTCCTTCTTTGAGAGCACTGACCTCATTTGAGCAGTGGCTGAAGCTCGAGAGTTTCCTTCTACTTTAAATGGTCAAAATCTCAGTTCCTTAAAAGCACTTTAAAGTCAGGGCGCACTCACACTCGGCCCAGTTGTCCCGTACCGTGCTGAAGCATGATTGCATAATACAAGGCAGGGATGGATTATACTTCATGTCCATGTTACATTTCCTTTCTAGTACTCATGCATCGGCAACGGTTCCAAGCGTGCCATGGACAAGTGTTCTCGTTCGGAGCACGCACACTAGTCAAATGAACTGGACTTTGGGAGTCAAGCGTGCTAGGGAACAATACGGATAGTGTAAGTGCGCCCTTGAGCGTAACTGGAATGAAACGAAACAGTTCGCTCCATACTTTTTGTTTTTACGTCTACAATCTCTACCTTCATCTTCAAACCAGATACCTTCACACACGGTTACAAACGCTGATGATTCAACCAGGAAAGTTTCACGCCAAATTAAGGACTCAAAGAGCTCCAACTATGAGTCATATTTGTTTCAATAGAGGAATAAATGAGACCTTCAGATCCTTGGTGCCCAGAATATCTCCCTCTTTTTGATTCCCATACAGGAAATAAACATGATCATGTGTGGAGAGTCTTACCTTGCTTATCTGCAGCATGTCTGTCTCAAGCTTGGAGCAAAAACACATTCCTGACATCACTCTGCGACGCTCGTGTGTTCTGTACATCGTCTTTTCGTCCTCCCCCGCTCAGGTAAAGACGTGTGAGAGCTAATAAAAAAAACAGGGATGAAAAGGGAGCTGCCTACCTGAGACAGAGAAGTAACTTACGAGGCTGTGATGTGGCAGTATATGTTCTGACATTTATTTAATGTGTGTGTTATTTCAGCCTGCAGGGAGCAGGACGTGGGCTGTAACACAGGAAGCTACTGACGCCGTCACCTCGCACTTTCTGCACAAACATAAAATGCACCAAACTCAGCGGCAGAACTCCTTTGAAAGAACAATATCTTTACTTTCTCTTAAAAGTTTGAATGCATGGCTTTGCATACTGTGTGTGTGTGTGTGCATGCTCTGTGATTATCAGGACACAGATCAGAGGATGCAGCTTGATGACTGATACCTGACACTCTGCTTCCTCTCTTTTCGCCCACAGTCCTGCAGATTGCTGCGTCGGGCCTCTCACTCATTAACTGCGCTCACTCACATGTACATGGCGTGCACTTTCTTGACATTTACATGAGAAAGACGATCCTCTGAATTACACTGTGGCAGGTAATGACGGTTATTCATTTGGGAATTGTAATCTTGAGCCTTTTCTCCGTACGCCTGCTCAAAACGACAAGAACGTTTTTTGCACATTTTTTTGATCTTGTAATGTCTTTCAAAAAGTAAAGCCTCAAAACATTGCAACTTTCACCACAACGTGTTTACCTCGAGGGAACATGGAGGAGGTTTGAGGAGGGGCGTCCAAAACGGCCGTGTGGGGGTGTCTTAAAACCGCCTACCTTCTCTGGTCCAAACAAATCCAGACCATTCAGGACCAGAATCTAAAGTTAGAAGGAGGACATACTGGCTGCTGCATTGTTGTCAGAGAAGCCAGCACTTCAACATAGCATGTTTCCTTAATGTCTGATCATAGAGTAAGCTCACTTTATTATTTCACTCACTACACAGCTCACTGATTGGACATTTAAATTCCAGATGGTTACCCTGATTATTACACTTATATATTTTCAGATTCCTCATAAAGTCATACCTGTAAGATATGTTGGTCCTGTCATATTTAGAATAAAGCGGGATTATTAAAGTGGATATAAGCAGCGTCTCTCACTGGTGGGCGCTCAGTGGAAACCTCGTTCTTGTCCTTTTCCATTTGTGTTCTTTTATGCAAATGAGGTTCAAATAAAGGACGTGAGTAATGGCATGCAGCGAGAGCCCACGTCCTACCTGACGACATGAATTCAGTCTATATATAGTTTTCATTGGTGTTTCAGCATGGGACTGAAGGCGCACAGGCTGCTGGTTCACTGTCCTCTCTGCACTTCCCTCACAAAGAAAACGTATATAAGATCAATTATTTATGAATCTGGATGTTCAAACGTCCAATATTTGCCTCGACCTGAGGAGAGATTTGTCCGTCAGAGTCAGTCGACCTTATTGACAATAAGACCCCGTAAATCTATAAGTGTGTCAAGCTGAACGATGAAGGACAAATTTCCTGCTCTCTGGTCTTCGTTCTCTGCAGGGGGGGGTCAGAGCGGGCGCCCTGCAGGGCTCCGTCAGCTGCTGACAAGATGGTCAGAGGATAAATTAGTTTGAACTTGCTCGGCGTCGATTTCTGTAAATAGTAATCTGATGGGAAAAATGAATCGAACCATCTCGTTACAAGACGAAGAGTCTACAGCGAAGGTATGGCCTCTGTGAAGAGATATAAACACAAAGAAGAGCCAGGGCGCCGATAACCTAGTGGTTAGTGTGTGCACCCCATGTACAGAGGTTAAAGTCCTCTAAGCAGGCAGCCCGAGTCTGACCTGAGACTCCTTTCCCAAATGTCATTCTCGAGCAGCAACCTCCGGTGTTGAAAAATGAAGCTGATGCTGAAGTGTAAAATCCTGCAATTCCTCGAGTGTCCACTAGAGGCTGGCTACAGGAACCCAGTCACCTCGAAGTCACATACACCGGCTCTCAGCCTGTCGTTAGGTTGACTGAAAGTTATGCTGAGACAGCATTTCCAGCATGGAGACCGCCATCGATGGGACTCCAGCGCCCCCTGCAGGAACAGACGGGTGACGTCACTCAGGCTTCGTACATGAATATTTACATGAATATTTTCTCGTCCTTTCACTAAATAAGGCACACAATGTATGAACCAAATTTTATCTTCGTCTGTGTGCAGATGATAGTTGACTAGTGTCCAGACTTTTTTTAACCATCTTTGTACCAATAAGTTTTTTGCACTTGTTAACTTGTAAAAGTCGACACGCCTTTAAAGCACTTGATGAATCCACTTTAGACAATGCACTAATCTGCATTTAAACAGAGCCTGTTGTGTCATTGATCTAAGGAGAAGGTGAATGCTTGTTTTATTTATTCGTGAGGCTCTTCAGCTGAATCTAAAGTTGAGTTGAGAGGTTTCAGCGTCTAATTCAAACAGAAATTCCTCCTCACACATTTCCAGAAACTCTTGAACTTTGATGAAGCACTCTGAGATAAATCACACGTGTTGCAGGGACAGAAGTCATCATGGCTGCAGCCTTCACATGGTCTATGGGGCAGGTGTAAATAGGTTTTCTCTCTCTGTTCATTGAAGGTCTCTCGTCCTCTGCTGCCTTATTTTCCTCTAATACTCCTCCGAGCTGCTGTGGACACGGAAGGTGAAACAAGGACGAACTGTGACATTTATATTTGTGGCCACACAAGTCAGCATCAGCACAAACTCTGTGTGTGTGTTTGTGTGCTTCCATATGTATGTGTGCATCAGCAGTAACAGGGGGCTGCAGTGTTTGGTGGATCTGGATTGGAGCCCAGTCCGAGACATAAACCTCCATGGCAGCCAAACGCACGCCGCCGCACCACATCACCATGAAGACATGACTGCTGCACCACCACCATCCACCCAGATAAACCAACACGGCTACAAATCTCCAAATAAATGTGTTTGGATTCAACTTCCACAAGTCTGCACAAATCAAAGTTCACTTCAGTTGAGTGTTTAGTTCAGAACTTTTTTTACCACCAAAGGTGAGGTCAGGATGTGTCACCCACAGACTGTTAGTAACGGACGTAGTCGGACCCCATGATGTCATCCAGTGTTGTTTGCCTATATACAAAACCAGCCACGGCCATATTGGTTTTCTAGAGCCAGAAATGACCGTAGAAGGTGGAGCTGGAGAGGACAGGGTAGTAATCGTTAAGTCATGGTGTATCATTAGACACAGCAGGTGTGGTTCTCACAGACTCAGATTAGCTGCTAATTGTTGCTAACATGTTAATAAAATAAAGTTGTGATGTGACTGGTTGTAAAAAGTGGAGCTCAGACTTGTTGGACGGTCTGTTAGTCCAATAAAGCTCACAGAGAGACAGATTATTAGTCTGATATTTACAGGAACAAATCTCCAAAAGGCTCCAACAGCACAAACACGACCCAGAGGTTAAAGGTCAGGGACTGAATTAGCTGAGGAGACACCTAGCAGACAGCTAGCAGCTCCCACCTGTCATTCAAAGAGGCCACGCCCCCTAATTCTACATCCAGTTAAAGGGATACTTCACCCATTTGCATTAAGCTTTGTATCATTAGAAACCTGGTAGTATTTGTGAATGGTCGTGCATCCCGCCCTCATTTTCCCCTGAGACGGGAAAGCTCCTTATTTCTTTTCTGAAAAGGAGCCTCCGATGACGCAAAAATCGTCATTTTACGTCATCGGAGGCTGCTGTCGTTAGAGGGGGTGAAACTACATCGCTAGTTCCTCATGTTTTCGACCACTGAAGCTACAGACCTATCACAGATCAGTGGGTGGGACCTCACTGCCAGAATCGAAACTTAACGTCCGCCATCTTGCTAGGAAGCTATGCTAACAGGCTCTATGGAGAAAGCTGATAACCGAGAATGGCGAAAAAAGTATGTTCAAACTGATATGGATGAAGGGGATTTTGAAGGTCTTGTGATTGAATCGGATGTTCGTGGCTCTTTCTACGAGCAGCAATATAGCGGCGAGCAGTTGAGGCTGATGGAGGAACGGGAGCTGTCTGCTGCCGACAGGCCGTACACCGTAGCTGTACACCGTAGCTTCAGTGGGAGTGGCCTGCGGTGCTGTGCATTCTGGGAGTTGCAGAAGACACTTTCTACCTTTTCTCGGACTGGAAGGCACCAACTTCAAAAATTATTTCACATTTCTACTACATATATGACCCAATGCCACCACAGATTCATGTTTCAACGGGTGAAGTATCCCTTTAAGTTTAAAGAAGTGCAGATTCTAAGTATATAAACATCATTTGTCACAGACATTCCTGGAAAGCAGCGTGAGGCTTTAAAACGAACCTGTCTGGAGTTTTTCAGCCAGCTTTTGAACGCTACTTGCACACAATCTTTGAGAGAAAGAGTTCATCCTTTCCTCTCTGTTTTTATTGAAGTCTTCTTCTTCCTGGATCTTTGATGGTTAAAGTCGTTGATATTTTAAGAAGCTCTGCAGGTCTGTGCTGAATGGAGCTGACAGTAATGGGCACCTCGGGGTCCGTGAGTCAGAGCGTGTCACCGAACGTCTCAGTTGAAACTTCCTGCGCTTACATGGACTAACAGAGGGGTTCGCTTTTTGTTTAAAATGTATATTTAACAAGCTCAGAGAAAATGTGTTTTATACTGCTCAGAAACCGTATACAAAATAGTCATGCTTTAACTCTTAATGAGGCCTCACTGTAGAAGCGGCGCTTACACGATTAGCATTATTGTCTTTGATTCTCATCGTTTCAGATCTAATCTCTGCGGGATTTAGCAGCTAATCTCGGAACACCGCAGTATTGACAGTCCAGGTCATAAAGCGACACATTTAGCTCACGTAAAGAGCTCTTAATCAAACACAGCCTGCAAACATGCTGCTACTAGAAATGTGTGCACAAAATGGAAAAGCATTTGAAAAGTATTTAAGTCTGAACGCATCCAGACGTGCAAGAGGAGAGACAGCACAGAAGAGTCCAAGTTTATACTGAATAGTCACCAAATATGTCTTTACTTAACGAGGCTGTCGGCTGTTTCTGGTCCCTCCTGTGTAGTCCTAAGACGCTGAAGGCCTTTGCGGGATATCTTGGGAGAGACTGCAACAAACCTCGAAAGCTTGTCCGTTACAAGTTTCCTTTCCCCTGGCACTAACCTTCCCAAAATAGTCAGTTTTTTTTTTACATGCATTATGATCAAGTTTAGTGTTTACTTACCGCTGTATGAGACGCGAGACGACGTTTCTACACAATGCAAGCGATGAGCTGAGGTCCGCTTCTGGAGCAACGGCGCTCGTGCATGTAAGTGAGGGGCGTGGCTTTAGAGGGAGCACAGAGGGGAGGGGGTGAGTGCAGACGGAGCACTGAGGGAATGCTACTTTCAACATCATGCTAGTTTTCTAAAATTAACAACCCTGCCTTTAACGAATAAGAAGTCCTTTAATCGTAGCAGCTGAAGCAGCACTTTGTTTAAAATGAGAATCTGTTTGGGAACTGAATATTCATCCGATGTTTTTTTTGCCTCTGAACGTCACAAACTCTGGTGACAGACGCATCCCAGGGGGGCTTCTGAGTGTGAGGAAAAGCAGAACAAGAACGATAATGTGCTCGTTGGAGAGTTTGAGCCCCGAGGCTGCACACCATTTACCAACAAATGAATTTGTCAAGACCGGGCTGCTTTTATTGATCGCTGGGCTGATGAAGAGGAGCTTTATTGAATGTGAATGTTTGTCAGCGAAGGAGCGGCAGAGTGACTAAGCAGAGGGGCGGTGCTGTCAGAGAAAAGAGACATTAGTGGCTCCGACAGCTCAGTGAGAGCGATGTGCAGAAAGAGACACGAGCCGAGCTGACAGCCCCCAATCAGTTTCAGTGTGAGGCAGAGAGCATGCTGGGAGCCAGGGCGTCGTGTGGACGCTACTCTGTCACCACAAACAAAAAACAAGTCTGTCAACACGCACTGCACACTAATTTGTCTGTCAAAGCAAATATCTCAGCTAATTACAGAGTTCAGTCACAGCCAGTCAACAGGTGCAATACTGCCGACACAGCGTCTAATGAGAAAGGAACACAAGTTACGTGAGTTAACGATGAGTTAAGAAAAGTCGACCTTTTCATCCAGAACCTCCCGTTAAACATCTCATTATAAAATACAACGCCAGTCAGAGAAGCGTTCCGACTTACAGAAGCCAGTCAGGTGATTTTAGTTTACGGGCAATTGTAAAACATCTTGTGAGGATTTACATGAACAAGGGTCTTTACTCAGTCTCGCCCTACCTGGGTCTTGGTCTTGGTCTTTACTCAGTCTCGCCCTACCTGGGTCTTGGTCTTGGTCTTGACTCGGTCTCGCCCTGCCTGGGTCTTGGTCTTGGTCTTGGTCTTGACTCGGTCTCACCCTGCCTGGGTCTTGGTCCTGCCTCGGTCTTGGTGTTGACTTTGTCTTGATCCCTAAATGTCTCGGTCTAGAAGCACTCTAGTCTCAGACATGTCTTATTCACACATACTCCGTGCCCGCTACGCCATAGTTAGCTTCCACTCTTGTCAATCATTGTGTTCACACAGCGGTGGCGTTGGAGACGGACCGCAGCGCTACTACGCTCTGCTGCGTTTCAAATACGCTGCAAGGTCTATTTTCAACAGAGTACGCTGGAAACACGCATCAAGCTGGACAGAATATGACAACCCAGACAGGAAGTCAGACAAGGAAATGCACAGAGCATCCGGTCAATTTCAAAATAAAACACAATATACAGACTCGCCATCGTATTTTTCATCACTTAATCAACATGAAGTCAAAACAGGCACGGAACGAAAAACAAATCATCCTCAGAAAGACAAAGCTACATGTTGTTTGCACGTTTTTCAGAAACGGATCCTCTGTGAATGGGCGCGCGCCGTCCAACGGGGCAAAACCATGGATAGTCTCGGATAGTCTCGGATAGTCTGGTCTTGGTTACAATCACACCAGACTACATTCATAAAAACAGAGATTTAGGACTACACAAAGGTACAATGAACACACAAAGACTGGCCGAGCAGTAAATCCTGTCCCAGGTCTGAGGTTGTTAAATGTATCCAAGATAACAGAATCAACATTTTCCATCATGTTTGACGTACATCACTCCTTCACTCCACCATGTGTGTGAGTCTTTGTCCTCGCTGTCATTTCTATTTAAATGTGAGCACAGCTTTAAAATAAGTATCTGAACACGTTAAAGTTTGAATCCTTGAGAACTTCTCCAGATTTATTTTGACTGAAAGGAGAATCTAACTAACTGGCTGCAGAAACTCTTCATGTTCTCCGGGTTCTTGATGTTTAACTTCTCTGAATCCGGGAAACTTTCCTTCACTGTGCGGAGGAGAAGCTTCAAGGTCAAAGTGAAGGACGTAAAGTTGGTTTAATTTTGATCCCATTTTCAGATACTGGACTCCATCTCCATCTCGTGCTCTCTGAATCAGTGCATATCTCCTTTTTATTCTGTCTTCAAGTCTGAGCCAGGTGAGCCGCCCGTTTCTCTGCCAGGCTGCAGGACCAAGTTTAAATTTGGTCGACTTTCCCGTCTCCTACCTCCAGGCTGCCCGGTGTCTGTTTGACTGGTCTATTTCTGGCTTTCAAGGACATGGCCTGTGTGTGTGTTTGTGTCTGTGTGTGTGTGTGTGTGTGTGTGTGTGTGCGTGCGTGCGTGCGTGCGCGTGCGTGCGTGCGTGCGTGCGTGCGTGCGTGCGTGTTGTGTGTGTGTGAAAGAGAGGCAGAGCTAGAGAGAGGAGGGACAGAGGGGAAAAGGTCGAGTATTGTATGCATATGTGCAGGGATTCAGAGGGGAACAGTGCCGGGAGTCTTTAAATCAATCAAAATGAAAGCGGGGTTTTACGTTCCTCGACCTCACTGAGAACGTTTCTATAAAGACATGAAGGTAGAGTTACCTCAGGTTGTAAAATATCTGTTTCATTGCTGTGATTTTTGAGCATGCTAATATCATGCTGATAAATTCCAAGTCACCTGTTAATTCAGTCTCCCCTGATTGAAATGACCTTCAACTAAACCTTAACTAAAATGTTTTTGCAGTTCGAACCACGCGTGAGACTCTGGGTTATAAAAGTCTTAAACATGATGACGTTGTTCCCTTCAGGCTCGGCATACACCGTGCAATTTGAAATATGTTAAGGTGAAACTTCTCTCTCTTATCTTTCATGAACGGAGGGGGAAGACGCATCAACCAGGTATGCATGCTGTTGCCATGGTGATTCCAGACGCTGTCTGCCAGTCAGGAAGAAGCCCTGTAGTCTGGGAATCGGCTCAAGGCTCTGCTCTCACTTGGCCTATTCAGATTGTCACGATCTCTCCGCCCCTGTGACATTCATAAGAGAGATCCCACCTCGATGCCGGCTTCAGAGGTAGCATCAGAGGCATTACAGGGGCGAGGCGGGATTGTCGATGCACGCAGGGGAGAACAGCGCTGCGTGTGTTCATGTCTGTCTGTGCGTGTATGTGGAGCTCCACATGTGTGTTAACAGGCCGTGACCCAATGTAAAATCACAGCCCGTGTCTGAGCTTCATTCCAGCGCTGATGAAGAACTCTCTGACAGCGCTCGGCACTCGTCCCTCCTGAACTCTGCACGACACACGACGCAGGATAATGAATGTACAGTGAAAGAGCGCTGATTCTACATGATGTGACGCCTGCTACTACCAGAGAGAGCAACGCCAGTTACTGTCATCCTACACACACACACACACACACACACACACACACACACCTGATCATTAAGCTGTACAGTGTGTTCAGAGCAGCAGTAATTAACCCCCTGCTGACTGTCACTTTAATGAAGCTGCTTTGTTTCATTCTGTGGTAGATAAGGAGGAAGAGGAGGAGCCAGTCACCTGACTGAGCAGCTACCTGCAGGCTGTATTTATCAGAGGTGACACATTAACAGTCCGGGTGTCTGCAGGCTGCTGTTTGCATGTCAGAGCGGTTGCAGCCTTGAGGCACAAAACCATGACGTGGGAATTAAATCGGGAACCTGAGAGAGCAAAGAGTCCGAGGAGCACGACACAGCCAGCAGACAGAAGCTCACTCAGACTCTGTGGGGCAGCATGGAGGTGTAAGAGCATTAAGGGCTTGTCTGAATAAATACCAGACTGTGAACTACCGTTTTATTTTATTGTGTAACAATAACTTATGATACATACTGTATTTAGAAAAATGTTAAAAGGTCACATATTCTCCTCCTCTTCAGTGTAAATAAGTCTCAGAGCTCCTCTAAACATGTGTGTGAAGTGTCTTGTTCTAAATCCACTCTGATCCTGTATTTGATCATGCCTATAAACCCCTCTATTTCAGCCCTGCTCAGAACAGGCTGTTTCTGTGTCTGTAGCTTTAAATGTAAATGAGCTGTGTCTGACCACGCCCCTCTCTGGAAGGACTTGGGTGGCTCGGGCTTTCTCGCTCCATGTCCTATTGTTTACGGTGAGAAGGCAGACTCAGAGGGCAGAACAAACACCTAGCTGTGGGAGTGTCACCCACCTGGGGGAGGGGTTACTGCCCTTTGTGATGTCATGAAGGGAAAATCTCCAAACGGCCTGTTTGAGCACACATTTTCTGAAAAGTGGAGCAGGTAAAAGATGGAGAGGATGGACTTTTCTCATCTTTGGGGGGTTTGTAGACAGACTAGAGACACATATTAGTGTTAGAGAAACATGGTGAGGTGGGTTTTACAGAATAAGAGCCGATAACTCTGAATGGCTCACCTGCGAAGACCCAACTTTACTGCATGTTTCCTCTGTGGCATGAAAGCCATATCACTCTATTTTTTTGTAAAAGCCCGTCACATTTATCCCTGCATAGTAACCTTATTTTCTTACAGTTAACGATGGAGCTACCTGCTCTCAATAAGACTCAACAACCACTTCCATGCATGCTCATTTAGTTAGCTAAATGAGTTAGCATTTAGTATCTTTATTTCAGCTAAAACTGCAATAAAGATATTGTGACATCACAAAAAACAGAAAGAAAAATGCTCCGAGGAGAGAGCAGACGAACACGCTCTCTCTCTGGTCAAGAAAACAGAGATTTGTTCTCCTTAATTTGTTCCTAACTTTAGTTTATCATGGACCGTGCATAAAGAATCTGTGCTACAGTGACAGCTGAGCACACAGAAACATTAACATGCACAGACATTCTGAGCCTGATGGATCTATACGTTTGCAGGATTACCTGCAGACTGACACAAACACGCTGAAGACTGAGCACATCCTCCCTGCAGGATTACACTCTGAAGACTTAATGAACATTTCATATCCGCTGCCTCTATTTTTACATTTGTTTTATTGTGTCCGCTGAGGATCGCTGGCACAAAAATGTCTCTCAAGATGAATGAAGTTCAGTCTGATGGTGTTTTCTGTTTGCGGCTGCAGATCCATGAATCAGGCTTGTTTCTACCTGCAGATGTGATGTGAGTCCTGTGAGCTTTAGGACATTTATTACTTTACACACTTTAGAAGAAAGAAAAGGTTCAATTAGAGGTTTGAATTAATTCAATCTGCAGGTTTAATTATATTGGATGAAATGCTATCAAACACTCTGAAGTCTGAAGTGTGATCTCACAAGTATCTGAGGCCTGGTACACACTAAAAGATTTAGAAAATGCACATGACGACAAATCATGACAGATGAACAGTTCACTTCTTATCGTGTGTGGAGAGACGACGGACTCAGCACGCCGCACACTAACAGATTCATTCACCAACAACCAGAGTCTCCACTCTCAGAACTCGTCATCTCATGCCGTCAAACGCGACTTAAGAGTAAAGGAACCAGGTGGTTAAAGCTAACCGTGGCTAACTGTTAGCTGGTACATCCATTACGGTAAACATTTTTTCCGTTGGATCGTGGTTTGTTTTACAGACACATATAAACACTCGTGTTGTTGCCACAAATCAACACGCCATTTCTGACGTCCGTCCAACTTTATGCTTTGTGTTTGCTGTCGTCGTCATGGTGATGTTTGTTGTGCTTCCTGCTTCAGTCAGCTTGCTTCCTGATTGGCTGTTCAGTTTCACGTGACAATCCACAGAGTGCGTGCTTGGTGTTCTCTCCACACAACAGGATTTCTGATCATAAATATTGAACAAGTTTAATATTTACAATTTAAAATCGGGGCGGTCCCAACCGTCTTCCGAGCAGATCGGAGTTAAAATCACTCTTAACACACCTCACACTACAGGAACATCTATAAGATCATCTTTAGATCCATCAGATAGTCGGGCCTTTGCTGACTTTGGTCTAAAGGTGCGAATCAGGCTAAAAATGGTACCGACTACCTCGCCGTGTGAACGTCAACTCTTTAGTTGTAAATCCGTCCATTAGAACAGAGCAGTATGTTGAGGACTATATGTTAGATTCAGTAGCACTACATGGAGGAGGATTCTGTAGTTTTCTGTCTGCATCATGTCAGAGAGAAGCCTTGTGTGTGTGTCCTCAGACTGCAGCAGCTCCTCTGTACTGCAGCTTAACTCGCTTCACTTTAACAGACTGAAAACAAGTCGGGACGTCAGCAGCCGACTGTGAACACAAACAGAAACACAGTAAAGACCTTGCTGACAGATTTGGGTGAAGCTGAGTCACAGTTACATCCAGAGGAGCTTCCTTTTGTTTCATACTCTCTCCGTGTTTATCAGGCGAGTGGGAAACTTAAAGACTCCAGACACCGAATCAAAACGGTTCTTTGTTTGCAGGAAAATGTCCGATGCATGTGTGCAGACATGCTGTGGTGAACAATGAAAGAACTACAGAGCGTCAGGAGAGTCCACAGACGGTTTCTGTGCTTTAATTCAACATGTGTATAGACTCCAACGTGGAAAGAAACACAAAATAATGAGCTATGTTTGTTGAGATTTCCTCCAAAAATACAAGTGAGACTTTTCAGAAGTTCTGGTTTTTAATCAAAGACCTGCTGCTCCTCTCATTCAGTCTGCCCTCCGTCCTTTCATCATATCCTGCATGTGATTTCATAACGCACTTAAACGAATGATTTAAACTTCATCACTTCTCTGGACTGAGAGTTAGAAGTATTACATGTTGATGGTTCTGTAGTTTATACGCAGTGGTGGCTGCTGCATTGTTCACCAGGGAGGGCCCAAGATGGACAGGGATGTATACCTTAGCTTGTTAGCTTGATGCTAACACATACTGGAAAATGCTGTTCACTGGCTAAAAGAATTAGCATCGTGATAATTTAGTTAACGATCTATTTTACTTAACATGCTCAACAAACAACTTCGTCTGCACTCATACTTACAGACGTTTGTTTCCTAAACTCGGTGGAGAGGAAAAAAAAATGCTGACTAATGCTCGTCTTGTGTGCTGCTTTGATCTGCTGTCATTGGGCGAGAGGCGGGGTTACACCCTGGACTGTTCACCAGCCAATCACAGGGCTGACATATAGAGACAGACAACCAGTCACACTCACATTCACACCTACGGGTAATTTAGAGTCACCAGTTAACCTAACGAGCATGTCTTTGGACTGTGGGAGGAAGCAGGAGTACCCGGAGAGAACCCACACATGCACGGGGAGAACATGCAAACTCCACACAGAGAGGCTCCTGTCAGACGGGGATTCAAACCAGGAACCTCCTCGCTGTGAGGGGACAGCACTAACCACTGTACCACCCTGCAGCCCTCTGCAGGATGACTTCTTTATATTTAAAATAATTAATCACATTAAACGTTGGGGTTTTATTTCTCCTCTGAGCTTTTTATGAGTTAAAGAATAAAACGCTGGGAGCTGCAGTGATTGCACCGAAGCATCATGGGAGTTTCTGAGAGGAGACAATCTCTCTCTCTCTCTCTCTCTCTCTCTCTCTCTCTCTCTCTCTCTCATTAACAGTAAATATTGTGTTTGCACGGCACATTCATCAGATGTAGGACGAGGCATGAATCTCTGCGGGTCTTCATCGCACACACTCTCACGAGGCGGCTCGGCTCATAAATCATTTACAGTTTTAATTCAGGGATGAAAAACGAGTCGTGTTCACTTTGAAACTCTGACAAAACAGGTCAAATAATAAAATGATATGTTTACACAGAACGTCAGACTGATCACAAAGAACGACATCGTTAAGTCTGAACGCAGCAGCAGAGCTCCGCTTGATCTCGAGTTTCATGTTTGTTTTTTTAAGTTCTCGTCTGAAGAAGAAAACAAAAACAATCTTCAACAATCAGAAGCAGTTCAACATCGATGTTCTCCTAAAACGTGAAAAATCAAAACCAAATCAAAGATCAAAGTTATGGATCAACGATCACAATGACTGCAGTCTCATTTTCTGAGTCTGATTTTATAAAGCCTTTGATGGATGTGTGTTCAAACTGTTTGTCTCTTCAGCAGAAATCGAAACACAAACGCAGACTTCTTAAATTCATTCTTGTTCAGTTTGAAAACTACAGTAAAGTGATGCTCTGTGACTCTCAGATCTTCAGACCTAAACAAACGCTCTCTTTGGACACGCCTTCTTCATCCTTCAGCTCCCCTTGGCTCCTCCCCTTCCTGTGTCTGTGAGACGCCGAGCGGCAGACGACATCTGAAATCAAGATTCTGTGATCAATCAGACGTGAAGAGATGCATCTCAGAGACGATTCAGTTATCTCTCTGTCTGTTCAAGTAGTCGGATGTCGGAATGAAGTCACACCTGAGTTGACCACGTTACAGATACGAGGTGGTATCAAGTTGGAAAAGAAACTTGGACTTCCACTGGCTCCGCTGCGCTGCGTCTCAGCTCCGTCAATCCGGAGTCCTCTGCAGCAGATACACAAGGCTTCTACTTCTGCAGGAGCACGGAGCATCAATTTACCACAGAAAAGGTCGAGCAGGACAGGAAGTCAGACACCGACAAGCTTAAAACTTCCGGTTTATTTTCAGAATAAAACACTCACAACACGTTTTTGACGGTTCAGAACAATGACCGAATGTGTGTTTGTTGATGTGTTTATACGGTTTTATAACACATAAATCGTATTATGTCGTGCTGTCACAGGTGTAATCTATATTTACCACAGAAACTCCTTGGTCTCTGGACTCCCGCTGTCCGGCGGTGCTGCTCGGTGCTCTGAGAACGCAGCCTGTGGGTGTTGACAGACGAGGGAGCATGGAGCCGTAACGGAGCGGAGCGGACACGTTCAGGGGGGTACGGATGACGTATTTAACGGGAATATTGGCAAATATCGCTGCCCCTTTAACCGCATCCCTAAGCCGGCGGGGCATTGTCGTTGCCCCCACGTGGTGGCAGGGGGGGAGGGCTTCATGTGGGAAAAAGAATCCTGCATGAAACATGTTTGAGTCTCTGAGTGAAACATAAACTGAAGGAAGAGTCAGTGTGAACACTGAGCTGAGAACAACAAACCACGATATATTTACACAGGGTGTGCTTGATCTCTGATAAATGATGTTCCATCTTTTTAAATACTTTTATGTAATTTTCAAAATAAAATATCAAAATGTTATGCCGAATAAATAAAATCCCACGAGTAAAAAAATCAAGTTCATGTTTAGAAACAACAGATTGATCTGTTTACACCACCGTGATAGACTGCCATTGTGCGTGTGTGCGTGCGTGCGTGCGTGCGTGCGTGTGTGTGTCTGCGTGCTTGTGTAAGGGCATTGTCCGTGTCGTCGTTAAAGATGACTGCAGGTGTGAACACGATGACACAGCAGAAGCATCCTGCAGAAGGTTACACGTCAGGGGAGGACCCAACATGTCGTCTGCCCTTTAAAAACACTTCTTCTTCTTCTTCTTTTTTTAAAGCTGCTTCAACGTGAAGTTCCTCCGGTCAGTAAAGTCAGACAGAGAAAGTTTATCTTTCTTATTTTAGGCCAAATTCCACCAGATTCCAGCAGCTCAGGTGATCGCAGTGCCTGTGGATGTTTACTGTCCACCTTCCTAACCTCCTGACCCCGTGCTGCGTGTTGTCTCCCGTGCATGCTGTGTCGTTGTTGTTTGTGTTTACAGCTGCACGGATATAAACGTGTGTTTGAGTGTCGTCTGGCGCTCATTAGATCCTCCAGAAACAAAACAACGTTTTTATTTCCAGATACAGAGAAACACAGCAGAGCACAAACACACACTTTATCTCCACTCCAGCTCGATGGGCCAGCACTTGGCCTCGTGTGTGTCAATAACCCGCCTGGATGACTATTGATAATAATAATAACAGCTTTTATTTCCTCTTCTGGTCTCCCTAAACTTTTTATGATCTCACTCTGACCTCCATCGTTCCTCCTCCTCCTCGTCCTCTCCCTCCTCCTCCTCCTTGTCCTCCTCCTCCTCCTCGTCCTCTCCCTTCTCCTCCTCCTCTCCCTCTCCTCCTCCTTGTCCTCCTCCTCCTCCCTCTCCTCCTCCTTGTCCTCGTCCTCTCCCTCCTCGTCCTCCTCCCTCTCCTCCTCCTCTTCCTCATCCTCCCCCTCCTCCTCCCAGTCCTCCTCCTCTCCTCCTCCTCCTCCTCCTCCTCTCCCTCTCCTCCTCCTTGTCCTTGTCCTCCTCCTCCTCCCTCTCCTCCTCCTCCTCCTCGTCCTCTCCCTCCTCGTCCTCCTCCCTCTCCTCCTCCTCTTCCTCCTCCTCCCCCTCCTCCTCCTCCCAGTCCTCCTCCTCCCCCTCCTCCTCCTCCTCCAAGTCCTCCTCCTCCTCCTCGTCCTCCTCCTCGTTCTCCTCTCCCTCCTCCACTTATTTCTGACAGTCGGACAGGTCTGTAAGATGCTGGAACATTTCTCACAATGATACCCATTTAGAGCGAGGAGTGCTCATAATGACCTCAGATTGTCTGTAATGGCTCATAATAGGCTCTTCTCTCCTGCTGCTGCAGGCGCTTCCAATCGCCACTGTATGTCATTTCTAAAGTGTGTGTGTGTGTGTGTTTGAGACTTATTGTATAAGCACATATCTCATAGTGTTTAAAACACACATCCTGCATGTGAAGAAGTCAATCTTACATGGAGCACAGAGGAAGCCTGCACTAAAGCCTCGTTCAGTGGAGTACGGTCTGGTACGCATAAACCTAATCTTGCTTGCGTGTCCACAACCACTCGTACTCTTAAGTGGTAGGCGGCGTGTAAGCCTGCTGGCGTTAGCAGCTTCAGCTACGTGATAGCGTGAAATCAAGGCAGTGCGACACAGTGTAGCCCGCCAAAAAACTGAAACGACGAAAAAGAACGCAACACAGTTACAAAAAGGCAAACCTTAAAGCTGTTTTCACCTCCTGATGTTGTCTCCTCCTCTCTAGATCCTCGCTGGTGTGGTTCTTACTCTCTGATGTTTGACGCTTTGGATAAGAGCGTCTGCTAAGTGAATTGTGGAATTGGAACTATCCGTTTGGTGTAAACATGGCTTTAGATTCAATATATATGATCATTATTTATGCAGCAGCTGTTTGCAAACAAGACTCGACGTATAAGTATCAGCTACGATGAGTCCTGTTTCTATTCAGGAAGCTGTTACAGCTGTTAACACTGCTGCGACTGACACGCACACACACACACACACGCACGCACACACACACACACACACACACACACACACACACACACACACACACACACACACACACACACATTTACCCCCAGACGCTGTAAATAAGGAGCTGAGTGTGCCGTGGTTCCCTGTTTGGCGTTTAGTTCATTATTAATGTCGACAAAACAAAGACAACATGTGTTTATATTGTACACACATCAAGTCAGATTGTGGGTCTACACACACACACACACACACACACACACACACACACACACACCCACCCACACACACACATACACACACACACACACACACACACACACACTCTTTAGGCCCCTGCCAATCGTATCTTATTACAACACAAAACACCTGAACAATCCCCGTCTCCCAGAACCCATTTCATTCAGCAGTGCTGTGAATTCTTCATCTGCAATCTGTTCTCATTACACTTATTCTCACACTCTTCTTCTTTATCGGCCCTGCCTCCCCCTCTCCCCCCCCTCCCCTCCCTCCTCCTCCTCCTCCTCCTCCTCCTCCTCTTCCTCCCTCAGGTGGAAAGTGTAATTGCTGTGGTTTAACCGGTGCTGTGTTTGATCTGCTGCTTATCCTCTGAAGCCTCTCGCTCATGAAAGAGATGAAGGCAGGAACGCATCTCCCCAGTGTGTGTGTGTGTGTGTGTGTGTGTGTGTGTGTGTGCGTGTGTGTGTGAGAGAGTGTGTGTGTGTGTGTGTGTGTGTGCGTGTGTGTGTGAGAGAGTGTGTGTGTGTGTGTGTGTGTGTGCGTGTGTGTGTGAGAGAGTGTGTGTGTGTGTGTGTGTGTGTGCGCGCGTGTGTCTGTGTGTGCACGCGCGCGTGTGTGTCTGTGTGTGTGTGCACGTGTGTGTGCGTGTGTGTGTGTGTGTGTGTGTGCGCGCGTGTGTGTGCGTGTGTGTGTGCGCGTTGAGTGGGAATTGCTTCAGCCTGGTCTGATTTTTGAAGTAATTCAATTATTGCAGCGGCAGCGGTGGAACTTCAGGCTAAAACACGCAAATCACTTCAATCTAAAGCCAATTCCTCCCCGTTTAACCTCCGTGTATTACACACACGAGGAGACGATTTCTCTGCCGCCTTTTATTAGATCCTCATCTGCTGCCCACGGCGAGGCGGAGGGAGTGGACTCTTTTCTTCAGTATTACAGATGATTTAAAGATGTGTTAGCGATCTCTGCATCCTCAACTTTCAAGTGAAAGTAAGAACTGTTAGAATCCAGCAGAAGTAAAAGCACTTCACTCACAGCCCTGCTGAGGAGAAGTTTGAAATAAAATCTACACGTTAAAGCAACAGTCCGTAACTTGTCCTCCTTCAAACAGTTGTTTCAAAGTCCATCTAATAGAATAATAACTTTCAACAGGGAGAATGGCGTCTCTCTCGTGTCCACAGAGCGCCCTGGTCAACGGTTTTCAGCACTATGTAACTTTGTCAGCGGGCCGAGGTCATCTGGTGAGAAGAGCGTACGTCTTTACGGCACTAGTTCACACAGCAGCCTTCAGCTCCAAACAGCCAGTTAGCCCGTCTCTGTACTGTTTGATACGACGGCTGACACTAAGAGGAAGAGGACGCTGACGAATGAAGCTAAGGAGAGAGAGAGAGAGAAAGTGAGCAAGCAAGAAGCAGAGTCTTCATCCCTGCAGAAATTATTTAGAGCAGATCGAGACGTGACGTTATCAGTGTCACTCTAGTTTCCACAAATGCGTTATCAAATGGAACGCACCATTAAGTGCAAACGGCGGACAAAACAGTCCTCGGCTCGAGCAGCAATCACCTGTGTCCTACATTGTTGTGTTAGCATGCTAATGTTAGCGCTCTTTAGTTAGCTCGTAGCTTCACATTGCATGTTAACTGACACAGAATGGCCGTGATCTAAAAACTCTTACGTAACATCCAAATAATCAGTGAGTATGTTCTTCTTCTTCTCTCTAGTCCTTGACTAAAACAGCTTTTATACACAAGGGGAGGAGCCGGCCGTCCCGTCCATGTAAACACGACTCTGACAACAACACAGCCAGCGGGACTCGAGCTTCTTACTCATTGTAGACAGTCAGGACTCAGAGAGACATTTACACAGGAGAGATGCATGATGTATTTATGTAAGCACATGGCATGAGTTACCTGCACATTAGTGAAGCCTCCTTTAATGCTGAAGCATATCTACAGGTTTAGGAACAACGTATGCTGCCAAACAGATTTCTTCTTTTCTAGCGAAGGCCTTGATTAATTCATCAAACCACATTCTGCACATATTACTCCAGCATGGCTCTGTTAAAGAGCCTTCCTGGAGTCCTGACTTGATACGGAAAATATTTGGAGCATTATGAGAAGTTAAACAAGACAAAGGAGACCCTGAACTGCTGAACACATGAAATCCTACTTAAAGCATGAATGGTAAAACATTCCTCTGGTCTCCTCGGCTCACAAAGGCTGAGAGATTCAGAGTGTTAAAAAAGAAGTGATGCTCCAGAGATCAACGCTTTTTCATGACTGTATTAGACGCCTCAGGCTTTATAACTAACTTCATGTAAAACCATCCTCTGCTACTTCACACTCTCAGATCAAGCGTTTCAACTGTCGGGTGTAGAAGTATTAGAAAGACACATATCGACCTCATGGGGTGGCTCTTGTGGACGATGAAGATGTTGACAGGACACTGGAGGTTTGTTCCCTCTGCACTTGCACATCCTAGATAAACATCCCATAATGGAGACATGCTGGGTTTATAGGAGTCCCTGTGTGTACTCGCTGCTGTAGCTGCTTTTCTAATCTGCAAGGGAAGCACACATTGCTTCTTGAAACGGGAAAAAGGAGTTTCAGGTTCGCTGCACCTGCGGCCAGGAATCTCCTGCAGTATCATCTGTGTGAAGGAGCTGGAGAGAGATGCATGAGGTTGAAGATGATTTTAATTACTTTTCTGCTCTTTGAATCAAGACATCCTGCTGCCTGTCTTGGCAAGGACACACTTGTTGATATCGAGGTTTTCCTGGTAAAAGGAGCAATATGTAACTCTGACACCTAGTGTTTAAAATGGGTACTGCAGTCCAAATTCAAAACATTGCAGAGAGCTGTCTCCCCCCCCCCCTCCTCTCTAGAGTGGATGCTCACGCAGGTTGCCATGTGGTGGACACTGAAGCTTCAGTGTTTATCCAGCTCTGCATCGGTCTGTAAACCTTTCTGCGTTCTAACCTCTCTCCATGTTTCAAAAGCATCTCCAATATTGATCCTAGTTTGAGCACGTTTCTGCTCGTGGAGCTTATTAGAAACATGCAGAGGCTTTTTAGGTCGGGTACAATCACTTCTATCTGAACCAGTTCTCTTGCCCGCTTCCATCGCTGCAACACCTGTTGGTTTGACCTGATAACTGCTCTCATATCTGGCAAACCGAGGGGCGTCCAAAACGGCCGTGTGGGGGGGCCTTAAAACCACCTACCTTCTCTGGTCCAAACAAATCCAGACCATTCAGGACCAGAATCTAAAGTTAGAAGGAGGACATACTGGCTGCTGCATTGTTGTCAGAGAAGCCAGCACTTCAACATAGCATGTTTCCTTAATGTCTGATCATAGAGTAAGCTCACTTTATCATTTCATGACCAGTTTGAATAACTAGCTTCTTATCTTTTAAGGAGTCATCCTGGTCTAATCCCACTTCTCCAAGAGGTTTTGTGTCATGTTCACATAAATACACATCTGATGAGAGACCCTCGTGTGTTTGGTGCTATTCTCCTCGTTCAGTGAGTATGTGGTCCTGACAAAGGCCGAGATAATCTGTCCACTGTTTATCTGCTGTTACAAAAACACAGTAATTACCTCTTTCTGCACATGTCAGCAGAGGGAGTTCATCTTTGGGGCGTCTCGGCTCATTAGCAGTCAGTCGGCGCTCCGCTGTTACAAAATGTCCCGTCTATTACTGCAGCGCTGCCTCGTACACATACAGTAACAGTCAATCATTTCAACCTGCACAACTGAAATATGATTGCATCCAGTGAGAGACGAGATTCAGATGAACTCCTGCAGGGCCGCTCGATAAATACCCCAAAACAATTTCATACCTGTGGAGGATATTTTCCAGACAAATCTTTAGTGAGGAGCCGTTGTTTTCCATGGGATTGTTTCCACCTCTTCCAGCTGAGGTGTGTGTCGCTGAAATGGAATCAATTTGCTCCTGTTTCGTTCACATTTCCTCGATTAAATGAGTTCATTTCTCCTGCTTTGATGTAAAAGAGGAGACAGAAAGGGTGTCTAATACAGTCAACACATGACTGATTCTGCTTTACAGCTGCAGATTTGTACAGAACTGTATTCCTATTTTAAAGGATCAATCTAAAATATGTTGCTCTGTTTATTTTAGAATGACGTAGTGTCGTAGTCAAGACCACACTAACCAAGACCGAGACGTACCCGAGACCAGAGTGCTCCGAGACCGAGTCAAGACCAAGACATCATCCTATCCCATCTCCCCCTATCCCATTTTCAAACCTGTCGCAGTTTCGATAGATGGCTGTTTCGTCATGAGCCTCTTAAAAGGACGTTTTTCTTGCCACTGTAACTGTTGCTAAAGTGCTCATGATGGATTAAGCTGGGTCTTTGTAAAAAAGCGTGAATCATATGTGAATGTGTATGAATGGATGAGTTAATACTGATGGACTCTTTACTCAGCAGCCTCTACCATCAGTGAGTGAATGTGTATGAATGGATGAGTTAATACTGATGGACTCTTTACTCAGCAGCCTCTACCATCAGTGAGTGAATGTGTATGAATGGATGAGTTAATACTGATGGACTCTTTACTCAGCAGCCTCTACCATCAGTGAGTGAATGTGTATGAATGGATGAGTTAATACTGATGGACTCTTCACTCAGCAGCCTCTACCATCAGTGTGTGAATGTGTATGAATGGATGAGTTAATACTGATGGACTCTTTACTCAGCAGCCTCTACCATCAGTGTGTGAATGTGTATGAATGGATGAGTTAATACTGATGGACTCTTTACTCAGCAGCCTCTACCATCAGTGTGTGAATGTGTATGAATGGATGAGTTAATACTGATGGACTCTTCACTCAGCAGCCTCTACCATCAGTGTGTGAATGTGTAGAGCTTTGAGAAGCCAGAAGACTTGAAAAGAACGATACAAGCTCAGGTCCATTTACCATCCAACAGCTGCATTTCTGGTCATTCAGGGAGTCAAATAAAAAGTAATGACCAATGAACCTTTATGAAACTGTAATGTGGAAAATTAACTTTACCAGCTTCCACATTTACGAGTCTTAAAGATCAGTGGATGTTTGCATACTCTCAGTGAACCTTTGGTGACGTTTTGTCACTTGGTTTAAAAAGTCGAGCAGCTCGTCTTCAGGGGTCCAATCAGTGACTCGTTAAGCAGAGTGCGGCGTGTCTGGGAAACAACACACTGAAGTAGAACAGACTTGCATGCATGTAGAGGTGCTGATTTTAGGAAGATCTGGAGTGGACTCTAATTTCTTTAAAGATTGATTCAATTTATTTTTACATCCTGCAAAATTCCTGCAGATGGCAGCTGGACGGAGAAAAGTTTGTAGATATATTGGTGAGAGCACTCGATAAGTTCTTCAGATATTTTCCTCCTTTTGGTTCAAGAAGAAACTCTCCCTCTAAAACGCTCTTCATTAGTCGAGCTTCTACAACTTTGTGCAGAGGCTTCGACTCCTGAAAACACTGCGTCACCCTCTCTCTCTTTAATTATCCTTTCAATGACAACTCTCACAGAAGTATTCATCTCTGTTTGAAGGGAGGAGAGGAGGGGAATGTTAAGCAGGGACAGGTTTTAGACAACGACACACAGGAGGGGGTTGGGGGGGTATTAAGCAGAGACAGGTCGGGGGGTTAGAGTGATTAGAAGCAGGATCGTGTCTGACGGAGAAGTGACGGAGAACAAAGGCACTGATAAGAACGAGCACAGGTTGGACCGAGGGAGGAGAGGAGGAGGGGGGGAGTCCTGATATCGAGAAGCTGGCTCATGCTTTGTAACATCTTCACACACCCTCTTACACACACACACACACACACACACACACACACACACACACACACACACACATTTATTCACAAAGCAGCTGCAGCCTGTCAGGATGACACGAAACACTTGTCGTCTTTTCTTGTTGGTAGTTGTTGCTTCCCCTCTGAGGGCGACTTCATCTAAATATGTAAACAAACTGATACAGACATGATTGTATATTCACACTCAGACACACTGAAGTTGTTATTAAGTCAACAACAATCCTGACTCTAATGCACGAGCTGCCAAAAGTGAATCAATGTCTGAGGAACACTGAACAAGCTAACAGCCCAGGTTTGTTTCTCACAGACTCAGATTAGCTGCTAATTGTTGCTAACATGTAAATAAATAAAGTTCTAATGTGACTGGTTGTAGAAAGTGGAGCTCAGACTTGTTGGACGGTCTGTTAGTCCAATAAAGCTCACAGAGAGACAGATTATTAGTCTGATATTTACAGGAACAAATCTCCAAAAGGCTCCAACAGCACACACACGACCCAGAGGTTAAAGGTCAGGGACTGAACTAGCTGAGGAGACACCTAGCAGACAGCTAGCAGCTCCCACCTGTCATTCAAAGAGGCCACGCCCCCTAATTCTACATCCCTTTAAGCCTTAATATAATGTAAACAGGTGAGTTGTATAAACATTCAGCCCGTACAGTTGAAGAGAGAAATGAGCTCTAGAGACCCAAACTGTTTTTATACCAGGCTGTAAACATGTTTATTTTAACATGGAGCTCTATGGGGACTGACTCACTGCAGGAGACAGACTCTAGTGGACACTGGAGGAACTGCAGCTGTAAAGTTGGACATTTTAACATGGAGCTCTATGAGGACTGACTCACTGCAGGAGACAGACTCTAGTGGACACTGGAGGAACTGCAGCTGTAAAGTTGGACATTTTAACATGGAGCTCTATGAGGACTGACTCACTGCAGGAGACAGACTCTAGTGGACACTGGAGGAACTGCAGCTGTAAAGTTGGACATTTTAACATGGGGCTCTATGAGGACTGACTCACTGCAGGAGACAGACTCTAGTGGACACTGGAGGAACTGCAGCTTTGACTTTATATTTAACTTCTGGAGATTACTGCTCAGTTTGGATTTTTTCATGTCAGTCTAATCTTTTCTTCTTGGAAGAATTATTGACGAAGCTTTACCTTTCATGCATTACAAACGTGCATCTTGAAGTTGCTTGGTTGTTCTTTTGGCCTCTTTATTGCACTTAAATCTGTTCATTCTGGGACCATTCTGCGATAGAGAAACAGGTGAACAAAGCACAAAAGCTTGCTGTTCTCCATCCATGCCTAAAACCCACTAAATCACAAGTTATCCCGTGTAGTGAGACTTTTCATGGATATGTCCTGCAGCAGCGCCGCTCTCCATCTGTTAATCAAAGAATCAGAGTTATTTAAATGACGAGCGGGAGCATTGTCTGTGATTATTCGTGGTTAAATTTCCTTCCTGAACCGTCATCCATTATATTCTTTGTTTGGCGGCTGTGAGACGACGACAGGTCCCGTCAATCAAACCGTGAAATCTGCTCCTCCTTAAAGAGTCGGTGTTTCTAAGGTTTGTGATAATGGCAGCATAATCCACCTGCCTTTTCAAATCGAAGCAAATTGTCTCCATTTTGAGGCGGCTGTAAACAAAACTGTGAAGAGTAATATCCTCCCCGTCTGGGTGTGTGTGTGTGCAGATTCACAGCGTGTGTGTGTCCTTAAAGCCGGCAGGTTTGATTCAGGTTGATTTAAGGACGTTTCACAGATTTTATTTATCAAAACAATCTGCTGGTTGTTTTCTAGGTTGATCGGGTAAATGATTAGAAAGTAGTCAAACTTCAGGCATGGTGCAGCAGTTTGTCTTTCTGTAACAGTCAAGAGAAACTTATTTTTACAACTCTTATATCTGAGGTTTTCCTGCAGCAGCTGCCTCGCAGCATCTCTTCTCCTCTCACATTTAAACCCTCCGCTCAGCAGAGCCGATCTCAGGTCTGCTGAGCTCCCCTCGGGTAAACACTGAACTTAGACAGATCCCCTCCACGACTTCATTAAGGAGGATTTAAAAACTTTACTGTCTCACCCCATCGCCTCCCTTTCAACTTTTAACTTCTAATCTAATTAATGAAGGCAGTGATCGTCTCTGATGCTGCTCTGGCTTTTCTGTAGTCTGTCGGGTTTTATTGTAAAAAAGATCAGAATCTAAAGTTGAACATGTTTAATGCAGCTTGTATGTTTGTGACTGATGGTTCGTTTTGTCGCCTTAGTTTGGGAAATAGATCGTTGAATACCAGAGAAACATGCAGTCCAAGCAGTAACCTCTGATGTTGAAGCATGAAGTCGATGCTGAAGTGCAAAATCCTGCAGTTCCTGCAGTGTCCACTAGAGGCTGGCTGCAGAAGCACAGGAAGTCACATACACACCCATTCTAAAAAGCCTGTTTTTACAGCAGACATTAACATGTTTACAGCCTGGTTCAAAAAACCAAATAGATCTGATTAGCTCATGTCTCGATCGGCACACACTGTACGGGGCTTCAAACTTTAATATTTACAGTCTGTGGTGCAGTCTCATTTCTTCTTTTCTAACATTACCTGCTCTAACTGCTCTGCACCTTCTTGTTAACCCCACACAGCCCATAAAGAGCTCTATTTATGATTCTGGCATGAAGAATTAAAAGCTTTGAAATGACGTCTTTACGTAGACAGGATTTGACTGCTGCAGAATAATTTCTGAGAAATGCTGCTAAAATAATTTTTTCCATCCTCTCTGTAACCCTAAAATGAACCTGTTATATGATCAAATTGAGTTTTCTTACACACAAAATGGTTTGTTATTTAAGAGCTCTTGGTCAGACTGACTTGATTTCACAGTTTTCAACCAAATTTTAACGTTTGTGCTGACGAGGTCGAGTCTCCTGAGCACTAACTGTGATTGTTAAATGTCAATGCTTATGATACTATTGCTCGTTTAAAATAACAGTGATTGGATCGATTTTAATCACGTGGTCTCAAAGAAGCAGTATAGAAGCAGCTTAGAGTGAGAAACATCCGGAGTCCGTGTGCATGATGTCCGTCAGACTGTGCACCTCTCCACAGAAAGACTGAACGCTTACTTCCTGATAGCTGATGTAACTCAAACAAAAACCTCTGTAACTTTCACACACCTGCAGCTCCTCACCGCTGGACTGTTGGTTGTGTAAAAGTAAAACACTGAGCTTGTAGACACACACACACACACACACACACACACACACACACACACACACACACACAGATTACAGATTCAACAATTATAAAAAAGTTCTCCTGTCGAGGTTCGCTGTGTTCACTCCCATTGTCTAAGTCTGCATGAACTCTGCTGAAGGGTTCCTGTCCTTGGTGTGTCTTTGTCTGTGTGTGTGTGTGTGTGACGGAGTATTATGTCTATATGATGCCTGACTTATTGTTTGGAATAAAAGCTGCCGTGCTTAAAAGCCAATGATAAAATGTTGAAGGTTTTCAATCCTTCACACTGATGTCGTGTCTCACGGTGTCTCGCTGAACACCAGAACTGACCGTCAAGACTCTGAACGAGCTCATTCACAGGTTGTAACTGAAGACAGAACTCGTCCTTCACTCCGTGCGTTTGTCTGCAGAGAGCTGAAAACCTGCAGGAGAGAAACCTGATGGACAAACTGATGCAGTCAATGACGATCTAATGGTCAGAAATCCTGAAACTGACCCTAGCTAACAGGTCATCAGACTGGGACCTGGTACTGATCCTAGCTAACAGGTCATCAGACTGGGACCTGGTACTGATCCTAGCTAACAGGTCATCAGACTGGGACCTGGTACTGATCCTAGCTAACAGGTCATCAAACTGGGACCTGGTACTGATCCTTGCTAACAGGTCATCAAACTGGGACCTGGTACTGATCCTAGCTAACAGCTCATCAAACTGGGACCTGGTACTGATCCTAGCTAACAGCTCATCAAACTGGGAACTGGTACTGATCCTAGCTAATAGCTCATCAAACTGGGACCTGGTACTGATCCTAGCTAACAGCTCATCAAACTGGGACCTGGTACTGATCCTAGCTAACAGCTCATCAAACTGGGACCTGGTACTGATCCTAGCTAACAGCTCATCAAACTGGGACCTGGTACTGATCCTAGCTAACAGCTCATCAAACTGGGACCTGGTACTGATCCTAGCTAACAGCTCATCAAACTGGGACCTGGTACTGATCCTAGCTAACAGGTCATCAGACTGGGACCTGGTACTGATCCTAGCTAACAGCTCATCAAACTGGGACCTGGTACTGATCCTAGCTAACAGCTCATCAAACTGGGACCTGGTACTGATCCTAGCTAACAGCTCATCAAACTGGGACCTGGTACTGATCCTAGCTAACAGCTCATCAAACTGGGAACTGGTACTGATCCTAGCTAACAGCTCATCAAACTGGGAACTGGTACTGATCCTAGCTAATAGCTCATCAGACTGGGACCTGGTACTGATCCTAGCTAACAGGTCATCAGACTGGGACCTGGTACTGATCCTAGCTAACAGGTCATCAAACTGGGACCTGGTACTGATCCTAGCTAACAGCTCATCAGACTGGGACCTGGTACTGATCCTAGGTAACAGCTCATCAGACTGGGACCTGGTACTGATCCTAGCTAACAGCTCATCAGACTGGGACCTGGTACTGATCCTAGCTAACAGCTCATCAGACTGGGACCTGGTACTGATCCTAGCTAACAGCTCATCAGACTGGGACCTGGTACTGATCCTAGCTAACAGATCATTAGACTGGGACCTGGTACTGATCCTAGCTAACAGGTCATCAGAAAGGGACCTGGTACTGATCCGAGCTAACTGGTCATCAAACTGGGACCTGCTCATCCTCAAGGAGCTGGAAGCAGCAGGAAAAGTTCATCCA
Organism: Tautogolabrus adspersus; assembly: GCA_020745685.1. NCBI lineage: Eukaryota > Metazoa > Chordata > Actinopteri > Labriformes > Labridae > Tautogolabrus > Tautogolabrus adspersus. The sequence goes on along the minus strand of CM036549.1, from coordinate 1,386,913 downwards.
GAATCATGCTGCATTCATGTGGTATCAGACACATCGGAAAAATGAGTTTCGATTTAGAAAATGGACGTGAACGCCTGCTCAAGTCTGAACAACAACTCTAAAACTCTGGACAGTTTTTTGGTGCCCGACTTGCCTATCTGACGTAGTTTTTCTTTTTTTGAGGTAACTTCATTCAGACTTTCCAAGTTGAAAACACATGAACACACTGAAGTCGGAAGAACACGGAGGAGGAGGGAGATTAACCCAGCTGAGAGAGAGAACAGGGGACATTTTGAACGCAGATATGGCGTGGAATCTGCCTGTACGAGCCCCTTTAACAGCAGAAATCACAGTCCACCAAACCACATTCCTCTCCCGTGCTGGATTTCGTCCCGGCACACGGAGGATGACAGGCTGGATTGTTGGACACTTTTGGTGGACACTCTGTGGCGTTCACCTCCACACACTGAAAAATCTGCAGCGTGATTCAGCAGTTTACAGGTTTACAGTCAATTGAACCTTCAGAAGATTTTTTCCGAACTTTGGTGCTTTTTGACAGATCCATTAGCTTTCAGCGAGCAGACACCGCAGTGACACAAACACAGACTGGGCCCAAAATGTGGTGTCATTCTGTCAAAACGCCGCGAGTAAACACACACCGGCTGTGCTCTGATTCTCAATCCTGATTTTATTTTGATGTCTTCTTGGTGGAAGTGAACCCAGAGTCTGATTGTCTTATTTTGATACTAAACAGTGCAGATCTTTACAATTGAGAACAGTGAGAACGTACTGTACGTCTAGAGAAAACGCTTTATGCCAGAGAGCTGTCATAACACCTGTAGTTTGGTTCTAATAATACTCGCGGTTAAAGACTGAAACATGACGGCAGCACATTCATAATCCGTCTGTGTTCTGAGAGAGGAGGAACGTTTGTAATGGAGGTCAAAGTTTCGGGAGAAAGAGAGATAATGTAAGAGTAATCTTTGCAAAGCTCCGAGATTAATGTGGCCTCGGCTCCATTATACGTCTCCTCCTGCAGGAGCGAGTGGGCGTGGGAGGTGGAGGAGCGTGAACCTTCACTCAGGAAAAACAGGAAGAAAAAACACACACAGAGACAAACTCTGATATAAAACCAGTTTTTCTCACATTCTGAATATCCTTGAAAAAAATCTGACAGTAATATTTAACTTGTGATGTTATCATTCACCTCATGCAACACTTGATTATAATAAAAAAACATCAAGAATGAAAGACTTTAACTCTCTGCTCGATATCTGACTGAGTGCTGGAGGCGGGCCGCTCGGGTCGCAGACTCCTGCTCTTGTTCACACAGTGTGGCACGATGAAAGACACAAGGAGAGCGTTACTGTTTTTAGTTTGGATTCACAGCCAACATGAGGAGCTCTGATCTGCTGCAGCACGCCGTCATGGTGGTCACAGCAGCTGCGTGTTGGCTGCAGCGCTGGAGCGAGCTGCTGCAGGATTTTGACCTACAGTATATAAATCCCTTAATCTATGCATGTATATTAGAAAATAATGACTTAAAGGTCCCATAGGGCTGCTGAATGAGAAGAGAGCAGAGGTTTCACCAGCTTACGTAGAGGCTTGAAGTAGTGATGTGTCGTTTGCGAACGATTCGTTTAAAAAGACTGAATCTTGCGGATGAACGAACTGAACTGAATCACTTACTGAAAAGAGTCCTTCATTTCTCAACTTCAGTTGAGCTCTCCTCTCTAGAGTGAGTCACTCAAGCCCGACTGCTGACTGTTTTATCATCCACTAACGACGGTCTCAATTCGATCATGTTTCAGTACAGTGCGTGTGGGACTGGGGTTGGTGATTCACACGTTCACTGAACGTACTGCGGGAGCCTTGATTCTCTCTCTCCTCTGCATCAGTCAGTCAGTGATTCGTGCACAGAACGTACTACACAGAACGGCCGGGAGCGCTGCTGCCAGAGTAGCTCAAGCTCGCCTGCCCCCTCCCGCTCTCATGTCTTCTTGAAGTGTCGAAGTAGGAAGTATTGCCTGCCAACTATTGTATTTAATAATTAGGTGTTGCGAAAATATATGTGATTGTTATAGCAGCTTTCTGTTTGCAAACTGTAGCTTTATCCGACTTAATTCTCAACTCATTGGCTTATTATTCACGAACGGCCGTTCTCAGTACGATCGCGAGCAGAACTAAACGTTCGGCCGTGTTTCAACTCTTTGAGTTCTGATTCGCAGTCAGAGCTCCGAGAATCTTTTTACTGACCTGATTCTACTGATTCAGTACACTGAAAAGAACTGCTTTTTCCATCACTAGCTTGAAGTCGTCTCGTGACATGGGGAACTACGGCGTGATTTGCAGAACAAGCCGTTTAGCGCTATCTGCAGATTTGTCCTGGGATTACTCTAACGTATGTTTACCTCATGATCTGAAACTTTGGCCACTTTCATGCTGGACATCGAGCATCGTAACACTTTAGATGAGGGGATGGGGATCAGCTAAATAGGTCCACTTTAAGAAATGTTGTAAAGATGTATTATTTACAAAAGGGGGAAAGGATTTACTAGCTGACAAAATAATTTCATGCCGGCCCCTTGCTAGTTGACACCAGGATTACCCCCACACGGCCGTTTTGGACGCCCCTCGGTTTGCCAGATATGAGAGCAGTTATCAGGTCAAACCAACAGGTGTTGCAGCGATGGAAGCGGGCAAGAGAACTGGTTCAGATAGAAGTGATTGTACCCGACCTAAAAAGCCTCTGCATGTTTCTAATAAGCTCCACGAGCAGAAACGTGCTCAAACTAGGATCAATATTGGAGATGCTTTTGAAAAATGGAGAGAGGTTAGAACGCAGAAAGGTTTACAGACCGATGCAGAGCTGGATAAACACTGAAGCTTCAGTGTCCACCACATGGTGACCTGCGTGAGCATCCACTCTAGAGAGGAGGGGGGGGGGGGACAGCTCTCTATAATGTTTAGAATTTAGACTGCAGTACCCATTTTAAACACTAGGCGTCAGAGTTACTGTGGTGTCAAAATTAGGAGAGACCCGTACTCAGGCCTGGGCCAGAAGTAGCCTAAGCTGGGACTCCAATATAAACACAACATTTTGTTGCTCTAAGTCTGAGTTGTCATTTAGGTAGAGTCAGAGTCTTTAAAGTTTGCAGAGTGTTCCTCAAAGTCAGGACCAGAAGACAGCAAAGTCTGTGATCATAAAAGCTTTATTCATCTTTACAGAATCCAAAAGCAGTGAGTCCTTCAGCTGAAGGAACTGACACAATCATCAAAAACATTGATATTTAAACCCTTTGATAGAGGCGTGGAGAAAAACTTCCCTACGCCTTTTTACCTTATCTCAGTGGTTGGCATGATTTTTATTGGTGGTCAAAGACGTCATGCTATTAGACCCTCCTAGGGGCAGTTGTTTTTCTCATAGTTACTGTTCATGCCCATTTTGAACTCAATCCAGTCCATCATCGGATTCACTTGTTTTTGTTCAACACAGTGTTTCACCGGTCTCTCTCTTTCTGCCTGCACTGTCCTACTTGGGGTCTTAGGTACTTTCAGCCTAGCTGTCCTCTGATGCGCTTGCTGCTCATGCTTACAGAGCTGGGACTCTACAGAACTGTTATCTTTGACTGTGACTTGGCAAATCAAGTTGTTGTTTTCTTGGCTTGTAAATTATATTCCCAGGGCTCTCAACTGCTGACATGCACATAGGTGCAGATTACATTTCTTAGGTGTTAACTGTTCTGTACACACTGTTTTCACTCTGTACTTTAATGTGAAGTTTTAATAAGACATAGAGTTTACTGAGCAACATATGATATCTTGTGAACACTCAAATACAAGTATTGATTATAATATAGATAAGCACGTCTACAGGAAAAGACACTACATTACATATTGCTCATTTAAAGGAGCTATATGTAACTTTCAAAAATACTGTGTTTGTAGAGATACCGCCAATTAGGCCGTGAGGCAGTTCGCCTCACGGCCTAATGATTTATATAAAGCTACAGGTTACATATATATGTAAACATGTATAAATGGTTTTTTATGGCCCACTAATAAGCGAACGTTTAACTGAAGGTAAAAAGTAGATGTTCACTGTCTATCTGTGTTGCCTGTATACAACTTGCCCGGGTCCGATTTCTCCGCTAAAGCTCCAGGCAGTGTCATTTTATTTGCGTTCTCAACGTCCTCCTCACTCCGCTCCGCTTACAGAAATCAACAGTACAAACTACAAACTCATCACACACTCCCGGTCTTCACCTGCACAGCCAGAGGCCGCCTTCACCACACTTCTATCCGTCCTGGGAGCTCTCACAGGCGGACAAACTCATCACACACTCCTGCTCTCAGGCAGTGCCTGCTGAGACTGTCGTTTGTAGGATGGAGAATGAGACACACAGACTCCTTCACAGACTCTCACATGTGTATGACCACTTACCTCCTCTGGAAACATTATGCCGGTAAATATCCAGTGTTTCAGGGGCCATGTTGATGCTCGTTTGTGTACGTACGAGCACGTATGGCGAGCACGCGAGGGAGAGCGAGCAACAGGTTACTGGTGCAGTTCGCCTGACGGCCATGTGGTATCGCTACAAACGCAGTATTTTTGAAAGTTACATATAGCCCCTTTAAAGTACAGATATCTTTTATATTTTCATCCTCTGCTTGTGACCTGCAGCTCTGAGGATTTCTAACAGTTCAGTTCTAATAAAAAAAGATTTGTCTTCCCACGTCGCCGTCCTCGCTGGAGATAACAATAACTGATCATGATGATACATCAAACTTTAACGAGAATAATGCATCACTGTGAACGAGAAACTAACCAGTTACATCAAGACTTTAATATCGGCCAATCAAGTCCTCACATTTTGCTAAATGTTTATAAATTGACGTCATTTAGAAATCAAAGAGTCGGTGTTGGCAGCAGGAGGCAAATATCTTCTCCAGGTTATTCTCTGACTTCCTGTGTAGTATAAACTTTGATCCAATCACAAACGAGAATAAATGAGTAGTTTGAATGCACAGTGGGAGATCAACGTTAAAGAGTGAAATGTGTTTTCAGGGTGTAATAATCCGGTGTTACATTTTTAAAAATCAAAGACGTGTGTCTGTTTTCGCTCCATCACAATAAGATCTGTGACATCAACACTTTAAAGCATTTCACTGCTGAAGGACCCAGAATAACCTGCACACTGTCACACCTGAGGGACTGAAAGACACGTGTTTCACCTGATCTGTTTCCAGGCATGTGAAGCTCGCAGCAGACTCCAGATCAGCCTGAACATCACACGAGACGTTCAAGGACAATCAGAGGACACTGACTCTGTTTTCAATGCAGTTTAATCTGCAGCCAAATATAAAAACACCGAAGAGCGTCAAAGGACACGACTGGCGTGTGTGACCGTGTTAGTGTGTTTCAACATAAGAACCAGTGGCACAGAGCTTTTTTAAAACTCCCTAACAACGATGTTGGTGACTGAAGACATGTGACGTGGCAGGTCTGTGTTAAAGGCTCATGGAATTGGAGGTATCCCAGCATGCATTTCACATCAACCACTGGAATTGACTGTATCTGTTTACAGCAGGATGCAGCTTCTGTACAGAAGCCTCAAGTTTGGCTTTTTGACGTTCGCCATCTTGTTTTTTGTTAGTCAGAAGTGACCACAGTAGACCATATTCTCACTCCCAATATCCACATAGTCCGTCCGCACCGCCATTCACTGCCACTCTAGTCAATGATTGTGTTTCCACAGCAAGCGCCACTACGCTCTGCTCCGTTTCAAATTAGCTTTGAGTCAATTTTTACGACAGCACGCGTCAAGCCGGACAGAAAAGATGGACTCAGACAGCAACATGTCCGAAGCCATAGCAGCCTCTACCATCAGTGTGTGAATGTGTAGGTGTGACCTGCGGTGTGAAAGAGCTTTGAGTCGTCAGAAGACGAGAAAAGAAATCAAGCTCAGGTCCGTTTACCGTTGACTTTACAGACTCCTGGAGGCGAGGAGAGAATCTGTTGTGATTTTCATTGAAAAACTTTTTCTCTGTTTCTAAATGAATTTCAGGTGAAACATTAACATTTTGAATATTTGCTCCAAATTATGCATCATTAAAAATCCTTTCTGACCTTTTCCAGAATGTGGAGGCTGCTGACTATTCAAGACGTCTTTTAAGAAAGTTTGGACCCCCGAGTTTCCTTCACTCGGTTTCAACACCCGACAAACACAACATATGCTGCAGTGACCTGAACGCCCCGCTGACCACAGTGAAGATCTGAACTTTGCTGAATATTTCCTCCTGTTACTCAGACTGCAGAGGCCTCATTAAAAACTTTACAGAAACATTTTTGGACAAATGAGAAGTTTGTTTTCTACCTCCAGACGTTGACAGTGAAGAGAATTCACTCTGCTGTTATAGAAGTAGTAGTTGGCTCTTACATGTCAGAAAAGGGGGCTTTGCATGATTACAAGTGTGTTTAAATGAAGAACATTCTATCCACCTCTGCGTCAAAAGTGTCACAACACCCCTCGACTCTCCAGTGAAAACAAAGCTACTTTAGCACCGACTGTGGCCTGCAGGAGGAAAAGTTTCTACTTTGAGAAATTTTTTTCAGAACTACAGCGCGATAAAAGGCTGTGTACGTCATCTTATAGCTGTGAAAATGCTTCAATATTCAGAGATGGACTTCTAAAAATGTATTTACAAGTGTAGGGGCTGCATGGTGCTGCAGTGGTTAGTGCTGTTGCCTCTCATCGAGGCGGTTCCTGGTTTGAATCCCAGTCTGACAGGAGCCTCTCTGTGTGGAGTTAACATGTTCTCCCCGTGCATGCGTGGGTTCTCTCCGGGTACTCCGGCTTCCTCCCACAGTCCAAAGACATGCTCAATTTGGAGTCACTGGTGGTGACTCCAAATTGCCTGAGGTGTGAGCACAAATGTTTGTCTGTCTCTGATTGTCAGCTGTGATTGGGTGTACCCCGCCTCTCGCCCAATCACAGATGGAATAGGCTCCTTCTCTTCAGCAGAAGAAAGGTCAGAGTTTGCAACTGAATAGTGGACACAAACATACTGTGCATTCAAAAAGTATTTATTTCCCCGACTTTTGTATCGGTCACCTAGCAACTTGTGCCGTTGCTTTGTGCATGTGCACAGTTCATGTGAATAAATCGTCATCAGTTTGTGTTTCCGGTTCAGACCTCTGAAGGGATCCAGAGTGAAGCCTCTGTGTGACTTACTATTCAGTTAAACTGCGACTCACAGGAAACTGATGACCGAGTGCTCATCTGGGGGACGCAATGACATCCGAGTTATCTCTGTTTTTATTAAATGTTAAAAGTTATGATGCAGTAACGTTAAAGAATAGAGAAGCGTCACATGGATTTAAACGTAAAGTTAGACATGAGTACATTTCACATGATGAGCGAGGTGAAGAAAGACCTCTGATTGTTCTGCAGCTTCGCACTGTTTGATCTTACTTCTCCCCTCCTTCTTATTTTCACATCCATCTCTCTCTCTCCAATAACACCTCATTTATCTGCTCATTAATCAGCGGCGTCTGCTTCTCACTGACAGATGTTTAGCTTTAGCTGTTTTTCATCGTCTTCATATCGATCTCTCTCTCTCTCTCTCTCCCTCCATGCTGCAGTCGCTCGCCCCCCGTTTCAACAGTCTTCTGTCGCCCGTGTGTTTCCTCACTCCCCTGAAAGCTGCTTTAACACAAACAGCTGATGTGATGTGACGGACAGATGTCTCCTCCAGCAGCTGATCTGAGCTACAACAACAAGATGTACATGAGGGTTTAACAGCCGCCTGTGTGTAAGAGAGAGAGTTTCTCTGATACACCTGAATGCATGGAACCAAAACAAATCCCACCTGTTCTCCATCACTCAGCTCATGTACTCTATTTTACCATATATGGTCGACACACAATTCTCATGCATAGTGTAACACTTTAGGAAAAAACATGTTCAAATGTAAACTGCTCTTATGTAAGTAAGCTACATAAATCAGCCAGGAAGTTAGCTTAGCATAAAACCTGAGGAATCAGTGAGACTCGACCAAGCAGAAACCTCCGGTGTAAAATCCTGTAGTTCCCTTAGTGTCCACTAGAGGCTGGCTGCAGAAGCACAGGAAGTCACATACACACCCATTCAAAGAAGCAGAAATTAACATGTCTTTGTTTTAGTGGTTGTGACGTCTGCTGTAGATTCATCTTTAGTGTAGATTCTATTTTCCTGGACGTCCTCTCACATAATTTGCGATGTGCATTGTTTTTAATCACAGTGATCGGGAATCTTGAGGCTCCTTGGTGCACGAGGCCAGTGTGTCCAGCACACAGCTGGAGTCCATGGGCCCGATCACACAGAGACGTGTTGCGGTAGGTGTGGCCGCTCAAAAAACACCTGAGCTCTTCTGGGAAAAGAACAGCTGGGAGCGCCTGTGGAGTGCGAAAAAATTTATCTAAGCAAATGTCCTCTGTACCAGAGGAAAATGATGGTTCTGCTGGCGAAGCTTTTCTAGCGACGTGTGTCTGTGTGATCGGACGCTAAGGAAAAACTGAGGTTAAAATCTTAGTTACAAAGACAACCCCAGACTTCTGTCGGCTGATATAGGAGTTGGGAGTAAAAACTAAACACAGCTCTCTATTGTAGCCTGAGGATAATGTGAGCGGCGTAGAGTCCGGGGGTCGTTGGATGTCTTAGAAGCAGACTAGTTTAGATCAGGGAGATTCTTTTGAGGATGATTCAGGAGTTTGCAGAGTCAGTGTTTAAACATCTCACAAATAAACACACGCGGTTGATAAGTGTTCCCGGTGGTCTCTGCTGCTTCCTCTGGCTGTGTTCGTTGCGTGCTAACAGGTTTACACAGGTGACATCAGGCAGAAAAGCCGGCTGAAAAGACGTCAGACAACGAGGGAGGGGAAGATTGAGGAGGTGTGATGAGCTACTGTCAGCAGGAGATTGTGTCGGGCTTAGGTTTGTGTGTGTGTGTGTGTGCGTGTGTGTGTGTGTGTGCGTGTGTGTGTGTGTGTGTGTGTGTGCGTGTATGATTTGTTCATCTCCTCTCTTCTATGAGCTCGTGCCAAAATAAGCTCATTACCATCACAGGAGCCAGGGCTGGATTCAGAAATTCATTAGCTCAACGATTTGCATAGTCGCGCTTTTCTCTGCGTTTGTTCCTGTGTGTGTTTCTGTTGTGTGTGTGTGTGTGTGTGTGTGTGTGTGTGTGTGTGTGTGTTTGTTTCTGTTGTGTGTGTGTGTGTGTGTGTGTGTGTGTGTGTGTGTGTGTTTGTTTCTGTTGTGTGTGTGTGTGTGTGTGTGTGTTTGTTTCTGTTGTGTGTGTGTGTGTGTGTGTGTGTGTGTGTGTGTGTGTGTGTGTGTGTGTGTTTGTTTCTGTTGTGTGTGTGTGTGTTTCTGTGTGTGTGTGTGTGTGTGTGTTTGTTTCTGTTGTGTGTGTGTGTGTGTGTGTGTGTGTGTTTGTTTCTGTTGTGTGTGTGTGTGTTTGGCACGCTCGCTGCAGGCTCTCAAACCCACTCCTACCTGCTCCTCTGTCATGGTTTCCTCTTCCCCTTGTGTGGCAGAATTAAAATGTTCCCCCCTCGCTCCGCCGAAGGTTTGAGCCGCGTCGTGATTCGTGTTCAAAGAAGTGAAGTCTGAGCAGCAGAAAGTGACGATTACTGCAACAAAGGCATGACCGACAGGGAGAGGAGCTTTAATTGAGTTAAAATTGAGTTTCTGAATAGATCATTGTGTTAATTTTAGAATAAATATACTTCTCTCTTTGCGGGCCGCACTCCTGCTGAGGAGAGCAGAGATATGAAATCTTTCTCATGGCCCCTTTTTTCTCTGCTCTTTCATTCCTCCTGCGGCAGAGGATTCATTTTCTGTCCCGTGTTATCTGTGGCAATGCCGTGATCTACGCTCCGCCCGAGCTACAATATCTTATATTCAGCTGAGAGCAGTGTGCAGAAGGAGACGCTCTCCGTCTCATAGATCTCAAGTTTGTTTTCAGGACTTTGTCAATAATGTTTGACGTTTGACGATGCTCCTGAAAACAACGAGAGTCGAGAGAGAGAGAGAGAGGCCACTTTCGTCCCAAAGTGTTGTATGGCATGAATGAAAAGGTTTTTGTCGACCACACGTGTGCAGACCGGCCTCCAGAGTCTGTCGGGCTCAAGAGGTCTTCAGCAGGGTCGACTAGAGATTCAGAACATTCTAGAAAAGTCATGAAGAAGTATAACTTTAGATCTATTTCATTATATGCTCTCATCCTATTGGTTAAGATTTACATTGCAACACTGTAAAAGATTGGCAGGATTGTGAGGCTTATTTTAAAGTAATACTATCACCTAATAACAGCAAACAACTGATTTGGTCCTTTAATTCTGAGGACTTATTGCTCAGACTCCTCGAGTGTCTGGTTTCTGGCCTGCTCTCTTCAACATCTGGTTTGGGAGCTCCGGCTCGTCGTCAGAGGAAGACGAGGCCAGCGGTGATGAAGCTCTCACTGCTGAGGAGATGATAGGACTTTATAGGAGGAGCAGAGAGGCTCGGCTTGAGAGCCCTGATCCCCACACTTCAACGCTGAATATACATTTCATCGCTGATCACAAATTACATCTCTCTCACTGCACTGAAAGGCAGCACAGTTTTATTCTCACAGGAGCTCAAACTTCCAGCTGTTCATGCGTGCCATCAGGAAGCTGCAGGAAAGTGTGTGAGAGAAAAGGAGCTGCTCCCTCGTCCCTTCTGGGCCTCCATACATGTGTGACTGTGTCTGCAGAGACCCTGTCCTCTGACTGGATTTTACTGTTCTGGTTTGTTTTGGTTGACTCGGGACGTTTCTGGGCGGAGCTAGTGTGTTTGACAGCCAATGATAGCGCAGCAGGTGAGTTTAGGAGTGGATACAATTCAGAGATTGGACGCGATTCAAACAGGCAAATATGACGGACGTGGACGTAGCAGCAAAGAAGAGAAAATATACCTCGATCACTTTTGTATCAGAAGCCGAGCAGCTGTTTTTTGTACCACCTGAAGAGGAAAGCGTTACACACATTAGAGAGAAACATAAGAGACGTATTTTAAGATAAAAAATGAACATTATGGAGTCTGACCCTCGTTTCTCCCCCTCTGTCTGTCTGAATCCTGACGACTTGTTTCACAGAAAATGATCGACATAAATCACTTTAGATTTCCGGTGTAAAGTTTGATGTTTCATAGATATTTACTTTCCTGCTTGCGAGCTGCAGCGTTGCAGTTTCCTCAGATTATCTTCACAGCCTCAGAGCGAGGTCCTGAGGTCTGTGGACTCGTCAACGTTCAGAGAAAAACTGTCGTTTTCAGAATATCTACACTCTGGTACCTCACGTGTGTGTTCAGCGAAACAGTCAGTCAAACTTGTACAGCTGTCATTATTTTCTGACACGTTGTGACTCTGAATCTGAGGCTGATCGATCCTGACTGAGACGCCCTGCTCGGTAATAAATGTGCTTTCAGGCTGTGGCGTGTTCTCAGACGGAGATGTGGTGTCTGTCTCTGCTGGCGGCGTTGTTTTCTCTGACAGGACAAGCAGGGCCCTGAATGTTTCATCAGTGAGTAGCCAATCAGCTGCTTCCTGCTGCCAACATGTCGATGTTTCTCCTCACAAAGGTCCAAATCAATAAATGTGAACCGTACGGAACCAAACTGAAGAGGACCACTCGGCGGAAACTGGGCTTTTATGTCACTCAGTTACTCATTTCAGTGTTTTGTTACAAGCTGTAGAGATGAACACCTTCAACCTCAGCTCACAGACCAGGGGCGTGTCAAGAGGGGTGGCCATGGATGGCATGGGCCCCCCTTGAAATCTTATTGGCCACCCCAGGTGCCACCCCAAAATCCTTGACTATGATTGGCTATTTGCCTTGCCAGAGGTGGGACTTGTGTTCAAATCCACCATTCAGGCCGCTCATAGTTCTCAGTATGCAGATGTTTTGAATCGTGACTTTGGATGTACATTTTGTTCTGAGTTTGAAGAATGAAGCTGAGAAGATGTATACGTTATCTTGTGTTACTTAAGAGTCGATGTGATTGGTGCAGACAGAAGGGGGAAATAAACGTTCTTCATTCATGTGTGTGCACACAAATCTGAGGCCACCCCTGCACCAGTAAGCGCCCCAGTCCCCCCAGTCCAGAGTCCAGAAAGTCTGGACACGCCTAAAGGGGATTTTAGAGTCTGATGGGGCCCCTCCAACCATTGTTCATAATAAGTTATCTTACCCAGTAAACTATAGACTCTGGTAATATTGTTTTAATGGTCATGAAGTCTGAACACGGTAACTGAGATTGAGTACTGGTAAATGGGGCTCCCTTAGGGAGGTTTCCTATTGTTGCTGCAAATTTTGAGCTTCTGTTGTAAAGGTTGTCAGCCGTTGGAGGCCCCCTGCTGGCCTGGGGCCCCAAAGAGTCGCCTGCCTTGCCTGTTGAGAAGCAGCGCCTCTGGACACGCCCCCGTAACAGACCAATATATTTAAAGATAAAGTGACGGGGGCCAAAGTGAGTTCTGTTGGTGCGCTTTGGTAAAAGTTTATTTTTCCAGAGTTAGACTTCTTGTGAGTCTCGGTGTCGGAAGCAGAGACACTCGACTGTACGAGCAGTAATCACTTTCACTCTGTTGACTGGAGAGCAATGTGAAATCTGTCAGCTTTTCTCTTTCAGAGGTGACAAAGTGCCGCCGTGTCCTCATTCTTCTTCTTCTCTCTTAAAAATAGCGGCAGAAGAGGCAACACAGAAAAAGTGAGTTTTCCAAAAGAGAGAGCGACTCAGAGAGAGGAGGGAGCTGACAGGGATTGTGTCTCGCTGAGTTGTGTTATCAAAGTGATGGCTGCCATTTCTCCCAGCTGACACCTGTGTCTCAGCTCTATCTCACACTGTGTGTGTGTGTGTGTGTGTGTGTGTGTGTGTGTGTGTGTGTGTGTGTGTGTGTGTGTGTGTGTGTGTGTGGCGACACAGTGTGGGGGAGAATGACATTCTGTACCTGACAGGGATGATTACAGGATGGCAGGAGTTTAAAGTCAGGAACACGGAGCAGGAACGCAGAGAAAAGGCAGAAAATGAGCGATAACTGCAGCTCATGGAGAAGGTGAAATACAGAGCGACTGATTGATGTCACCTCAAGGGTTAATCAGAAACTGTAACAGTACAAAGTTCACAAAATGTCATGCGTTGAAACCAACAAACAGCTGTTTCCTTGTAGTCATGAGGTGATAAAGAAGGGGGGAGTAAACTTCTGATACCGGTAATCAAATCCATCGACAGACAAAGACATTTTCTGTGCTGAAATCAGAAACATCAGAGTGTACACACACTGAGCGACGCCCCTGTGGGCAGAACATCTGAAGTCAAACTGTCTCTGGGTTTGTTGTTCTCAGCTCTGTGTTCACAACGATGGGACGGCACTCGACATGATGAAGATGTTTAGGATGTTTATTCAAGGTTTGTTTTTGGGCTTTGTACACCTTTATTTTTAGAGACCAGACAGTGGATAGAGTCCGAAACAGGGAGAGAGAGAGAGTGGGGAAGTCCTCCAAGAAGGCGGCTCAGGTTCGAATTTGACCTGTGGCTCCTTTCCCGCATGTCTCTCTCTCTCTCTCTCTCTCTCTCTCTCTCTCCCTGATTTCTGACTGTTTCCACTGTCCTATCAAATTAAGTTATAAATCCCCCAAAAAATAAACCTGAAAAAGGTCCCAATATGGAACCCTGAGGCACACCTTTAGTTATCTTCAGAATATTTGAGTTGTGACCCTCTTTATGAATACACTAATCTTAATCCACCAAATTATTTTCAAACTAATGAACAGCTTAGTTGCAGCATTAGTATTCTTTAAATTCTGCTTAAAAGTACAGACACAGTTGTTCAAATGTAAATGCTTAATATCAAACGTGTAAAATCAGCTCTGATGAGCCTGCAGGAAGATTGAGACGTTTAGCGATGGATGGATGGAGAATTGGACCAAACCCTGGTACTGACCAGGCTTCAGACCAGAATCCTTCTCTAATCATCAGGGGATGGATCTGGGGAAAAGTGGTCTAAATCTCCTGAAGTCTGTGCCCAGCTTCACTTTGTTGAGATGCAATTTTTTGGAACCAAAAATATATTAAGGCAATGTTTTTAATCCAAGACACAAATGAGAAAACATTTCACAAGCACCAGAAATGATTCTGTGTTTACTAAAACCAGACTGAACTCCCTCTAAATGTTATCTGCAAGTACAAACACTTTGATCTGTTTTTACCTGGGACTCAAAGACGTAAGCTCAGAAAGGGAATTTGGCAGAGGTAGTAAAAGAGGTACTGCAGCAGATGTCCATGCATGAGGAATAGCTGAGGGCAGTGTGGTGGCATATGTGTTTGCATGTCTGCAAACAGGTGCCGGGTTCTGTGTCTGTGTGTCTGTGTGTGTGTGTGTCGCTGCTCTTGCATACATGCATAAAGACCCTTTTGATGAACCCCAGATTGGGTCCTCCTGAGGCTGCATCCATCTGTTGCTGTAAGTGTTAAAGGAGCTTATGGCTCCTTTAGTTACACTGGAGTAATGAGGAGGAGACGGGCGACGCCAGGAGGAGAGAAAAGACAGAAGAGGACGGGAACAGGAGAAACAGAACAGAGCCACCTCGGATGAGAAATAAGAGCACAGGGAATTGATTATCTGAATAAATGTATCAGCTTATTATTCAGTGAGAGGGAAATATTTCCATCAGGTTGTGCTTTCAGGGCACAGTCTCCAGTGCAGCTCCTCGGTTGTACGATCCTCAGAGAGATGTGTGTCGCTGATAACTTTGGAGTTCAGGAAATTAATATTTGGCACACTGTTAGGGTCCGCTGAGTGCTCCCCCCCCATCTGTTTACACAGGTAGTCTTTAGTTATTATGATGATCCTGAATAGAGTCTGCTTCCCTCTGCATTCACCGCTCAGTTAATGATTACTGAGGGGGAACATGGACATGCATATTAATGCAGGCACAGAGATAAATGAAGTTTAGTCAGTTGAACTTTCAGAGAAATGACTAGAGAGGATTTTTGGATAATATCCTGCTGGTTGAGCCGTGAAGGAAGGCTACACAGCTTGATTACTCGGTCTCTTGGCAACCACGTATGGTATATCATCTTTTTTATTCTGTGCGGTGGTTCTTTATGGGTGGTTTCACATTAGGGACCTGGATCCGAGTACGCTTGACCCCAATGTCCGGTTCATGTGTTCAGTGTGAACACAAACGTACCGTACTCAGGTACCGTGCCTGAGCTTGAAGAGGCGGTCTCTGGCATGAATCATGTGTGCTCGAGTACGGTCCGCGGAAGATGTGAATGCAACCGTGCTCAAACAAGGAAGTGGACCGCTATATGACGTCATTCTAAACGGCTCCTGGCGCTTAAAAAAACCCTGTACTCCTGCAGATCTCATCCTCTAGGGTTTTTTTGGCATCTCAGAAACAACAAAAACATCCACAGTTAGCAGGATGGACTCAGGCTGCGAGTGGTTGCCATGGTTGCTTCTTCTTCTTTCTGCTTTTTGGGGGCTTTGCAAACAAACTATGTGCATACTGCCCCCTGCTGTATAGGACTGTGTACATACAGACGTGTTATCGGGTACGGAGCGCAATGTGAACGCACACGGTGGAAAGGGGAGGGGGGAGGAACAATCATGCCTAATGTTAAAACGCCCTAAGGCTCTTCATGTGATTGTTCACAGAATAATAGGGATAGAGAAATAAAACCTACTTAAGACGTTTTAGAAAAAAGTGGAACGTCCATGGTAACGCCTGCATGCTTTCATTACCTGCAACACATTCCCTCATTGCAGCTCAAATTAAGCCCTCTTCAGTCTGCCTGTTCAAAGCACAACATATACGTTATCGCCCCTGTGGCGTATGAATGTCACAGAGGTGTAATGGGAAGAAGTGATCCCAGTGTAGTACCAGAGGTGTAACAGGGGCGACAGGATCAGCGGAGCCTGCGAGGAAAGCAGCGCTGTGTGTGTGCGCATGTCTGACTGTGTCGATATGGAGCTCCTGCTGTTTCTCGACACGAACGCTGTAGTGAGAGGTGAACACAGACTGGGACACCAACATTAGGTCATTGCAGAATCAATTTGAATGTACAAAGATGTAATGATAGAGGAGCTTCGTTACAGCACTGTTGTGGACTAGTACTATAAAGCAGCTTTAGAAACCTTCTCATACTGTATTCTTCTTTCACTGCCAGCATGCTTTCTTCCTTTACCGTGATACTACTCATGTCTTCTTCTTCTTCAAGGTGTAGTGCAGTGATTTCTGATTCTTACGATGTATCACGACTTTTCTTTCTCCACAGGGCTACTCCTGTTCTCCCATTCACTGCATTCTCTACACCAGCAGCATTTAACCAGTTGATAAAAAATCAGCATTTCAAAACTCTTCCCAAAGAGATTTTCTCCTACGTTTCATAGTAAAAGTAGTTTTAACAACACATCAACACACTGATGATCACTTTTAATGCATCAGGCTTGACTAAGTGTGATTGTACATTGAATAAATGAGAGGAAGCAGTCAGCCAGATTGATCCCACTGGAAACTTGATACAGCCCCAATTTGTTTGTCTGCTGTCAGCAACGATGACACTTTCTACTTCAAATCCTTTTTATGTTTTGTTCTGTTTAAACAAAGAACCCAAACTAAATGGACTGGAGTAATGTAATAGGGCCTGCCTCATGTGACACTCGAGAGACAGCCTGCTTTTTTCCAACACTGGAGGTTGATGATGGCTGCTACCTGCAATTTAAGAGTGTAGCCCGGTGGATAATTAAGTCAATAAATCAATACGTTTAAATCAATGTAATATGTATTTTCTAACTTACAACAGGAGTAAATAAAACTAGTTAACAGTTAAAATAAGGTTAATTTAGAGACAGTTAAGATATTTGCGTTTGTAAATAAAGTTTTATGTAACAAAGTGTCGCGAGATAGGACACAAGTTTGGTGTTGTTTTGTTTAATCATCTGATTGGTCAAGAGAGGTAGACTGAGGGTCTATTGGGGGATTGACAGGTGATTGGGAACGGGAGGAGGGAGACGGGAGAAAAAGTGCGAGAAGAGGGCACATGTGAATGGCTAGTGATTAGCTTAGTACAGGATTACTTTTCCATGTCAAGTGAGCCAAACCGTATCTGTAATTGTTAGCACCGCAACACGTTTTCTCAGTAACTCAGAGTTTAGTGAGTGTGCGTGTGTGTTTAGTGTGTTAATTAATTAACGTGGAGCGGAGCCGTCGACCTGGAAGGCCTAGAGGACTTAAGCTAACAGCGTGCCGCTGCATCCGTCTGGTTTCTCCTTGGTGACGTTTCGACGAGGATTTCTTCGGCGGTCTGTGAGTTGGACTGTGTGTTAAGACGTTGTTTCCAGGACCAGAGAACTGTTTCCCGGACCTGTTTGGTAAGGAAAGGTTTTTCCGGAGATTTTTTGTATGTGATATGGACACATTTTTGTGATTCGGTCGCCCGTCACGGAGGACTTTAATCGGCCGCAACCCACAGCAGCATCCAACAGGCCTGCAACGAGCTCGTGTCTTTGTGTGTGTTGGTGTGCATGCGTGTGTGTGTGTGTGGGCCCACATAAGAGTTTTAAGTCATCTACTTTAAGACTTACCATTGCATAATTAGTGTTTGTTTTTTTCTCTTTGCTGATATTCTTACATTACACTACAGTTTTTGGAGTTGTTCAGTCTATTTTAATAGATATTTCAGATACATTTATTTGTATGTTTGTGTTTAATACACAGGAAAGCAACAATATATGTGTTTGTGATAAAACCTAAAGTAAACGTTGTTATTATTTGCATTTGAAACGTTGTCTGGGGTCAGTTTATTTTACACAAGTCAGTAAGAAAATAGTGTGTTGAATATCTTACTTCTGTGTGGTTAATACCAAAATTTAAGTTAATTATATTCAGGTAAACCTTCGGGTAGCTACCTTAAACTAAAAACGAACCCTATCACCCCACCATTCTAGTCAGAGTAGTTTCCCTAATCTAAGACAGTTAGAGTGGAGGGGTGCTACATAAAATGGAGGCACCGCTGGGATAATTTATGTTAATATTTGTTACTGACCCAGACAACTAAAGTAGTGATAAAAGAGTCAAACAGAGAACGAATCAAAGCACGTCGTTCAGTTCATAGGATTAAGTTTAAAATTACATTAAAATCAAGGTTCAACTTATTTTTTCTGTAACTTGCTTAAAAGGAAAAACCCTTAAGTAGGCTTAATTTCCTAGTTTAAGTTTAAAAAATACAACTAGCAGCAAGAGAAGCAATATAGTGTAGTTTACAGACACTGGCACTATGGCACAACTACAGCACTGGTGTAAAGGAGAAGGGATTAACCCCCTACAGGCCATCCTTGTAAAAGATGTACCAGAAGATACAGAGATTTATTTCATTGAAGAAACTCTGCAATCCATAAAAGCCCTTGGACGTGTTAAAGTCAGAGGAAGGATGTATGATCCCCAATCTCAAGGTCTGACTGTATTATGTGAATGCAGAGAGACAGTTAACACAAATGCTATACCTTTGGATGTATTGCCAGAAGGCAGCACTTTGCCATGGAGGATTTTTGGACCATCTGAAGAGAGCAGTGTGCCCAATGCTGAACCCCCTAGTGGAGCTGCACAGGAGCCACCACAAGTTCCTGCCTCTCCATTTGAAACGTCCACTCCTGAAGCCATCATAAGAGCAGTTGGAGACATTTTGCAGAAGACATCTAAGTCCAGCACAGACAGTAATTCATACAGGAGGCTGCGAACCTTCTCAGGCGTGACGCCCACACCTCCTGGTGAAGAACAGTTGGATAACTGGATAGAACAAGCTCGACTGATGATAGAAGAATACGACCGCCCAGACAGAGAGAAGAAAATGAGAATGATGGAAAGTGTAAAAGGTCCAGCCTTGGAGATCCTACAAGCTGTTCGATTCAACAATCCAGATGCAACACCTGCAGAATACGTTGATGTGATTGAGAACACTTTTGGCACTCCAGAAACAGGTGAAGAGCTCTACTTTGCTTTCCGAATGCTCAGCCAGCAATCAGGTGAGAAACTTTCTGAATTCTTGAGAAGGATGGAGAGGGTCCTGAACAAAGTTGTACAAAAAGGAGGCTTGCAAGGAGTTTCCATCAACCAAGCACGTTTGGATCAACTCATTAAAGGAGCCACCAAATCGGATATGATGCTTTTAAGTTTAAGGCTAAGAGAGCGAAGAAACAATCCACCTACCTTTGTACAGCTGTTAAATGAAATACGCATTGAAGAAGAATATGAGGCTTCCCGTCGAAGGTTAGCCCCAACCAAACATGTGCATGTTAGGAGTGCAACTCTCCTAACTGATTCTGAAGAGAAAGATCTCAGAACTGAAATCCAAGAACTCAAGTCAAAGGTGAACAAGCTCACCGTTTCGTCCTTTGTGCCATGTCTACCTTCACCTGACACCTTGCACACAGTAGCTACACCAATGGAAAGCTCAGGAGATAATACAAGTCTTCAAGCTCTAAAGACAGAAGTTGTTAAACTCAGAAAACAAGTGTCAAGCATGCCTATCCAGTCAACTGCAACACCTGAAGAAATGCAACCCCGTAGAGAGACCCCCTTTATGCAGAGCACCCGGAGATCACCAACCCACAAAGACGCCAGTGATTTTTTTTGCTACCGTTGTGGTGAAGATGGCCACATCTCAACTAAATGTACTGCTCCCGAAAACTACCCAAAAGTAATACAGAAACTTATTCAGACTCAAAGAAAGCTAAAAGAGACACAGAGAAACTCTACCACTGCAACCAAAGTGACCCATGCCAGTGTTAAGACAACTGCTGTGAAAATGATGGAAAATGGTCTGCCAGAAGGATTGGTAGGGCCACTGTCGACTGCCTGTGCTAAAGTTAATGGTACTCCCTGCACCGCTCTCCTTGATAGTGGCTCACAAGTGACAATTGTCTTCGACACCTGGTATACAAAACACCTGTCCCATGTACCTTTACATCCTATCAGTGGTTTAGACGTCTGGGGCCTTAGTGAAGAGGAGAGTAGCTATCCTTACGCAGGTTACATCCAGATTTCCTTAGAGCTTCCAGAAAAGACCCCTGGTAAGAGAGCCAAGCCCATCTCCGTTCTCGCGTTGGTGTGCCCAGACCTTCGTTGTTCCAATGAGATCCCTGTCCTGGTTGGCACCAACGTTGAAAGAGTCAGAGCTCTTACTTCCAAGAAAGCAGTTACAAAGTCAGACAACATTCAGTCACTGAGGGTGTGCGTGGCAGAGCCAATCGTCAACCACTTACCTGCCACCCAGCCTCTCACTATCAAACCTGTTGACAGTCCAGTGGCTGAAGTGAAGTGGTCCGGTCCTGGTCCCCTGATTGTTCCTGCTGGCAGTGAGTTCGTAGCTGTTTGTAAAGTTATAGAAAAACAGAACTTGGATGACAGTATCCTTATTACAGAGCGTGCTCCCTCACCTACTCTCCCTCCAAGTGTGTTGGTACAGCCAACTGTTCTGTTTTCAAAGATGATGGATAAGAACAAGTTTCTTGTGCTCTTGAAGAATGAGTCCCTGAAAGTCACCTCCATCCCAAAAGGCACGGTGATTGCTCACTTGCATGTGGCTGATATGGTGACTGAAATCCCCAGCTCAAAGTCAGAGACTCCCCCCAAGATGGAAGAGTCACTGTTTGATTTTGGAGACTCACCTATTACAAGTGAGTGGAAACAACGGCTGCAACAGAGACTCTCTGAGAGGTCCAACGTGTTCTCGACTGAGGAATGGGATGTTGGTTTAGCTAAAGGAGTTGAACATCATATACGTCTAAATGACAGTACCCCATTCAGAGAAAGGTCTCGTCGTGTTACACCTGCTGACCTAGATGACCTCCGACGGCACATCCAGGGCCTTCTGGCAGCAGGGATAATAAAAGAATCTAGAAGCCCCTATGCTTCACCCATTGTCCTGGCTAGAAAGAAAACTGGAAAACTGCGCATGTGTGTGGATTATCGAACACTGAACCGGAGAACAATCCCAGATCAGTACACAGTGCCACGGATTGATGATGCATTGGACTGCCTGACTGGAAGCAAGTGGTTTTCAGTGTTGGACTTGCGCAGTGGTTACTACCAGATTCCTATGGCGGAAGAGGATAAAGAGAAAACCGCCTTCATCTGCCCTCTTGGATTCTATCAATTTGAAAGGATGCCACAAGGAATCACGGGAGCTCCAGCAACTTTTCAAAGACTCATGGAGAAGGCGGTTGGAGATATGCACATGCTGGAGGTCATAGTGTATCTGGACGACCTGATCGTTTTTGGGAAAACCCTGGAAGAGCACGAACAAAGGCTGTTCAAGGTTCTTGACAGACTGGAGGAAGCTGGGTTGAAGCTGTCGATAGACAAATGCCAGTTCTGCCGTCCACAAGTAACATATGTGGGACACATCGTGTCAGAGCATGGAATCGCCACAGACCCAGCCAAAGTTGAAGCAGTAACCCAATGGAAGCAACCCACAGATCTCCATTCTTTGCAGTCTTTCCTGGGGTTCTGTGGGTATTACCGCCGCTTTATAAAGAACTACTCCATCATCGTCAGACCTCTGACAGAGCTTTGCAAGGGTTACCCCCCAACACAGAAGACAAGAACCAACAAAGTATCAGAAAAGACATACTACAAAGTGAATGAGCTCTTTGGTGACAGGTGGGATCAGTCTTGTACAGAGGCTTTCCAAAAGATCATCCAGTGTCTTACAAATGCGCCAGTCTTAGCATTTGCTGACCCATTCAAGTCCTATGTTCTACATATCGATGCCAGTTTTCATGGTTTGGGTGCTGTCCTAAATCAAGAACACCCTGAGGGGTTGAGGCCAGTTGCTTTTGCAAGCCGGAAACTCAGTTCATCTGAAAAGAACTACCCTGTGCACCAACTTGAATTCCTGGCACTCAAGTGGGCTGTGGTCGACAAATTTCACGATTATTTGTACGGAGCACAGTTTCTTGTTAGAACAGATAACAACCCCCTTACGTATATCCTCACCACAGCTAAGCTCAATGCAACTGGGCATCGTTGGCTTGCTGCCCTCTCGACATACAACTTTTCCCTTCAGTATCGACCCGGTAGCAGCAACATTGATGCTGATTCACTGTCACGCAACCCCTGTTCAACTGAGGACACTGAATGGCAAAACTTGCCCCCTGAGAGTGTCAAAGCCCTCTGCAGGCAAGTCAGAGTAAAGTCAGCTGAAGAGTTCCCTAACTGTGCTGAACATTTAGGTATTTCCCCTGACGCCATTCCTGAGTGTTATGTTTTGCCCACACGTCTGGACTTTGGTTGTTTGAGCCAAATAACCCAGAAAGACTTGGTTAAAGCTCAAAACAGTGACCCAGTTATTGGTCCAGTAAAGAAAGCGGTCAAAGATGGTCACCAGTTCCACTCTGTCAAGGGTGAGGATTTGAAAGTAATGTTACTTCGAAGGGAAATCAACAAACTACAGTTAGTTGAGGAACTGCTTTGCAGAGTGACAAAGAGACCTCCTGGCACGGAAGTGTGTCAGCTCGTTTTACCCGCAGAGTACATTCGCATAGTTCTCCAGTCTCTCCATGATGAGTCGGGGCACCTGGGAGTAGAAAAAACAACTGAACTCATACGAGACAGATTCTACTGGCCTAAGATGAGTGTTGAGATTGAAAACTATGTAAAAACCTGTGGCAGATGCATCGCACGCAAGGCACAACCACAAAGAGCTGCACCTTTAAATCAGATTACCAGTAAAGGGCCTCTTGATCTTGTGTGTATTGATTTTCTATCCCTTGAACCAGACTCCCAGGGAATAGCAAATGTCCTTGTTGTCACCGATCATTTTACCAGATATGCCCAAGCTTTCCCTGCAAGAGACCAGAAAGCCACAACGGTAGCCAAGATTCTCTGTGAGCGCTACTTTGTGCACTATGGACTCCCTGCACGGATCCATTCGGATCAGGGGCGGGATTTTGAAAGTAAGCTGATTCAAGACCTTCTGAGAATGTTGGGGATCCGTAAGTCCAGAACATCGCCTTATCATCCGCAAGGAGACCCACAACCGGAAAGGTTCAATCGTACCCTTCTATCCATGCTTGGAACTCTGGATCCAAAGCAGAAGCAGAAGTGGAGCCAGAAAATCAGTCAGTTGGTACACGCCTACAATTGTACCAAAAACGATGCCACTGGATACTCACCTTATCTGCTGATGTTCGGGCGAGAAGCTCGTCTGCCTGTGGATATCTGTTTTGGAGTGTCCAGGGAGAGTGACAAGATTGTGACTTACCAGCAGTATGTTACCCAGCTAAAAGACGGTCTTCACCAAGCTTACCAACTGGCTACTGAGGCTGCTGATAAAAATCACAAGAAAAACAAAAGAGCACATGACAAGCTTGTGAAGGAACAGGTTTTGGAGGAAGGAGACAGAGTGCTGCTGAGAAACTTCGGTGTTACTGGAAAACATAAATTGAAGGATAAATGGAGATCGATGCCATACATTGTTGTTGGGAGAATGCCGAACCTTCCGGTCTACCAGGTTAAACCTGAAGGAGGAAACAGTGTTGTGAAAACAGTACACCGCAATCATCTGCTACCTATCGGGTATCTGGTGAGACTGCAGTCAGACCAAGAGGAGCCTGAACAGCCACAGAGACCTGTGACAAGAGCATGCAGACAGATTTCAAACCTGACACAGACTGCTAAAAATGACTATGATCCATCTTCATCTGAGTCTGACTATGAGGATGAAGACCCACCAAGACAACTACCAGTTGATTGGAGAGATATTTTGTTGCGGCCAGAGTTTGTCGCAAGGCAACAAAGTCAAGCTACACATGGAGTTCAAGATGCTCCAGAACTCAGAAATCTGCCTGAAGTTGACTTACCGGTTGAAGATATTGAAGACCAGAATGATGATTTGCCCCCCACCGATGTTTCAGATACAGACAGAGCTTCAGAAGGGGGAGCAGACCTTAACGAGGATAACGTGGTTGAAGAGGATGAATTTCAAGCTGAGCGCTCAAGGAGAGTGCCGAAACCAGTGGTTCGGTTGACCTATGATGAGTTGGGAAAATCATCAGATTATCCATTGACTGTCCTGAGTCGTGGTGTGCTCGTGGGAAGCGGCACCTACAGAGATTCAAAATGTCGACCTTGCCAAACTGCCTGGTGTCACCCCATGGCATTATGCCACTTTTGTTTTAGTTTATGTCCCATTAGTCAGTACAAAGCAGTTCAGGTGTTCTAAACTTTTAGGTTTGATGGGGACATCAAAACGTTCTAGACGGGGGAGGATGTAGCCCGGTGGATAATTAAGTCAATAAATCAATACGTTTAAATCAATGTAATATGTATTTTCTAACTTACAACAGGAGTAAATAAAACTAGTTAACAGTTAAAATAAGGTTAATTTAGAGACAGTTAAGATATTTGCGTTTGTAAATAAAGTTTTATGTAACAAAGTGTCGCGAGATAGGACACAAGTTTGGTGTTGTTTTGTTTAATCATCTGATTGGTCAAGAGAGGTAGACTGAGGGTCTATTGGGGGATTGACAGGTGATTGGGAACGGGAGGAGGGAGACGGGAGAAAAAGTGCGAGAAGAGGGCACATGTGAATGGCTAGTGATTAGCTTAGTACAGGATTACTTTTCCATGTCAAGTGAGCCAAACCGTATCTGTAATTGTTAGCACCGCAACACGTTTTCTCAGTAACTCAGAGTTTAGTGAGTGTGCGTGTGTGTTTAGTGTGTTAATTAATTAACGTGGAGCGGAGCCGTCGACCTGGAAGGCCTAGAGGACTTAAGCTAACAGCGTGCCGCTGCATCCGTCTGGTTTCTCCTTGGTGACGTTTCGACGAGGATTTCTTCGGCGGTCTGTGAGTTGGACTGTGTGTTAAGACGTTGTTTCCAGGACCAGAGAACTGTTTCCCGGACCTGTTTGGTAAGGAAAGGTTTTTCCGGAGATTTTTTGTATGTGATATGGACACATTTTTGTGATTCGGTCGCCCGTCACGGAGGACTTTAATCGGCCGCAACCCACAGCAGCATCCAACAGGCCTGCAACGAGCTCGTGTCTTTGTGTGTGTTGGTGTGCATGCGTGTGTGTGTGTGTGGGCCCACATAAGAGTTTTAAGTCATCTACTTTAAGACTTACCATTGCATAATTAGTGTTTGTTTTTTTCTCTTTGCTGATATTCTTACATTACACTACAGTTTTTGGAGTTGTTCAGTCTATTTTAATAGATATTTCAGATACATTTATTTGTATGTTTGTGTTTAATACACAGGAAAGCAACAATATATGTGTTTGTGATAAAACCTAAAGTAAACGTTGTTATTATTTGCATTTGAAACGTTGTCTGGGGTCAGTTTATTTTACACAAGTCAGTAAGAAAATAGTGTGTTGAATATCTTACTTCTGTGTGGTTAATACCAAAATTTAAGTTAATTATATTCAGGTAAACCTTCGGGTAGCTACCTTAAACTAAAAACGAACCCTATCACCCCACCATTCTAGTCAGAGTAGTTTCCCTAATCTAAGACAGTTAGAGTGGAGGGGTGCTACAAGAGAAAAGTCTGTTCTGCAGTAGAGGCTGCCAGTGCACGTCGGAGAGCAGAGTTACTGCTAATTCAGAGCTGAAGCTTTTATTAGCAGCTAAGTTCTGCCATGCAAATATACCTGAGAACACTTTAAGTGCCTGTGTGTGTATAGGGTGTTTACTATGAGGGACTCTTTCATGTTTTCACATCATTCCTTCTTTCACAAAGATATCAGCTGTAGCTGCCCACCACCTCCTGCTGTGTGCGGGTCCTCCTTCCTTTTTCTTCTCAGAAATGATCAACTACAGCTTCTCCACCAAATACTGACAAATCTCTCTTACTAACAGCACGATAAACAACCTCGAAAGAGAGGTAATTACTACCTTTCCCTCCCGTGCTGCACGCCACATACACTCTGTACTCGCTCGCCTTTGAATGTAAATGTATCTGCAGGCATTTTATTCTAGCGCTTATCCAACGCTGTGGATTCTCTTGATTGTTATACTTGCCAATAGTAATAGAATTCTTATAATTGGCAGGAGAAAGTTACAAAAACAAACAACCCATTTTCTGTGTGTGCATGTGTGTGTGTGTGTTCCTGCGTGAAAAAGTGGGTCAAGGATGTTTGTGCAGCAGTGCTAGTTGATGTGATTAACTATAGTGAGATGAAACATGAATAAAACAGCCTGTTCCACTGTACTTTGTAACGAGACATACCCAGTAACGAGCCCTAGTTTCCACTAATGACTACTCTGGGATATTATACATGCATACGCACACACAAACACACACAGACACATGCAAACACACGGCATACTGCTGCTGCTCCAGGAGAGTTGACAGAAACACTGAAGAACGTTCTGTTTTACTCTACTAAACTAAAAATTTGCACAGTTTTCTGGAAAGTTCTTCCAGGTTGTCAAATTGTTTATTTATGCTGCTCTGTAGAGTTTATTTGCTCTTCTAATTGGATCTGTCTTAACGTTTTGGCATGTCAGAGAGTGTTCCTCCAATTAGCCGACTAATGTTTGTTCTTTCGAGATAAAAAATAAATACAAATGTTAAGAGTCTGCAGCCAGAAACAGAGAAAACAAACTAAATGAAATGTGCTTTATTTTGGTTTGGTGTAATCATTGGTGAAAGGGTTTGTTTAGGAACAAAAAGAAAACAAACAAATAATCAAAATACTGTATATTGGGCTGTCGTTAATGAACAAGTCTTGAATACTTTTCTTCTTTTTTTTATACCTTAAAGCAACAGCAAGTACTAAGGCTTAAGCTGACTGGTAGATGATTCCAAAGGACAGGAGCCTGATAACTGAAGGCTCTACCTCCCATAGTACATTTAGAGACTGTAGGTACCACGAGCAGGCCTGATAACTGAAGGCTCTACCTCCCATAGTACATTTAGAGACTGTAGGTACCACGAGCAGGCCTGATAACTGAAGGCTCTACCTCCCATAGTACATTTAGAGACTGTAGGTACCACGAGCAGGCCTGATAACTGAAGGCTCTACCTCCCATAGTACATTTAGAGACCGTAGGTACCACGAGCAGGTCTGATAACTGAAGGCTCTACCTCCCATAGTACATTTAGAGACCGTAGGTACCACGAGCAGGCCTGATAACTGAAGGCTCTACCTCCCATAGTACATTTAGAGACTGTAGGTACCACGAGCAGGTCTGATAACTGAAGGCTCTACCTCCCATAGTACATTTAGAGACCGTAGGTACCACGAGCAGGCCTGATAACTGAAGGCTCTACCTCCCATAGTACATTTAGAGACCGTAGGTACCAGTGCAGATTAGCTTATTATATGGTAGAAATATGATCTCTTGTCCTAGTTCTTGTCAGTGCACAAGCTGCAGCTTTTTGGACCAGATGCAGAGTCTTTAGAGACAAATTAGTGCAGCCTGACAAAATGGTAATTACAACACATCAAACTAGAGGCAACAAATGCACAGGTTACTTTTTCTACATCATTTTGAGACAGTATGCACATTTGTTGTTGCTGCTGTTGTTTTTTCATGCACATCCTTGCACATTATCATGTATATCATTTTTGTATTTTGTATATCTGTATTTTTTTTTTATCCTCTAGTTTTTGTATATATTTTTAAAATCTTTTTTACAGTTAGCTTACACCGTGGAGCGGAGAGAAACGTTTTTTTGATTCTTCTGTATGTCCAGCACATGTTGAAAAATTGACAATAAAGATGACTTTGACTTTGAGATTCCTAAAGGTGGTGCTGAATGCCAGGCTGATGCCACCTCGGACAGTTAAGTCATTGGATAACTTAACCTCTTAGGTGTTCAGAGCCTAGAAAAAAATATCTCAGGTTTTGCCTGAGTTAAGTGGCAAAAAAATGCTGTTAATGTCCTTCAGGGGTGCTGTGTTTTTAGTTAACTGATCAGTATCATCGATAAGTATACTTGAGTATCATCTGCATAACGACAAACATTTGAGTCTGTTCTTAATGTGTCAAAGACTTACAGGCTCATTAGGTTACAGCCTGATTATAGGATTACAGGATAATTACATAATATACACTAGAACAGTGCGTTACTATATTTTTTATTTAAACCATGTGTGATGTCCTTTACTTCTGACGATTTTTTGCTGGCGATGTTGAAAATAGGATTTATTGGTTTTATCTCTGCATCTGTCAGAGTCTATGTTTTCTTTTTTCTTCTGTCAGGAACTGAACCTTCCTCCTCCTCCTGCTCAGGCTTTCCTGAACACCAGTTTCCTCACTTTAATCTCCTCTCTGCCACTGCAACTTCAGAACTCTTATCCTAAGTAGAAAAACTAACCTTTAAAAGACAACAGGGACGTGATTTTCTCATACACTTTTAATGTGTCTGTTGTTTTCTGGTCGAAGACTCTCTGATTTGCAGTCTCAAAGTCACAACACTACAGCTGATATTTACACATTTAAAGAGGGGTAGAGAGGGTGTGCACCAAAATACACCACTGGGTCCAGCTTCTAGACTCTTCCTCTAAACCCTCCCCTCTCCTTCCCGTTAAGCACACTCCCTCCCGTCTCTGTCCTCGGGGCAACATGCTGCATCACTGTTCGGTTTCTGGGCTATTTCAGGAACAGCAGCATCATATTACTGTGTTTTATTTCCCAACAGCAGCTTCAATAGGATGCTTGCTTTTATTCGATGCACACTGAGTGTTTAAAGGGTGTCTGCCTCCTTGAACTGAATTGGTCAATGAGTTGCCTCCTGTACTACCTTTGAAGGTCTAAAAACTAAGAGAGGCATGTCTCTGCACATTTTGAAATACTTTGATCGGTGAATTAGCATGAGGCGGTAACGTTTATTTGGACAAACTGACGTGAAATAGGTCGCAAACTAAAAGCATTTTCATCTGAAGACATTTTGTTGACTCGTTGATTTACCCCTTTAAACATCAACTGACTATATGATAAACATGACATTCGTTCAGGAGAAAAAACGAAACACGTTGAGTGACTTGATAAAAATCAAGGACACTTTGACCCCGGCAACATGGAAGTGCCAAAACTGCAGTTGCTGGAGAGGCCACTGGAGTCTGGCCCTAAAAGGCCAATCAATAATGGAGTCCCAGGTAAATATGTAAACTGTTCAGCCATGTCTGTGGGGTTGCTTCCTTTTGGATTACTTTTTTCCAAGACCCCGACAGAGTGAGACAGAGTCAGGAGTAAGACCCAGGCAGGTCGAGACAGAGTCAGGACTAAGACCCAGGCAGGGTGAGACAGAGTCAGGACTAAGACCCAGGCAGGGTGAGACAGAGTCAGGACTAAGACCCAGGCAGGGTGAGACAGAGTCAGGACTAAGACCCAGGCAGGGTAAGACCAACTGAAGTTATTTATTCTTTTAGAAAGAGGCGTTTTCTTTTTAATCACAGTAATGACGTGGAAAAATAGCCATCAGTGGTGGTCTTGACCGGTTTTAATTTAAGATCCGGAGTCCGCCCAATCTGAGACCGAGACCAGGCCGAGTGAAAATGCTTTGATTCCGAGACGAGACCTTCAAAACGTGGTCTTTCAGGTACTCCAGCACTGGGGTCGGGGTCATGATATGTTGTTCCCAGTATCTCCTGGTTAGTCGACACCAGCAGATGGCTCAGACTGATTTCGTGAATGTGCAACCATCACAGCCAAACTTTCTCTATTAGACCCCAAACTATGTAGAGAATTTGTCCCAAAAGTATCATAATACACCTGAATTCAATATTTTAAATTGTGCTGTTGATACTTCTGCATGAATGAACTCTGAATACATCTGTAAATATTATCAGTCACCTCTGGTCTTCACGCTGAGTCACTCGGGTTTCTTCCTCTATGGACAAATTCAATAATCCATTTCGATGCTCTCTTTGTTTGTTTGTGTCTTTATGTAAATGTGAATGTGCTTGTGTTTTAGTTCATTTGTGTCTTTGCTGCCTAAATGGATCTCAACTCATTTCCTCGCTCTGTAAATTCAGATCATGAACCGAATTGGCGATAAACTCTATTTCTTCCTGCTTGCACAAAGGCGATGAATTTTGAATGTGACAAGAAATGAAATTCATTTGTGGCGTCTCTGCCGCCACAATAAGGTCACGTCTGCCAGAGCGCTCTCTCTCTCTCTCTCTCTCTCCTTCATTGTGTGAAAGCGACTGCAGTTTAACTACTGTATATGTGGTCGAGCAAATCCAAGCACTCAGTCAGCTTTATAAATATGTATTCTAGAGGCTCTATTTGTCTGCCCCATATTCAATTTAGGACTGAGAATAATCTGTGAACTATGAGGTAAAATGTAATCCCTCCTCATTCGCTGCTTTATTGGGTCTGTTCACACAGCTGGCTGCGTGAAGGTGCAGCACGGGGTGGAGCAGGAAGATGTAAGAAAGGTCATTCATCACTGCGTGTTACAGAGCTGCAGAGTGTATGCATGAAGTTATCTCAGACATCATAGTAGAGGATAATTCATACTGCCAGCGACGTCTTATACGATGTGTTTACATGCATCAGACTATTTTAATTGATCTGCATTATTCATTATGAGGAGCTGACACATGCATAAACTCAGAGTTCTTCATATTAACATGAAACCGGATCAACTCAGTTATTGATATTAGATGTTCTCATGCATCAGTGTCACAGATGTTCTATTTTTATTTGTTTCCCTCATTAGAAGAAAGAACATTTGAATGTTTTGAATAATGCACATGCACTCAGTGAGACAAAGGTCCAGGCAGACCAGGGAGGGAGAGAGGTCTTAAATCTTAGATGGGGGGTTATGTAAAAGCCAAAATTAGTTTTAATTGCACAACTGTCCACAAAGTCTTTGTGGATCCCTGATTTAACAATAACACTGCAGTGATGTTACAGAAAAGATTACCAAGGCCAACTGGAACCATTTAAAAGACCAGTACAACCCCTAAATCCCAGTTTATTGGACCTTTTTTAAACCCCGTAAAACCAACTACTAACCACCCATCCATCCATCCATTTTCTTCCGCTTATCTGAGGTCAGGTCGCAGTGGCAACGAGCGCTCAGTCAACCCAGACTTCCCTCTCCTCAGCAACGTTTCCAGCTCCTCCTGGGGGATTCTGAGGCGTTCCCAGGCCAGAAGGGATATATAATCCCTCCAGTGAACTCTGGGTCTATCCTGAGGTCTCCTCCCAGTTGGGCGTGCCCAGAAAACCTCCAAAGGGAGGCGTCCAGGAGGAGCAAACCACCTCAACTGGCTCCTTTCGATGCAAAGTCCAAAACGGCCGTGTGGGGGTGCCTTTAAACCGCCTACCTTCTCTGGTCCAAACAAATCCAGACCATTCAGGACCAGAATCTAAAGTTAGAAGGAGGACATACTGGCTGCTGCATTGTTGTCAGAGAAGCCAGCACTTCAACATAGCATGTTTCCTTAATGTCTGATCATAGAGTAAGCTCACTTTATCATCTCACTCTCTACACATCTCACTGATTGGACCTTTAAAAAGAAACTACTTGGTGAACGCAGGAACCAACAGATCCTCCTGAACGTGAAGGGTCTGAGGGTCCTCTCCAGGGAACAGTCAGGCCCCTTTGAATATTTAGGACCATCTTTGTTTTCATTAAGTGATGAACAGAAAGGTTTAAAAACTAATTTGAATGGCTTTCTTCCACCACTTTATAAAAAGGTAAATGATCTCCTATTCCTTTATTCAAGTTTCATCTTTACCTTTTCAACTATTTATTGATTTTCTTTAAAAACTGACTTTGTGGGCTGTATTTGGTGAAAAGTAGTGACTCCTGTAAGCTGTGAATCCTTTGAAACTTCATTAGAATAAGACTTTTAACCATCCTGCTGCAATGATACGGAGGAACCAGGAATCTGTGCTGATAGTGGTGCATCTCAGCAGACAGAATGAGGAGAGATAAGTGCAGGGAGCAGGAAGAGGATAAAAAAGACACTCCAGATTAAAACATTTTAAATTTAACAGCCGGCTCAACTGTCAGAAAGAGCGAAAGAGAGGGAGAGCGAATGAGTCACAACGCTGCTTTCATCTGCTTCTCTCAATAATTGTCGACCTGATTGGACGTGTTTCCTCTTAAAGAGCTAAAAGGGATCAGAGCGAGGGAATAAAGAGGTTATGAGCACTTACTGCTGTCTGTCGGAGCCACGTCATATTAAACCTGTCCATCCAGAGCTCCAGACGCTGAGCGTTTGAGCCTTTCTATTTCTTTTAATGTATCTTAGTTTTTGTAGATTGTAGAGTCAATGTATTTCTTAAATCCTTTAAAGAACTGAACTACCATAGACTGTAAATATTACTGGACGAAGCCTGAGTGACGTCACCCGTCTGTTCCTGCAGGGGGCGCTGGAGTCCCATCGATGGCGGTCTCCATGCTGGAAATGTTGTCTCAGCCTAACTTTCAGTCAACCTAACGACAGGCTGAGAGCTGGAGCTGAGGCGGGTTTTAAGCCTCCTGACATTACGTTACACCGCGCCCACCTGTCAATCAGGTCAGCTACACGCCTTATTGTGAATAACTCTTATCCTTCATCAAATCAAAACTGATGAGTCATCAAAACATTCACCCCCCCGTACAGTGTGTGCTGATCGAGACATGAGCTAATCAGACCTATTTGGTTTTTTGAACCAGGCTGTAAACATGTTAATGTCTGCTGTAAAAACAGGCTTTTTTGAATGGGTGTGTATGTGACTTCCTGTGCTTCTGCAGCCAGCCTCTAGTGGACACTCGAGGAACTGCAGGATTTTACACTTCAGCATTGGCTTGTAAATTACCAACATAAGAAAGAATTATATACCGTAAAACTTCAAATAGAAGACAATCTAAGTTTAAGGCTCAGGCCTAAAATTAAATTGAAGAATGTGGGTACAAGACACGATCTGTGGCGGCAAAGCTAAAGGGAATATCATACAATGGAGAAGAGCGCTGATGATGTCAACAGCGCTTTCTGAAAAGTTGACACATTTTTAACTTGTGGGCTCAGCGGCCGCTTGTGGCTGCAAAAGCTCTCTGCTCATTGAAAACAATTAGAAAAAGCTCAGAAAAAAGGCCAGGTGGACACGGTGCCTTAGAGCAGTAATGTTGTATACCCACACCACAACCTGCACAAAATAAGGATGGCAAAAATTAAGGAGGCTTGGCCGCTTCACCCCAAAGCAACAAAACCTTATTAACAAACTTTTTCAGTCAGCTCCAAAAGCTGATCGGATCCAGATTGTAGAGAAGTCTATGATTAAATGCTTCTACTCCTCAGCTGATTCACTTAGTAAACATTTACCTAACGAGTTTATGGTCTCAATCTGTAGTTCACAGTCTTCTTCTACACAGCCTGATGTTCATTTAGTGAATTACGGTCCCATTAGAGTCACAGAGAGCAGAAAGAGGGGGAGGATTGACCACCTGTGCCTCACAGGTGTCACGACAACCTCTCAACAGGGACAGAGACATAACAATGCCTGTCCACCCGGACTCATATCTATGCTGGATGTTTAGCGCTGTGAATTATGTTTGAAATAAAGACAGACACCCCCCTCGCAGACACTCCTCTCCCCTACGCTGGCTGGGCGAGGAAGGTGTGAGGGAGAGAAAGGCGAGCGAGGGAAGCAGAGGAGAAAAAGATGAATGTCAAAAGGGAAACGACAGGGGAGACATCCAGAAAACTGATGAATGATCCTCCATTTCTTATCACATTCTTGCACATGGCGTGTACATGTGTGTGTGTGTGTGTGTGTGTGTGTGTTTTTGTGTGTGTGTGTGTGTGTGTGTGTGTGTCTGTGTGTGTGTGTGTGTGTGTGTGTGTGTGTGTGTGTTTTTGTGTGTGTGTGTGTGTGTGTGTGTGTGTGTGTGTGTGTGTGTGTGTTTGTGCGTGTTTGGTTGTGTGTGTCTCTGTGTGTGTCTGTGTGTGTGTGTGTGTGTACTTGTGTGTGTGTGTCTGCGTGTGTGTGTGTGTGTGTGTGTGTGTGTGTGTGTGTGTGTGTGCGTGCGTGTGTGTGTGTGTGTGTGTATGTGGCCCTCTTCAGTCCTCTCTCCTCCTGTCCGTTTTCTATAGACTGATCTTGTTGTATTCAGTGTATTGAGTTGCTATTGTGCGTCGTGTTAATGTTGCTGACAAATTACAACATGTAAATAGTGTCAGTGCGAGCGAGCGAGTGGCGGTCCCTCGGCGGCAGCGTGATAATGGAAGACAGATTCAGCTGTTTATTGAATGGTTTTCACAGGACTGTAGCTCCCGGCTAGCTGTCCCGTCTGTCACGGTTGTTGTATAAAAGACATTGAAGGAAAATCTGTGTGTGCAAATATCTGTGTGTGTGTGTGTGTGTGTGTGTGTGTGTGTGTGTGTGTGTGTGTGTGTGTGTGTGTGTGTGTGTGTGCGTGTGTGCGTGCGTGTGTGCGTGTGTACATAGCCAGAGGTAAAGGACGTGTGCTTTCGGGAGTGACTGTGTCTTATTTCCCAGCATGCCCGGCTCTTTGTGTGCAGTATTAATCTTACCCAGGGTGGCATTGAGGGCTCGGTGCTGGAGGCAGCAGAGCAGGCGGGTCAGTGTTTGTGTTCAAGTCTTTCAGACACAATAAAACAGAAAAGATGTTTCTGCATATTGTTTCCAGTTCAATCATCAGTGTAATTACTGCCGTCAGAGCAGTGCGAGTAAATAATGTCCCTGTCTTTGTGGATGTTTTACCAGGAAGGACTGATACTCGTTTTTAACTTCAGCCCAACACTCAGTCTGACTTTGTGTTGTAGTCCAGACCACACTAACCAAGACAAGACATACCCGAGACCAGAGGGCTCAGAGACCGAGACAAGACCAAGACATTCAGGGATCAAGATCGAGTCAAGACCAAGACCAAGGCAGGGCGAGATCGAGACGAGACCAAGACCATAAATATCACTGAGAAATCATCACCTTGTGTAATGACGAGGAAAAATATCCGATCAGTGGTGGTCTTGACCGGTCTTGATTTAGAATCTGGAGTCCGCCCAGTCTGAGACCGAGACAAGTAAAATGAGTAAAAATGATCTTGATTCCGAAAGGGGTCTTGAGACCGGTCTTGGTCTGATCTGAGTGCTACAACACTAACCCTCAGCATGTTTCAAAGTGACGTTTGACCGAATGTTTCAGGTGACCTTTTAGTGCAGTGCAGGGTGCCAGTTGGCGCCTGCTTTTTAGCGTCTTTGCATTCCTGAATATCTGTCTCAAGGTTTCCTTCATCATTCGTGTGACGACCCTGTGGCCTGTTAGCTTCCTCTTCTTGTGTTGCGGGTTTGTGTAATTAGTAGGCGTGGCTGTCTAATCAGCCTGACTGAGAGCAGCCTGGCATGACGCTCATGGTCATTATAAAAGCTGCCGCCTCATTGTTTGGTGACTTCATCTTCCTTCTCCATCCACAACAACACACTCATCACACACTGCGGCCTCTACTGACATCCAAACGGTTTAATTCATATTTTTGTAAATAAATCAGTTTAATTAAGAGGTATTTCGGTGTTCGTCCCGTTATCTGCCATGGCCTTCTAGCCGGTCATGACATTCGTCTCAAAGATTCACAGCGATGATTGTTTTAGAGAAAAACGATTGAAATGAGACCAACCTTCTACAAAATCATCAGCTGGTAAATGCAACAGAAAATAGTGAAAATAAATAAATAATATTCATTATTTGTAATATGTGTTATCCCTCGTTTCTTTTCTCAGAGATAATTGTTGCTGTGAGAATGTGAGGCAGGAACAGAGAGTCTGTGCTCAGCCAGCAGGAACACATGATGATGGCATTATGATTATCCTGCTCAGCCTCTGTGTGGTCCACGGGGCAGGATTAACACACGTTCCTGCACACACGTCTGTGAGCTGTATGCATGAATACACACCTTCACACACACACACACACTGAGGGACTTTGGAGTCTAGCGGTGGCAGGACAGGCTGGCAGTGCTGATTCAGGTGAAGTCTTGGCTTCCCACCAGCTCAAACTGGTCTGAACATCAATAACAGGTTGTGCTGTTTCATTTCAGCTCAGTGAAGCACATGTGCATGGAGCGGCGTGATGTTTGTGTCAACAGAGGAGGAGACCTGTAGCTGAGCTGTACACAGAATGGGATTAGGAGGGAAACAGCACCAGGAGGGCTGACAAAGGGCATCAGCTGCTCGCCATCTCCTCCGGGCTTTAAAGCTGTGGTGGTGAAGGAGAGAACAGTCCGAAGTTTGTTTGTCTTTTATGTGAGGGTTCCACTGACAGCAGAGTCGAGGTTTTGGATGACGGATTTTCCCTGCATGTGTGTCTTTTGTCTTCGCTCATCATTCGAGCCATGCTATGTTGCTCTTTGACTAAAATATCTTAAATATCAGTGAGGCTCAGACATTCATGTTCCACTCAGGATATCTTTGAACATCTTTAACGATCCTCTAACTTTTAATGAAGCACCATCATCAGACCAGCAGTTTTATAGTTTATGACAGAATAACTGAAAAAAAACACCTCAGTCTTAAAGGAACGATGTGCGACTTTTTGATCCAGTAGATGTCGCCCTTGAGCACCAGCATAAAACCAAAACAAACTGCTGTTTGGCCACACCTCCTCCATACTGAAGCCTCCGCTCTCCTCCAGAGACACACCTCCTACCCCTCTACCCTCCTGTCCTCGGCTCGAGCTACAATCACCTGTGTCCTGCATTGTTGTGTTAGCATGCTAATGTTAGCGCTCTTTAGTTAGCTCGTAGCTTCACATTGCATGTAAACTGACACAGAATGAGCGTGATCTAAAAACTCTTACGTAACATCCAAATAATCAGTGAGTATGTTCTTCTTCTTCTCTCTAGTCCTTGACTAAAACAGCTTTTATACACAAGGGGAGGAGCCGGCCGTCCCGTCCATGTAAACACAGCTCTGACAACAACACAGCCAGCGGGACTCGAGCTTCTCACTCATTGTAGACAGTCAGGACTCAGAGACACATTTACAGGACGCACATACTTCCTGTAAAGCCTCAAGAATGTACCTGTTTTCAATAATCCAAAGATCTCCTTACAGGGTCATTTGTTTCATGTGCAGAGCTCGTTGGGGTCATGTTAGTGATTAATATACAACCTCCTGTTAGACATTGAAAACAACATTTCACGAGCGTAGAAATGCTGAATGAGTGTGATATGTCAGTCTCCCCTGTGCATGCGGTCGCTGTGACTCATTGTACCAACATCATTACACACAGAAACAGAACTGTCCGCTCTCTGACATGTTCATGTGTGACTCTGCACAGTTTGTTCAGGTGTCAGGTTGTAGAGTTTCCTCTGAGTCTGAAGTCAGTTTGGACTCTCAGTCAGTTATTCAGTCAGTCAGTGACCAGCTCGTTCATTTACTCACGACCGTTCATCAATAATAACTGATAACCGCTGCATATGGGAGTCTAGTTTTAGGTCTGGAGTATGTGTGTGTGGCTTCAGGTTTTGTCTGCTATAAGTTCAGGTTTAGCTCTGGCCCATGAAATCTGGGAAAAAAATGAAAGCTGACCAGTCGCCATTAACGCGGTGGCGTCTCCCTACAACATCGGTGTTTGAATGTGAACTGTCCTTAGGGCCTGATCACGCACGGACGTGTCGCTGGAAAGCGTCACCAACAAAACCGTGGTTTTTCTCGGGGATCTTCTCTGCTGCTGCTCTGCGGCACGTTTTTCTAGTAGCATGAAAGTTATTTCATTCATTACATATTTTTCTCATCAGTCCTTTAAGATCTCCTGATTAAGATAGCTTCAACAGCAGCTGTCTGATGTTTGTAATCCAACGCTCCTTGCTGCTGTCAGCAGGCAGCAGCAGACGCTGAGTGACCACCGCAGTCGTGGACATTTTACGAGGGTGCTGGCAGAAACATTATGGGTGAAGTTGCAGTGACAAATGTGGCTGTTTACACTCACACACGCAGCTTAGCATGAGCATTTCCAGGAGTGTTGTGTATGTGTGAAAACAGCACAGGTTTAGGTCTAACCTGTGTGAGTCCAGGATTGGGTCTGGCCTGATTTGAAGGTGTTTGTTGTGGATTTAGTCCCAGGTTGTAGTCCAGTCCTCAGCGGTCTTGTGTTTGTGGTTTTACAGCTTGGTCTGCAGGTCAGAGTGTGATCAGAGACTGTAAATCCACAGCTCAGCCTTTCACTCTGTTCTCTCTCCGTCTATCCTCACCTCTCCTCTTCCTCCTCCTCTTCTTCTTCGTCTTCTTCACCTCTATGTTTATCTGCAGCCTGCAGATGTGTCACCCCCCCTTCTCCCTCAGGATTTACTTCCTCCCTCATTTCATCAGAAGAAGAAAACGTCTCCTCTCTCTCCATGGTAACGCCGGCCTTTTTCATCATAGGCTGGATTTCATTTCTGTGAGGTTCATGCATGTGTTTGTGTGTGTGTGTGTGTGTTTGTTTGTGTTTACTGGAGTGTGTGTTAAAAAGCTATTAGTGTAAGAGCTGCGTTGTGTGTGAAATCTGTGCATCCATATGTGTGTGTGTTTGTGTGTCGGAGATGTAAAGGGTCGATGCTCTTTTGAAGCTCCACTTCCTTCATGAACTGAGGAAGAGGAGGCGAGCGAGGGGGGAGAACAGAGGAGGCTAAGGGATGAAAAAACGATTAAAAGTGCGGAAAGAAAAAGTTTTTAAAAGGAGGAAGCGAGGAGACAAGAGGAGGAAAGGAATTAGGTAGAAGGAAACCAGAGAGGAAATATAACAAGGATTAGGGAACAAAAGTGAAACGAGAGTGATAAAGAGAGGAGCAGAAGATCAATGAGGGTCAATGGAAAGATTTTTTGTACGCCTCCTTACCTCCCACCTTTTCTTGTTCCAGGTCCCCACACTCGCCCCCCTCCTCTCTCCTGTGCAGGTGTGTGCTGTGCCTCCTCCAGCTGGGCTCAGTCTGCAGTGAGACAGGACGCTGTGATGGTTTTATCTCTCTGTGAAGCACAAGTAAACATTTTCTCTGCTCCTCTGAAGGTTTTTGTATTTTTTCCTCTTCCCCCCCC
>CM036549.1:1325376-1342876 GCA_020745685.1 Tautogolabrus adspersus | reverse complement strand
GACAGAGAGACAGAGAGAGAGAGAGAGAGAGAGAGGAGGTGTGAGAGAGAGAGAGAGGAGGTGAGAGAGAGAGCGAGAGAGACAGAGAGAGAGAGAGAGAGAGAGAGAGGAGGTGTGAGAGAGAGAGAGGAGGTGTGAGAGAGAGAGAGCGAGAGAGAGAGCGGTGTCCGAGGCCTGAAATCGAATGTTTCTACTTTTTAACAAGTTGTCCAATCAGGTGTGAGCCGCGGTAATCGAGTTTTTGGAGGCAGATTTTCTACCTGTCCACATGTTGAGGTAACAGCCGTCATTCCAGACCTCATTGGATAAATGTCTAATTTCAGTCTGCACCGTTCACTCGTTCTCGGTATATTCTGTGCTGGTTTTTTGGTCAAATATGAGGAGACCGTATTTAGGTCAGAGTGACGGACACGACGGAGCTACAGAAGCCCAAAGCAGACATGCATATACATTTTATTCCATAGTTTGTACGACTCATTTATCTCGTATCCTCAGAGTTATAAAACTAAACAAACACAAATAGTCTCACTTTACCCAATCAGTGTGGGCGATGGCATACTCTGGCCTATCACAGATTATTGTTTTGTTTTCTTATTATCATCAGGGACCCGGCACAGATCTGAGTACACTTGACCCCAAAGTCCGGTTCATTTGATCAGTGTGAAAACAAACGTTGTGTACTCGGGTACTGTGCCAGAGTCTGCTTGAAGAGGTGGTCTTTGGCACGATTCATGTGTACTCGAGTACGGTCTGCAAGTGATGTGAACGCAACCGTGCACAAACAAGGAAGTGGACCGCTATAGACGGTATTCTAAACGGCTCCTGTCGCTTCAAAAACCATCGTATCCTTGCAGCACGGCCCGTTTCATCCTCTGAGCTGCACGGGAGATGTGGACGTGGGAAGAGGGTCGTTGTTGGTGTCTCAGAGAAAACAAAAACATCCACAGGACGGATTCTGGTTTCTGCATGAGAAGAACAGAGAAGCCATCTTCTTTCCTTTTCTTGGCGGATTTGCAAACCAACTTTGTGCATTCTAGTGTTGTAGTCAAGACCTGACTTACCGACACCAGAGTGCTCCGAGACCGAGACAAGACCAAGACCATAAATATCTCTGAAAAATCATCATTTTGTGTGCAGGGGGCGTGTCCCTCACTTAGATTCCGAGACAAGACTAAGACCTACTCGTGCATACCTCCACTTACTGTGTCGACTGTGTACATATGTTGGTGTCCAGAAGGATGTTACTAAGGTGAACGCAGACCAGCGGGCACGGTACGAAACAATCATGCCTAATGTGAAAACGCCCTCAGTATAAACTCAGCAGTGATTTAAGCTCGGTGTAGTTTAAGAATCACAAGAGAAGGACTCCATGTTTCCTTTAGTAACTTTGTAAAGTATTGAAAGTTTCAGCGTCATGTTAAGTTTTAATTTGAACTGAAGTACGCGGACTCTCATTAGTGTTTGTCTGCAGTGAAAGCACGAGATGACTTCTCCGTGATAACGCTCAGACCTGCAGTCATCACCACTAAATGATTTTTATTCATATAAACCTCTTCCTCTAATTAACTGTGTTTGCTTCCTTAATTTCCCAGGGTGCCGTGCTGCAGATGGTCAGCATAAACTGGTCAATAAGCTCAGCTGTTCCCCATCATTATCTCACACAGGGTAAGGGTAAGACACACACACAAGCATACACACACACTCTCACACTCACACTCTCACACACACACACACACACACACACACACACACACACACACACACACACACACACTCACACACACACACACACACACACACACACACACACACACACACACACACACACACACACTCTCACACACACACACACACACACACACACACACTCTCACACACACACACACAAACACACACACACACACAGGTCACTGTGGAGTAAGATGTCAGCTTTTCCTGCGAGGAGAATGAGATTTTCTCCTAGAAGTCGTCAGATCGTTTCCTCCATGAGGGCCCTGTCGTGTCAGGCAATAAATCTGGACTCATTTTCGAACACTTCAGAGGGTCCCAAAAATACTCCAATGAAACGCTGCACGGTCTGAGATTTGGTGCATATACAGTTTATTGTTTCCATGAAATAAATGTTAATATGTCCAACTTCACAGCTCTCTCAGACAGAGTGGAGAGACAGACTGAGAGGCCAGAATGCAATGGGGAGGGAGCCCAGACAGGAGGAGCACTGACACAGGGGCCCTTTCCAAAGAGCCACAGTTCAGTATGCAGTGCAGACTTTTCAGTAGTCTGAACCCTCGTGGTCGTTCAGTGGTCATTTTTTGGGTCCACCTCAGTAGACTGAACATTTCAGCATGAATGCTAACTTCCTGGTTTTGTGCAGTATGGATCGAATGCATCCTTTCAGGACATGAGTAGTATTTTAACACCCACAATGCTGTGCGAAATTAAATGTAAAACGTCACTTCACGTGCGCCTCCAAATCAAAACAAACGGGGACGGATGCAGCCGGTTCGGGTAACGAGTCTTTCAAATGTTAAGTTGTTAAATTGTTTACATGCAATGTGAAGTTTTGTATTATTTACTGAGCCATCGTGCAGATCACATCTGAGTTAGAGTGTCAATAACATGAGGCGGGCTAATGACGCCACTTTACACTGAATGAATCAGACGAAGTCGGAACAAATATCGGCTTACTGAACAGTCCTAGGATACAGCACGGAGAGAAGGGACCGTCTACTGTCAGAGTGTGGAGAAGCTTTGACATTCGGAAAGCACAATCCACCAGATACGTGTTGATTGCTATCAGCTCTGCTAACGTGACGGAGCGGAGACGGAACGAACACGTATCTGGTGGAATATCAGGGTCATGGGTCGTCACAAAGCATTCATTATCAGGGATCTGCCTTCTTTGCTCAGCTTGTTGGCTCAGTCACTGTTTGTCATACACTGCAGCAGTACTTAAAAAAAGTATATCTAAATATATTCAAAGACGTTTATCATGCTTTACATGATTTAAGTGCAGATTTGTGTTTTTATGTATTTTTCTGTTGCAGCAATCTGATTATGCAACCTCCAAAATCTGCCTCCACGGACAGATTTAGCCTCCTTTCAGGCTTTTTGTCACCGTTTAAACTGTGCAAGAAGGATTTCTGCAGTTACAGTAACATATTCAGACGAAAACAAAGAAGATCAAACGCTGACAGGTCTTTTTTTAGATATTATTTCTGCAGGGAACACTGTGTTACAATATACGTAAGTACCGTTTATAGCAACAAATGGTTTCACGCCGTCGTGTTTGGCAGTCGTGTCTCTGCATCGAGCTGCTTCCTGCTTACACTTCAACATGCTGAAATCCCCCTCAGAGGACACACTGAGAGCAGAGCCAGGACTGCAGCACTGTGCCACAGCATCCCTGTAACAGCATCCCTGTAACAGCCATGAAAACCTGAACGCATCCTGTCACAGCAGGGGGGGGGGCTGACTTCATGTATCAGCACAGAGAGGATGGAAGCTTCTTCATGGAGTCGTTCTGCTTTTATTCAGCCAATCTGAGAGAAACATCGAGCTGCTGTGACCTATATTATTATTATTGGTTTTTACTTTTAGAGCAGGGAGAATGGTCACACAGGAAATACAACTTACTGGATTTTACAAGTGACCTAAAGACTAAAAAAACAACTTTCACACTCACAAAAAGAGAGTGTCCACACATGAGGACAACTGATGATCAATTAAACAGTTTAGTTCCTATATTGTGTGAAGAGCAACGAAGGGACTAAAACATCACAACACACTAAAGCCCTGCTCAGACTGTCGTTTCAAGTCCCGATATTTACGCCCCTGTGACGTTTCACCTTCAATCAGGATGTCACAGAGGCGTTACATGGGAGAGACAGGATCAGTGGAGGCAGCGGGGGAGCGCAGCGCTGTGTGTGTGTGCATGTGGAGCCCCCGCTGTGCAGTGCTTTCGTAACGCTGAAATGCTATTTGAACTCAGACCGGTACAAGAATGTACGTTGGCTGGGAAGTGTGAAACAAAATTACTGTGTGAAACAAGCGCTGAAACAAAGTTACAAGCGGCAGAACACTTTTACCAGTCCCCAAACAAATTCACAAACGACAGAATCTTGACGGAAAGGGAATGTACCAAAGGCAGGAAGTGACCGGGAAGTGCATATCTGGTCCTTCCGTCTCATCGGTGTCTTTTAAAAGTTCGAGAGACCGTCTACACAAAAAGCAAAACTGAGTAATCTGGCTCAAATGAGTTCCAC
Organism: Tautogolabrus adspersus; assembly: GCA_020745685.1. Classification (NCBI taxonomy): domain Eukaryota; kingdom Metazoa; phylum Chordata; class Actinopteri; order Labriformes; family Labridae; genus Tautogolabrus; species Tautogolabrus adspersus. The sequence goes on along the minus strand of CM036549.1, from coordinate 1,338,611 downwards.
AAAACGTGCAGCACATCTTTCTGTCACCACAAACGCTGTATCACTTCATATCACGGCTCAACAAAACAAACAAAATGACCCCTCACTCAGTCACTGCCAGCTCACTTCCAACATTTGGTACATTCCCTTTCCGTCAAGATTCTGCCACTTGTACATTTTTCTCAGCGCTTGTTTCACACTTTGTTATTTTGTTTTGCACTTCCCAGCCTTCCCAGCCACTGTAAGAAAATGACGCCGTCCTGACTCTCAATTCTGTAAATCTCACTAAATCTCTCACAGTCAGACGAGGCTCACATGGCACGGAGAATTGCTATGTTTTCTGAAAAGCCACAAAGAAAAAAGAAAATGTATAAAGTTGTGGAGACGGTGTGAGCATGGATTGTACATGTCAGAGCTCGAGCTGGAGGTGAGTAAAAGTGGATTTGCTGCGGTTGTTCTTCCTTCTTCATTCAGCTGGCTTCACAATCGGCTATCGTTTCGTTTACGTGAGAATCCACAGAGAGCGTGCTCGTCTTTCCCACACAACAGGAGATCAGATCATAAATACTGAACGTGTTTAATATAAACAGCCCTCACACCACGGGAACATCTGACCAGATCATCTTTGGAGCCTGTTTGTACCTCGCTTTAGTCAACACAAGCTGCAGGATGTTCAATCAAAGATGGCGTTTGACCGCCTCACAGAAAACTCCACAGAACCCCTCAAGTGATGCGTCAGACCGACCCACCAGATCCACCAAAGAATCATCTTTAACTAAATATCTTCACACTGAGCTAGCTCCATATTTAAAGAACGTGAGAGACGTGACCTGCGTTTATCCTCCAACCTCCTGGAAGCTGAACGACTGACAGCTCTGACAGACGTTCCTACGAGACGTTTTTTTTCTCTGTAACTCCAAACTGACAAACTCAACATATGGCGGCACAATCACGTCCTCACTGTGTGGTCACGTTACACGACTGCACGTCTGAAGAAGGCCCGAGCAGCAGATGCTAGCAAAGAAGGAAAACCGTTTCCAATAACTGAAGTAAGCGTTCATGATGAAGTTTGGAGGATTTAAGTCCCTGATAGCCCTTCATGAGGAACTAAAGAGGACTGTGGGGAGTCTTCATCACACTCACTGAGAGTCTTCTTCATCTGAGGAAGAAGAGCAGCGGGGAGAATACCCAGCTGAGAGCACACCTGGTCAAATGTTGGAAGAACATCCAAAAAAACGCCATCCAAACTTTCATCATAACCAGCGCTTTGTGAAGGTTGTCCCACAGCACGTCTGCATCCCTCGGTAATGAGTCTGTTTCAAACAGATGTACGCTCAGTATTTGAGTTTATTGAAGGACATTTTACAAAGAGACAGAAAAAGATTAACAGGAACCGCATCCTAGTCTCAGCAGCAGCTCTAGACCTGGAAACTTGTTGTTGACCAAAGTGATAAGAAGTCCGCCTCTTCTTGATTTTGGTTGGTTGGTGAGAAAGAAGTGACATTGATGAGCGTGTCGTGTTCCAAAAGTTGAACTTTTTTTCAGCTGAGAGCGCTGTGAGCAAGCCGACGAACAAACAGCTGACTCTGAGGGCGCTTTGACGCTGAAAATAATAAACCGTGTTGCTTTTGTACAAGAACAGGACACAGACCTTCAGTGTCGGCTTTTTTGTTTGAACAGAAACAAAGATGCAGTGTTGTAGTCAAGACCACGCTAACCGAGACCAAGACATACCTGAGACCACAGCTCTCAGAGACCGAGGCAAGACCAAGACATTTAGGGATAGAAACCAAGACAAGACAAAGACCCAGGCAGGGCGAGACCGAGTCAAGATCAAGACCCAGGCAGGGCGAGACCGAGTCAAGATCAAGACCCAGGCAGGGTGAGACCGAGACCGAGACAAGATCAAGACCCAGGCAGGGCGAGACCGAGACCGAGTCAAGATCAAGACCCAGGCAGGGTGAGACCGAGACCGAGACAAGATCAAGACCCAGGCAGGGCGAGACCGAGACAAGATCAAGACCCAGGCAGGGCGAGATCGAGTCAAGATCAAGACCCAGGCAGGGCGAGATCGAGTCAAGATCAAGACCCAGGCAGGGCGAGACAGAGACCGAGACAAGATCAAGACCCAGGCAGGGCGAGACAGAGACCGAGACAAGATCAAGACCAAGGCAGGGCGAGATCGAGTCAAGATCAAGACCATAAATATCACAGAAAAATCCTCATCTTGTGTGCAGGGGGCGTGTCACTCCCGGTAACACCGGGAAGGTTGCAGCCGTAACCGGGGGATAAAGATCAAACCACAAATTAATTGAAGTTATTTGTTCTTTTAGAAAGAGACGTTTTCCTTCTAATCACAGGAATGACTTTAAAATAGCCTCTCACTACTCGTCTTGACAGGTCTTCATTTAAAATCCAGAGTCCGCCCAGTCTGAGACCGGGACAAGACCGAGTAAAAATGTCTTCGATTCTGAGACGATTCCGAGACCTTCAAAAAGTGGTCTCGAGACCAAGTCAGATTTCGAGTACTACAACACTACAAAGTCGAGTTCTGAAATCTTGTGGTGATGTGTGAGTAGATGAAGGAAACATAACTCAAAGATGTAGAGAGCCAACTGAGAAAACATGAATCCAGCATGAAACACTTCCTTTAACTCGGGGTAAATAAAAAGATTGAGTTGTTGATGGCGCTAGATGAACAGTTTGAGGATCATTAGAACACAATCTGTTTAACATTTCTGTTATCTGCTGAAATATTTCATTCTGACCAAAGTGACGGACCGACTGACAGACCGACGTGAAGCCACGCTGCAGACATGTCCAGCACTGAAAACATTAGAGGAAGAATGTGCAACATGTAAATATATCAGAGATCCAGTCTATCCTGTGTAAATGTGTCTCTGAGTCATGACTGTCTACAATGAGTGAGAAGCTCGAGTCCCGCTGGCTGTGTTGTTGTCAGAGCCGTGTTTACATGGACGGGACGGCCGGCTCCTCCCCTTGTGTATAAAAGCTGTTTTAGTCAAGGACTAGAGAGAAGAAGAAGAAGAACATACTCACTGATTATTTGGATGTTACGTAAGAGTTTTTAGATCACGCTCATTCTGTGTCAGTTTACATGCAATGTGAAGCTACGAGCTAACTAAAGAGCGCTAACATTAGCATGCTAACACAACAATGCAGGCAGTTGATGTTCAACTCGAGCCGAGGACAACTTTGTCTTCCGATTGCACTACACTTTTTTGCATGAATGCAAGTGGAGGGGGGTTGGAGGTGTGTCTCTGGGGAGAGCGGAGGCTTCAGTATGGAGGAGGTGTGGCCAAACAGCGGTCTTTTTTGGTTTCATGCTGGAGCTCAAGGGCGACATCTACTGGGTATAAAAAGTTGCACATTCTTCCTGTATACACAGCTTATTAACTAAAAGATGTGTGCTCTTTAATTTAAACTGTCTTGCAGAAAGCTTGACGTTTGTGTTTCTGTCCTCGGAGGATTGTGTAACGTTCAGACTCTTTCTGCTTCTTTGGCCTAATTGATCTCGGAGGACTCGTCAGGATTTGACTGTGTGGGACGTCAGGTTTTTAATTACATCTTTATGCACATAAACCCTGAGCAGTTTATTCTGAAATCAGTTGTTTTTTTCTAATTATACAGCATGTTTCTGTCCGAGGAAACAGACTTCATATACTTTATATTGAATACCTTTATAATATCCAATCAGGGTGTTTTTGTGTCAGGTAATGTGTTCTGAGTTCACACAGTTTTTTTCCTCAGCTCCGTATTGAAAACAACCAGTCGCCCAATTACATCCTTCCCCTCCTTTCCCGGGCCGGCCTGATTTCCTGCCTCAGACAGTCGCAGCGGGAAGCGGAGATGTTTCCCTTCAGGGCCGGCTAGTTTTAGAGCGGCCTACTTCCCGGTGTCAGAGTGTCATCCCGTCTCTGCATTCAGGTAGAGACACCGGCAATTTATTTTGTGCCGATTACAGTCTCCGCTCTGCTCCCTCTTTACCCACTGTCTGTTTTCCTGCAGCCGCTCGTTTATTCTCCTCACTTCCAGACTTTCTGTTGCTGATGCTGCTATTTATACCCACAGACACACAAACTGTACTCAGTGCAGGCAGTAACAAACCCTGACCTCGCTGTTAGATCTCGTTTCATCCCACAGTTTGGAGGTTTTAGTTTTTCTTCAGTGTTCTGCAGCTGTTTTGTGTCCTGCATGTTTCCCCAAACGTCAGATTGTAAGCCTCAAATTCAGAAGATGTGTTCAGAAACTTCCCAACTAGACTCTGTATCAAGTAAATCTTGTTCTGAAGATAATTTTTTATCAGGGTGAGAAGGCTTTGTGTCCCTTTGACTTCACATTCCACCATCTTAATGTGTTAAATACTTTCATATGTAAAAAAACGTAGGACTACTCTCCGTTTATTTGATTTGTATGCACTTGCATCGCCTCGAAGATGTTTTGCATTCGGTCTGAAGACTTGTGCTGGACTCCTTTGCCTTTAATATTTCTATAAACGGTACATGACTGTCAGCATTTCCAATCTGCTGAACAGGAAGCTGCAGAGACTGAAGATGTAAAAGATTCCATTTGAAAAGTGGTTTTGGTTGAAAGTCTTCTGCTGATGATGGTGTCCTTCCAGTCTGTGAAGCAAAACTGACATCTCTTCTGTATTCAGCACAACAAACCTCACTTAGCCGCGACTGTGGGTGAATTTCATTGTTTAAGTTTATCTTCTTTTGTGTGTGTGTGTGTGTGTGTGTGTGTGTGTGTGTGCGTGTGTGTGTGTGTGTGTGTGTGTGTGTGTGTGTGTGTGTGTGTGTGTGTGTGTGTGTGTGTGTGTGTGTGGCTGGTCTCCCCTTGCTGACTCGTGTCTGAGTTTCTAGTATTCTGTTGTGGAGGGTGTTGTTTAAAACAGAGCTTTTGTGCTAATCGGTGTGAAATTAAATTCCAAACTGTGTTAAAGACTGTTGACGTGTTGTCTGAGCGCAGCGGCCCGTTCACTCGCTCTATAGAGGACTGGTGCACATATCAGTGTGATCAGAGCGGGACGACGGTGCTGCAGGGCCAGATTACCAGCCCGCTGAGCCTGCTGTCCTATTTAATACTCAGTGTGCCTCGAATAAAAGCAAGTGTCCTATTGAAGCTGCTGTTGGGAAATAAAACACAGTAACATGATGCTGCTGTTCCTGAAATAGCCCAGAAACCGAACAGTGATGCAGCATGTTGCCCCGAGGACAGAGACGGGAGGGAGTGTGCTTAACGGGAAGGGTTTAGAGGAAGAGTCCAGAAGCTGGACCCAGTGGTGTATTTTGGTGCACACCCTCTCTACCCCTCTTTAAATGTGTAAATATCAGCTGACTTTGAGGCTGCACATCAGAGAGTCGTCGACCAGAAAACGACAGACACATTAAAAAGGGAACGGGGAAATCACGTCCCCGTTGTCTTTTTAAAGGTTAGTTTTCTTCTTAGGATAAGAGTTCTGAAGCCTCAGTGACAAGAGGGAGAGAAACTGGTGTTCAGAAAAGCCTGAGCTGCAGGAGGAGGAGGAGGAGGAGGAGGAGGAGGAGGAGGAGGAGGAGGAGGAGGAGGACTGTTGAGGTTTTTAAGAGATGATAAAAGAAAACAGACCGACTGTGACACAGCCGGTGACGAACTGAAAACTCTCGACAGTCTGTCACTGTCTCCATGTCTGTCCGACCATTCAAACCATGACACATGGTTTGAATATATAAAAATAATAAAGCATTGTAATTTACTGTAACCGTATGTCATCAGGCTGCCCCCCCCCTCTCAATTAGCCGTCTATTTAGGCCTTAACATTTCAGCTCTGTGCCAGCTCTGATCTGCACCTGTACTGCACTCTGGCTCAGCCCCAACACTCTTCAAACTTCTGCACGTAAATTAAAACTCTCCCTGGTCAGAGGACCTCAGGGACCTGCTGGTGTTATTTGGCCTCAGCAGCTCAGTGACGTAAGCCGGAACCATGCACGGCTCTAAACACAATAACAAGAAGTTTAAACTGGATTCTGACACTGATGAGGAGCCAGGGTAAAGACATAAAGACAGGTGTGACTTGAAACCGTCTAGATGATTTTGTCAACAGCTTTCATGGCATTGTTGTCTTTGCTTCCTCTCCATCCTCTCTCTCTCTCTCTCTCTCTCTCTCTCTCTATCCCACTTCCTTGGTCCATCCAGATGTCTGTTCTGTTGAAGAAACTTTTTCTTGCTCACTTCAGTTAATGTTGGGTTAATGTCTTGTGTATTGACGCTATAAATACAAGTTGATTGATTGATAATTGGGAAAACAGCAGGTTGACAGACCTGTTTTTAGTTTTTCACAGCCCAGTTAAACCTCCTCTACCTGCTGATCTCTGTGCTGGACCTCCTCCTGAGCTGAGAGGAGAAAAAGAGCTCGAGCCAGGCCGATTTGGGCAGTCTGTCCGCGGTCGTCACAACACAAAGACTAATATGCAGATGCTCTCCTTTCAGGAGGTTTATGTGAAAGCATGAGTCATACTGGAACCAAGCGTACATGCAGCTTTTCAACTGCCACCGTTTGCAGGAGGACACATCCTTAATCACACGTTTGCATATCAATACTCCTGCACCACTCATTAGACCTGAGCATGAAAAGACGAGCAAAGATGTTCTGCAGGTTCACAGCCTCTGTCACACCGTCGAGCTGCTGATGGTGTCAGAGCTGCTCTCATTGTGTTCACTGGCTATTTATACACCTGAAAGAATCACATGTAAACCATCAGCAGCCGCAGACACCCCTCAGTCATCATTAGAGATGAGTCAATGTTTTAACTGAGTATTTCAGAGTTATTAAAACACTGAATGACGGCTGCGTTCTGTCAACAAATCAACACACGATCTTCTCTTTCATGACAATCCTGCACGTCGATGCATGATATTCATGTGTTGTCATCCTGTGTGTGTTTTGCTTTGAGTCAAACTCCATCCCTGAACAAATTAAACCAACACATTGTGTGATTTATGTTGCATTAAGCACATTTCAACACAATGTGAGCAGCGCGAGGGTTGCAGCTTATCGAGTGAACAAAGACGTCCTTCTGCAAGCGACCTTAAACTTTCATTGTGCCACTGACATCCTGAGTCTGCAGAGTCTGACCTGAAGGGGAATCTGCTTAAGCTTCGGTTCTTGAATTGAAAACATGGACAGATGTAAACTCTGTGTTTATCAGAAAGCTGAACATGACAGCTAAATACAGAGCGATGCATTCTTAGTCACATATCCTGACACCTGTGCATGTTTAAAGAAGATCTATTCTGCTGATCCATATTTCAGTACATACATTTCATGTTACGATGTTGGATGTCCGTACTAAACCTCTGTAGAGTTTTTTTAAACACAAGATACACAGCTGTTATCCTGCTGCTCTGAAGGAGACGTTACGAGAACGCTGCAGGACTCCATAAAACCTGCATGCTACCATAAGGTGATTATCACTCACTTGCTCAGAATCCAGTGGATGAGCGGATTAAGTTCAACCTATACTAAATACTTCAGTTTCATAACGACCGACGTCATTAAGTTGCATTGTTATGCAGATGATACTCAATGATACCTTTCTATAAAGCCATGAAAATGAAGACCTAGTTGTTTAAAGAAACGTCAGAGAATCACTAAAGTTATTACACTTCTGTGAGAGGGGAACTTAAAGGTGAAACAAACTTTCATGAACTGTAAATACTCCGATCTCAGCGAGTGTATTTCTCTGATCTCTCATCCAAAATATCTGATTTCTCTTATTATGTTTCACCTTCACCTGACAGGTCCAGATAAACATCTGAGTTCAAGATATGACGAGGAACCATGAAAGCCTGGGTTGCTTTTAATGAGTAATACATATTTGCCAATTTAGCTTGTTGGGAAGGAGTGCATCTTATTTCAAGTCAAATGTGTACTAAACAAACAAAGACGACTGAAAACGTAGAAATAAGTGAGACAACAACAGATAGACATGTTTCAGTCGGATACTTTGCTGATACAAACTGCTCCCCTGTTGCCGAACCTGCTGCTTTGTGGACCACGTCCCCCATCAGCTGCTACATGGTACCGTTTCCCTGTGTTGAACTTTGTGTGTGAGCATGTGTGTTACTCCCGCTCCACGCTCTCGTTCGGTCCACTCAGCTCGAACTTCTTGTGTGTCACTGTGCGCGGGCTGATTGACAGCTCAGAGTCAGGATTGGCGAGGGAGGTGTGTCACATTGACTGGGTCAGTGCTTCAGCAAGCAGCTAAACTTAAGAGCAGCCAAAAAAGCAACAAAAAAAACAAAACACGGAGCCCGGTGTCTTTAAAAACAAAGCCCTACCCGGCCCGAGCACGAAGTCGGGCCTCGGGTTCCGTAGGGCTCGGGTCGGGTTGCAGACCTCTACTGTAGCCTCTTTACATGGGGCATGCAAACTAACCACTAGGCCACCGGCGCCCCTCTGCATGCATAATATTGCACAAGGATAAGGTTGTGATTTTAGCCATGGGTTTAATTACATAATGTTTTTATGATATGATGAAGTGATCACTGAAGAACAGAAGTGATGCTGGTTGAGGCTTACAGGGATTCAAACCATTAATCGCTACATCTCGATAGTTAATCACGATTATTCGCATGTTTAAATTCCATTATTTAGGACATCAAAATAAGTGTGCTTTTATTTTGAAATAAAGTAAGGAGCTTCCTGTAGATGGAAGGTTAGGACATGAACTAAAGCGCAGAAACAGGAAGTGGTTAGGGATCCCAAAGTGACGTCAAACATCTCAAAGGAACGGTAGGAAGCAGGTAGCCAACCTGTTGGTTTCTTCAGGTAGTAAGCTGTAATAATCTACAGGAAACAGTCGTTCTTCATGCCTGCAGACGGCTGCTGTGTTGCTCTGTTGTAGCTCCTTGTTTTTGACAAACAGCCTCTTCAGATTTCCTTCTCTGGGTTGTTTTGTCCTTCTCTCTCTCTCCCTCTCTCTCCCTCCCTCTCTCTGTCACATCTCATATTATCATCAATAATTTACGAGCTGAAAGAGAAACCAGTTTGAAAATAGCTCGTGGACATCAACTGTCTTGTCTTTGCACATTCCCAGAAATTCCCCTTGTCTCTTTGTAAAGTCCTTGATACGAGCAGGACTAAAAATAGTTCTCCGGTGTTTTCTGATCTTTGAGTTTTATCAACTTGTAAAGATCCACAAAGAGGCAGAAAACTATGCCGTCTTATATCATGTCTCTGTCTTACGTCAGCTGGAAGTCGAAGCTGCAGTGATCGATATTTTCCACTGGATGAAATGTGTCAGATGAAAGGTGTCAGTCTTGGTGACGAACCCACAGAGAACGATCAGCCTCTCTGCAGCTCTGCAGAGTGTTTCTGCACCTTTAACATCAATCCTCCGCTTTCACAGCCTCAGCAGCTGTTTTCAGTGTTAAACCTATAGCACATGTTTCAGCGTCGAGCAGAGAGATGTTTCCTTTGGGAGGCGTGGAGACCCAACCCAGAGATGAAAGAGAGCGGAGTCTGGACTTAGATTCAAAAGGTTGCCTGTGAAACAAGTTAATTTACAGCGTAGAAAGACATGTATTTAATTGGCTGAATTGTTTTTGTGTGTCAGAACATTTTATTCAGCAGAACAATGAATCCATCACGCTGATATCTACGGAACCTCTGGAGTCCCAAAAAGTAAAAAAAAAAAAAAAAAGTGTTGTGCACACGTGAATAACCTCATTAGCTATGCAAAGATCTGAGTGAGCGGGGGTGCTATGCTAATGAGGAGCTGCGCTGGTTGGCTGTCTGAGAGAGGGAGGAGTGGGGAGGGTCTAGACCGGTGCAGCTCGGAAAAACATCAAAACAAACATGGCAAACGCTTCCGAAGAACCCGCATACGAGTCACGACACATACAAGCCAAAAGCTGACCCAGAAGAGGACGAGGCAGCTGTTGTTGCAGCTGTGGTTACAACAGCGTGTCTCTGAGAGGTACTTTAGAAGTGTGAGTGTTTTTCTACTTCTTGTCTTTCATGTGAAACTTTATGTGGTCGGCCATGTCAGTGGTTAACCATAGAGGACACGTCTGTCTCCCATAAAAATGTCAGAATGAAAACATCTGAGTCGCTGTGGAAGAAACCGACAACAGAGCAGCTGACGTGTGTGGCTCGGACATTAGCCATTTTCACTCTGCTACAGCGAAGCACAACAACAATGGCGGACGATCGTGTGGCACCATCGTGGAGGCGGAGTGGTTTACAAGCTGCATGGAGGGAAACACAAAATGTTTAGGCTGTTTTCTTTGACCTGTTAGTTTGTAGATTTCTGTCATAGCGTTCAGTTTTTTCCTCTTTTCACCGCTGTGCTCGTCTCTTTTCTCCTTTCTTCAGTAAACAGGCCGACGTCTTCTTTCTGCAGATTGATGTGATTACAGTTATTCCTCAGAGCCACGACCATAGAAACCGTGTGTTTTCTCAGTAACCATTTGTTCTTCTTAAAGACTGTGATCCATCGAGCGACAGCAGACCATTGCTGTGGGTAACTGGCCAATCAGAGTCAAGTATTTAACGACACAGCCGTGTAATAATTAACTGATATTTTCATAACTCTGCAGCAATTAAAAGAGAAAAGAGTCTTTGTGAAGCCAGAGAAAATCAATTTTCCTCTTCTGTGTGTGTGTGTGTGTGTGTGTGTGTGTGTGTGTGTGCGCGCGTGTGTGTGTGTGTGTGTGTGTGCGCGTGCGTGTGTGTGTGTGTGTGTGTGTGTGCTTGTGTTTGTGCGTGGGTGTGTGATCAGATAAAGTGTCTTAGAGGAGGGATTGTTCTCTGTGTTTATTTCCTAGAACAGGAGCAGGAGTGTGTAGTTGTTCAAAGAGGAAACATCGTCACCTCCTCTCCTCTCCTCTGGTCTCCTCTCCTCTCCTCTCCTCTGGTCTCCTGTCCTCTCCTCTGGTCTCCTCTCCTCTGGTCTCCTGTCCTCTCCTCTCCTCTGGTCTCCTCTCCTCTGGTATCCTGTCCTCTCCTCTCCTCTGGTCTCCTCTCCTCTCCTCTCCTCTGGTCTCCTGTCCTCTCCTCTGGTCTCCTCTCCTCTGGTCTCCTGTCCTCTCCTCTCCTCTGGTCTCCTCTCCTCTGGTATCCTGTCCTCTCCTCTCCTCTGGTCTCCTCTCCTCTCCTCTCCTCTGGTCTCCTGTCCTCTCCTCTCCTCTCCTCTGGTCTCCTGTCCTCTCCTCTCCTCTGGTCTCCTGTCCTCTCCTCTCCTCTCCTCTCCTCTCCTCTGGTCTCCTGTCCTCTCCTCTCCTCTGGTCTCCTGTCCTCTCCTCTCCTCTGGTCTCCTGTCCTCTCCTATCCTCTCCTCTGGTCTCCTGTCCTCTCCTCTCCTCTCCTCTGGTCTCCTGTCCTCTCCTCTCCTCTGGTCTCCTGTCCTCTCCTCTCCTCTCCTCTGGTCTCCTGTCCTCTCCTCTCCTCTGGTCTCCTCTCCTCTGGCCCAGATCCGAGTATGCTTAACCGCAAAGTCCGGTTCATTTGAACAGTTTGAACACAAACGTACTGTATTCGGGTACTTTGCCCAAGTCAGTTTGATGTTCATGTGTACTGGAGTACGGTCCACGGGAGATGTGAACTCATCCCTGCTCAAACAAGGAAGTGGACCGCCATATGATGTAATTCCAAACAGCTCCTGTCACTTCAAAAACCATCGTAGCCTCTGAGCTGCACGGTAGATGTGAGAGCAGGAAGAGGGTCGTTGTTGGCGTCTCAGAACAGAGACGGACTCCGTTGATGCACAAGATGAACAAATGTAGCCCGCGAGTGGTTGCTATTATTGCTTCTTCTTCTTTCTCTTCTTGGAGCAAGCATACCGCCACCTGCTGTATCGGACTGTGCATACACACAGTACTCGGGTACGGAGCGATGTTACTCATGTGAACGCAGATCAGCGGGGGAGAGGGGAGGGGGGAGGAATCGCGTTCAGGGACGCTACAAAACAATCGTGCCTAATGTAAAAACGGCCTCAGTGGAGGAATTTAATGTTCTGATGATGCACTCGATGAAAAGTCAAAGAATCACTTTAGTTGTTAATCCAACAGATGTCAGAATATTGATGTTTGGACCAAAGTGGCGGACAGCTGTCACACAGGAGAAAACTCTGATGTCTTTAAAATAAAACACTTAGAGAAGTTTATCTCTTTTAGAAGTCAAAGTTAAATCGTTCCCTGGTGTTGATGAATGATAAATAAACTTGGAACGTTTTCATCGTCTTTCCGCCAAAAGAGAAACCAAACATGTGGAGCGACATCTGGAAGAGAGGACATGGACGACATTTACTCTGACGGGCAGCTGTGAGGAAGATGCTCTTACTTTGAAGGAACGTCCACACTATGGAGGATTTCATCAAACAAAGGCGTGTCCAGAGGGGGGGGCCAGGGGTGTCATGTGAAGGTGTCATCTGATGTACTACCCTGATATCCTGAACTATGATTGGTCATCTGCCTTGTAGGGGGCGGAAAGCAGCCACAGGTTGGACTGGAACCGCCTGTTTGAAGACAGCAGCCTCTGTACACAGGCTGTGGGTGTTTCTAACCACTCGTCCACTGACACGCCCCCTTTTGGACTGTTATACGTGCATCCTGTACATTTATGTTGTTGTGAGGTTCTCTGAACATTTTCATACCATCAACCTGCCGGGGATGGAAATGAGTCAGGCTATAATCTGTCTTATTTACATTTAAATAAATGTGCTCTGTCCTTATTTTAAAGAACTGAAATAAATAGAAATACAGATAGAAAGGTGGTTGTGTGTGGTTGTGTGTGTGGTTGTGTGTGTGTGTGTGTGTGTGTGTGTGTGTGTGTGTGTGTGGTTGTGTAATACCCTCCCTGCATAAGTCAGCGCCCCGTCAAACACGGAGACATTTTCCCAGGTTAGAAAATGTGTATCTTCAGAGTAAATCACCACCTTTACTCACCTGTGATTTTTCTCCTCCTGACTCATTCTCTCCCTCGCTCCGCTCTCGTCCTGCAGATATGCATCACAGTCTGACGGAGGCTCTTTTTCTCTCCTCCTGTACTACCGATTCAGCTGATACTGGCACCTTTAAACACGGCAACTTATCACGCTGATAACACCGCTCAAAGAGCAACAAGCTGCACTTTGAATGTACACAAAGAGAGAGAGATAGCGAGCGAGCGAGGGGCCGATTACACCTGCAGAAACAGAAGCACTCTTAGCGTGAGAGACTGTGATTTTCTTCTTGTCTTTTGTAGACTATGT
>CM036549.1:1295376-1320376 GCA_020745685.1 Tautogolabrus adspersus | reverse complement strand
TTTTATGTTATTATTGCTCTTCTTGATTTTCTGTACATTAGTATTCCAGCGTTGGTTTGTGTTGATTGGCACTTCACAGCGTTTGAACCCAGAGGAAGCTGCATGCAGACGACGCACACACTGAACCATCGAACACGCCGAATGAGCCTGAAGCAGGAAAAAAAAACAGATGTTTAAATATTCTCTTTCACAGCTGCAGCCTCACGCTCCTCTTTTTTTAATCCAATCCTCCTCTACAACAACGACCTCCTCTCAGGGCGTTCAGAATCACACACACACACACACACACACACACACACACACACACAAACACAAACACACACACACACACACACACACACAAAAACGCACGCAGGCACGCACGCACACACACACACACACACACACACACACACTTGTTGCTATAGTGACAGGCAGAGCCGCGGTGTCCCTTTAGTCACACACACTACATACATCAGCTGCTCGTGCTTCATTATTCTGGATGATTTCATATCAAACTGGATTCAGCTCTTTTTTGTATCGACACACTTCTTCACGTCTGTTTCTCTTTGTTTTGACGTCTTTCTCTTTCAGACTTTGTTTGATGTTGTGACTTATTTATGACGCCTCTGGGTTTTTGATTTTGTTTCCATTCTTGTGTTTGTGAAGTCTCTAAACTTTGACTTACTTACACCTCATGATGTGTTTGGGCTCCTGGAGACGCAGGTCGTCTTTATTCTGAGATAATAACGACTGTTTTGTTGTGCACTATATCACCCACTCAGTCCTGCTGAAGCTGAACTTTAATTCTCTACAGTTAGAGGCGGAGTCAGCAGAAATGTAAACACAACATTCAAACGTGGCCCCTCCTCCTGGGCTCATCACCCCCAGAAGCTCACTCACTGCAGGACGTAGTGTGTACGCTTACTGCTTGTAGCTACACTACAAGCTAACGCACGCTAGCACAAGCTAACCGCCGGCGTTTGTCACCTGCCTGTGACAAACGCAGACCAACTCCACGTCCACGGGTAAAAGCCAACACAAGGTTCACCCTCGTTTTAGAACGAGCTTTATCCGCTTGGTGTTTCTCCTCACTGTGATTATATTTTCTTTGCTGCTACGTCCACGTCTGTTATATTCACCATTTAAATTACATCCAATCCCTGAATTGTAAGTTACTATGTTAACGTGTTAACGCACATCATACACACATGTGGACGCGACTTGTGCATTGTGCCCGTGTAACCATTATAAGTCTATGGAAATTGTAGGTGTAGTGTCAGACGTTGGTCAGATTGCAGAGGTCTTTGCAGTAGAATGGATCCACCCCCATACACAGACACACACACAGACACACACACACACACACCCGCACACGCACACACACACGCACACACGCACACACACACAAATAAACACGTTTAAATGTGGGAGAGCTAAAGGCTAACAGGCTGCAGGCGTCAGAGAGTCACTCTATGACTCAGCGCTGACTCGATGTTCACACAGATTTAAACTTCATTATTCCGTGTGTGTGTGGGGGGGGGGCTATTGTCAGGTGTGTCAGCTCTCATTAACACACCTTCAACTACCCCCCCCCCCCTTGCTAGCAGCCTCGCCCGCTCTCACCTGACCTCATCTGGTGGCTGATTACAGCGTCCCGTCCCCGTCCCTCTGTGGTCTCTGTGTCCTGATGGAAACGAGGTGGAGCAGTAACACTGTCGCTGCGAGCTCGGCTGACATTAATCATTACAGTAAATGTCCAACCTTGTTAGAGTCCTTCTTTACTCACCACCAACCTGCTCCCTGCTGCCGCCGACCTGCTCCCTGCAGCAGGAGGGGAGAGGATGAAGAAGAGGAGAAGAACAAAGGACCGGACGGAGAAGACAAATTAAAACAGGGGAAAACACATTTCAGGAGCTCTAGCCCGAAGAGACCGAACGGGACAATGTATAAAAA
This sequence comes from Tautogolabrus adspersus, assembly GCA_020745685.1. NCBI lineage: Eukaryota > Metazoa > Chordata > Actinopteri > Labriformes > Labridae > Tautogolabrus > Tautogolabrus adspersus. The sequence goes on along the minus strand of CM036549.1, from coordinate 1,318,441 downwards.
CCAAATAAAATGTAAGAATTCTTCTGATTAAAAAGGTTCAAAATGAACCTACAGAGCTTAGAGTTTGTCTTCACCCTAAAGAGATCCTGTATTTGATCATGCCATTTCAGCCCTGCTCAGAACAGGCTGTTTCTGTGTCTGTAGCTTTAAATGTAAATGAGCTGTGTCTGACCACGCCCCTCTCTTGAAGGGCTTGGGTGGCTCGGGCTTTCTCGCTCCATGCCCTATTGTTTACGGTGAGAAGGAAGACTCAGAGGGCAGAACAAGCACCTAGCTGTGGGAGTGTCACCCACCTGGGGGAGGGGTTACTGCCCTTTGTGATGTCATGAAGGGAAAATCTCCAAACGGCCTGTTTGAGCACACATTTTCTGAAAAGTGGAGCAGGCAGAAGACGGAGAGGATGGACTTTACTCATCATTGGGGGGTTTGTAGACAGACTAGGGACACGTACAGTATTAGTGTTAGAGAAACATGGTGGAGTGGATTTTGCATCATATGGGACCTTTTAATCTCTTCTTCTTCTTACTCACAGAATATGTAAAATACTGCAAGCACTACTGAACAGGCCCTCCTCCCTTTGTGAATGTCAGAGTTTGCTTCAAGCTGGTGATGTGACATAGTTTCAGTGTGCAGCTGCAGTGATGTCTGTTAAAACAGTTATTAATGGTTGTGTCTTTAAGAGACAACAGGAAGTGAGAGCCAACAGTGTAGATGTAATATTAACTGACCCATGTCATGCAAGGCTTCCTGTATATTACTGGTAGGAAGCGCTTTCATAAATATTCAATATTGGCATTCAGATACGTCAAGAAGAGGACTCCCATCAAACACGTATAGTTTGAGGCTTGGACCCTGTATTTGAGGGCGGGTGTATACGTGGGCGGCAGCAGCTCAGTCTGCAGGGACTTAGGTTGGGAACCGGAGGGTGGCCGGTTCAAGTCCCAGTGTGGACCAAGTCTGAAAATTGGTCTGGTAGCTGGAGAGGTGCCAGTTCACTTCCTGAGCTCTGTCAAAGTGCCCTTGAGCAAGGCATTGAACCCCCACCAGCTCAGGAGCGCTCACTGTGATATCTCTCCAGGAGTGCACGTCCACAGAATCCTGTTTGTGCATGTGTGTGTATTTCTGCCTATATTTGTGTAGCATGCTCAACAACAGGCCTCGTCACTCCTCGTAGATCGGTCGGAGCCTGCAGGTGGATGCTGGGTTGGTGGGGGGGTTTAAGCGCAGCACTGGTACAAGATAACAGAGCAGAGGGAGAGACTGAAAATCTTGCAGCTTAAATAGACCGCTCAGTTGGGAGGAGGTGTGTGATGGGAGCCTGTCAGTGTAAAATTTGTGCAGCTCTAGTTGTCTGCCTGAACTAGCTCGCAGGCGTCGCCTCATTTGTTCTGATGTTTCTGTATTACCTTGTAACGGTAAAAAGAACATTAACAGGAAGTTATCTCCATGTTCCATCATCTCTTATGTACAGGTGTAATTACAGATGCTCTTTAACTGTTTATAGGTTTCTTTTAAATTGCACATATATTTCTATTCCTGCACAGGTTTTGTACATTTCATTGTATAAGTTGTATAGGTCTATTTACAACTGCACAGGCTTAATTTTAATTTTAATCTTTTATTCTTATATATAGGGGCTCCTTAAATCTTTGTTGTTGGGTAATATATGTATGGGAGGGGGGACAGGGGGTGTTTATGTAACAACCGCTATGTGTCTTGCATGTTTGTATACTGCTACTGGATGCCTTGAATTTCCCTCGGGATCAATAAAGTATCTATCTATCTGTCTGTCTGTCTGTCTGTCTGTCTGTCTGTCTGTCTGTCTGTCTGTCTGTCTGTCTGTTAATGGTAATGATCCCTTCAGTGTTTATCGTAAATCTGCATTCTACACTCACTGCTCAATGCATACCGGACACCAAATTTGTCCACAACATTCACAAATGGGGCTACTTCCTGTCTCCAATAACATTTGAAGCATTTGTTTACACATATCGTCTTCAGGACAGACAGCTGATTATAAAGCGATGATGCGAGAGAAATTCTGACGGTTACATTTTGTAAATGAACCGTGGACCAGTGGCATAAAGCTTCTAAATAATTTAGAAATAAAGGAATGATTTTAAAGTTTGATCCTGTTAAATAAGAGTCCCGTTGGATGTTTTGGCGTGCAGGAAGACGAGGATTAGTCTCGAGGATGCAGGAGAGTTGTCAGAGTCTCTGTGATCTGTGCGCGCTGGAATCAAAGTAACCAGAAGAAGATGAGAAGTCTCGTCAACACAGTCATCCTGCTGTGTTCTGATCCTGTGTGTGGTGGAGAACAGACGCTCCTCTGTGCAGCCTGTCATGTACACAAAGATAATTGCTCTCAGTAGTTGGTTCATGCTGAGGGAACAGTGTTAAAGACAGGAGTTCAAAACCTCAGAAACACTTCACTGTCTTAGTTTGTCTTTTCTAGAAATTCATGGAAGTTTTCTGTTACACAAATACAGCTTTTTATTCGGTGACATGGTACAGAACGATGTGATTCTTGGCTCACAGCTGAGCTTGTTCACCAGCACGACTTTTCTTACAGAGCCACCACCCGAACGTGATCAGCTGCATCAGATTGTGTTCAGACTGTCACACTTAAATCTTTGGTTTCCTTTAGTAGATACAGGTCAGGTTTTGCTCAATGTGACGGCCGCCTGGCTCCGCCTTTTTTTGTGCAGCCTCTCCGAGCGCTTCAAGATGAAAATCTTTCAACTTTTCTGAATGGTGCTGTTGACGTCACCGGTGCTCTTTTGCAAATGTATGATATTCCCCTTAGTTTTGCAGCCTATAGGCCTTTCAGATAGGACGCCGTGTACGCTGAGCTCGCCGCGGAGTTGGGTGCAGAGCAAAACAGCGCGCGTTGCTAGGTGACCGAAACAATAGTCGGGAAAATAGCTCGGGAAAGTAGCTTCTGCCACAGAACTATGTCGGCCTATGTGTCCACTATTGAGTAAAAAAACCCGACTTTTCTTCTAATGCGGAGGGGGACACGAGCAGCAAAGAAAAAGAGGGTGTGTGTTCATGAAATCCTCAGGGTGGGATAGTTTAGGCTCGTCCAGGAGCTGCAGCGCTAAAACGGCCGCTTTACGAGCATGACACACATTACTGCTCTGTTTTAAACACACCTGATACGCCCAAACTGTTGGAAATATCTTTCAAAACAAGAGTTTTCTTTCCGAAGTCCCGGTAGGTGTTTAAATTAGGGCTCAGGAAAGTGAGACACCGTTTGTTGTGATCTGATCTACCCTCCTATTTGAAGCGCGGAGGTGACGTCAGGGCACGTTGCGCGAAAGTAGAAAATGTTTTAACTTTCGGCGGCGACAAGAGCTGCGCGCAGGACCCCGCGCTGCTCTCAACTCGGCGGCAAGGAGATGCGCGCTTGCGCGGAGCAACCCAGTACACAATGAATGGGCTTGACAACGGCGTGCAACTCCAGCCGCGTCCTATCTGAAAGGCCCTTAAGGATCATGTCTTGTACCCACATCCTCTTTGCTCCGAGTCGGGAAATAAACGATCTCAAATAAAATACATGGAGTAAAAAGTAGTGTTGTAGTACTAGAAATCGGTCTTGATCTCATGACTGGTCACTAGACAACTTTTTGAAGGAATCGGTCTCGTCTCGGAATCGAAAGCATTTTTACTCGGTCTTGTCTCGGCCTCAGACTGGGCGGACTCCGGATTTTAAATCATCAAGACCACCACTGAGAGGCTCTTTTTCCACGTCATTACTGTGATTAGAAGGAAAACGCCTCTTTCTAAATTAGTTAGTTAGTGTGGTCTTGACTACAACACTAGTAAAAAAACAATGGAGCAGTGTCGGTCATACAGCGACTGTTGTTAACAGACTGTTGTCATAGAGACAGGAAGGGCGCGCGGTGCTATTATTCTCAGCGCACAAACTTAATGCAAGCGCTTCGGAGCACAGCCAGCACTTTCTGCCCAGAAAGATACAGCTACTTCCTGTGTTTTCTTTTTGAAGGCAGACGGGACCAGATGAGACGTAGACGTTTGTCTCTTCAAACTTCAGAGATTTACTGATTCTCTGCAAGTAGATGGACTCATTGTTAGTACGTACTGTATTTAGAGCTCATTTAAACATCTGAGAATACATCATCTCAGAGAAAATAATAATAATTGAAAGCTTAAACAAAATATGTTTCTCAAGGATATGTGAGTGATTCAGGTGAAAAAAATAAAAATATTGAAAACATAAAGGTGTGGCACTGTTTATTAGGAAACCTGGTTTGTCCTAAAAATGACTATAGGACTGTTTTCCTTTTAGAAGCAGCCCCTTTCATTTCCTTCGTGTAATGTGGTTGTGTTTAAATCAGTGAGCGTGTTTGAATCACGGCCCGCCCGTCTGTTTCTCACACATGATGCTAGGAGAGCGAGCCCGCACAGAAAACCCAACAGCTGTTGTTACAGATGTTACTTTTATTTAGATCTCCAGACACAGATTTCAGTTACACGCTGTAGCTCTGTTAAACTTTACAAATATATCAGCAAATGTACAACCTCTTCCACCTGTCTCCTCCACTCATCCACTCGTTTCTCTTTCTCTCCACATAATCATGACGTGTGAAGCCTCGCGAGCAGCCCCTACATTCTGAAAAGTTTGCTTTGGCCAACAGAGTGAATGTTTTGGGCTGAAAAAAAGTGACGTATTCAGCTTTTCTTTGAAACATTATCAGTTGTAGGGAATAATTATGTAAAGTTTCTCTTCAGATTGTTGCTGGAGCAGAGGTTTCACACTTTTTTATTAGAATATAATTCTTATTGATACAACTACATCTTTTGGCATCCCACAGGGATCCATTGTGGGTCCCCTTATTTTTCTCATAACATTATCAGCTGGTCACTGAATCTTCATCTGTTGTGTTCTTTTGTTAGAACAAGAGATCTTCTGTAAAAGTTTATAATAAAGATAAATACTGAATTGGAATGAGCTGTAAATCTACTTTTCAGGTCTCGACTGCTCAGATTTCTTGGTGCTCCACTGGATCAAATGTTTCTAAAAAAATGCATTCATTCAAGAAGGATAACTGATTTTTGTGGTTAAAGGAAGTAGTTTAAGATGCCATTGTTAGTTGGTGCTGTGTAGATACGACAGTTTTTGAAGCGACAGAAGCCGTTTAGAATGAAATAATAAAGCGGCTGTCCCACTCTCCTGCAGACCGTATACTCGAGTACACATGAATGTTGCCCGAGACCACTTCTTCAAGCGAACTCGGGCACAGTCCTTAAGTACAGTTCGAGTACAGTATGTTTGTGTTCACACTGATCAACTGGTCTGATCTGGGCCCGTAATTTGAAACCACCTTAAGATAATCAGGGATCCACCCTATTTGAATAATGAAAAGAAAAGCTTGAGGATGGCACCAAGGGGCAATAAGGAGTCACTAAGTGTTTGTGGTATCCTCTGGAGATGATTACTAGTACTATACGATACAGAAGATCTCTTTTCATGACTTCTTCTTAAAATCAGTCTCTTCAAAGTGCTTTGAAAAAGTCAGTAAGACGACAAAAGCTTTCGTTTTTATCTTTCTGGGGCCATGAATTCCAAATAAAAAATGTTTGTCAAATCAAAACTTCCCACGGTGGTTCTGCTTTGGAAAGGTTCTGAATAATCAGGTTACACCACCTACAAGCCTACTCCTTTAATTTAATGACAATCTGGCATTCAGCCTCTGGACCAAGACGTTGACATGATCCCACTTTTCAGGGCTGCTGGCGACGCAACAATAACCACTCTCCCTCTGTCAAGTTTGTAAGAAAGAACAGTGAAGTAAGGCCACACCGTAGTCACAGAAACTGATCTCTCTTTCACTTCCAGCTGATGGAGGACAGCAGGTGACGTCCCAACCTGAACCTAACGTCTGGTGGCCAATCTCACAGCACATTTTAGTTCATGATCCACGTCCTGGTAGCTGCTATGAAACATAAAAAATACCCCATAGAGTTGGCCGGAGGTAAAGAACACACTGAAGAACCCATACACACACACAGAGGCTAAACACCTTCATGGTAGCAAAAGAAGAAGTCAGTTTTTAAATGTTAGAGGCAACTGAATCATTTAATGTGAAACTGTCCGACAACATGTTGTTTGGTCTTGGCTTTCCCTCCCTTTGGATAAGTTTGTCTGTTATTGGCTGTTTACCTGGGACCAACCTTTGTTCCCCTCAATAGACCAGAACTTTGACCTTTCTCAGACCATCTTTCTGATCATCTTTGATGTTTTTCTCAGGCAGAGAATTGCACCATTTCTCTCCTTGTTTTTAAAAACCGAGACGTCTGCCTGCACAAACACAACAATTCACCATGACGTAAAACTGTGAAATCCAGAAACATAAACCGGCGATTATCATCAACTGAATATGAAAACTGCTCAGGCTCCACCGCACAGCGATGGTGTTGTATGATGCAATCTTTTAAAAGGGCATTTCTCATTCTCTTACTTTTTAAACTCTGCTATTATGGCTGTAAAATATTCAAAATAATACATTCAATCTTCAAATCACAACCTCCGTAAGAAGTTTAAATCGGTAAGGAAAGAACCTTTGAACTCCAGTTCTCGGGATGTTCTCAGATTTAGAATGACCATCAGGATAAAATAAATCAACTCAAAGTGCTTTCACGTACACGGCAAACTCCTGAAAAACTCCTGATACTTTCACGAAGAGCTTCATGTGTGAACACAAACAGCTGAATGTTTCTCTCTTCACCCGGAGTTTCTCCTCCAGCCTCCTCGTATTTATTCTGCAGAAAGTCAGAGTGAGCTGATGTGAGAACACAGCAGGATATAATCAGGAGAATTCCCCTCGAGCGAGTGGGAGGGGGTGGTGACGTTTATTCCCTGTGATTGGTGCACAACCACACACTATCCACGATCTCTGTGCACGTAATTAAACTGCTGCATTGTGTTTTCTGTTCTCCCCTCCCCCACACTTACTGCCAATTGCCACATAGTCCACGGGAACCGCAGTCCGCACTACGCCACGCACTATGATGCCATTCACTGCCACTCTAGTCAATAACTGTGTTTCCATAGCAAGCGCTGCGTTCCGTCTCCAGAATGTGCCAGCAGCGCAACTCCGCTCTGCTCCGTTTCAAATACGCTCCGAGTTTATTTTTGATGAAGCTCGCTGCAAGCACGCGTCAAGATGAACAGATTGATCGACCCAAACATGAAGTCAGACAAGGAATCGCACAGAGAGATTGTAGTTCTCCTGTGATGTGAGTACAGCTGCTCATGGCTGCGCTCCAGAAACGGACACAGTGGGGCTGGGCCAGCGCCGTCAGATGAAGCAAAACTGTGGCGCTGAGGCAACGCAGCGCGCACGGACTGTGTGGAAATTGGCATTGAGAATAACAACCTGAGCCTGTCAGGGACAAAAACAAAAACTTTGAGTGGACAGACTTTAATTGGTAAATGATGTTGCAGCCATGTTTCACAGAAAAAATCTTCTGGAATAATTCCTCTGAAAGATTCTGTAAGTCGTTTATACCCTAAAATAGGTCCAAAGTTGTGAATGTACACTTTCATTATTCAGTATGGATACTGTTTCACACTAAGATGTTCAGTTGCCCGTAAGATTTGAGTCTTCTCTTTGCCGCCATAAACACACAGATACACCCACATTCAGAAACACACACACACACTCCCAACAAACACACGTCCACGTAAAGTAAGACTCACACACTCAACTTTACACTTACACAAAGTGAAATATACACTCTTCCATAGAGACTCTGTGGGATGGACGCTTTTTGTCATATTCCACATTAAATGAAGTTTGTACAGAATGTCGACGAAAAAATCAAGAGAAAGACCCGCAAAAAGCACACTGGTGTACAGCATGAGTGTGTGTCCATGTGGGGACCCTGTTTGCCCGCTAACGAGGTCTAAGGGGAGGGCGAGAGTGTGTGTGTGTGTGTGTGTGTACATGTGTGTATGTTTGTGCTTTGTTTGTTTGTAGTATAGATTTCTTGCCACAGGAGAGGTCCAGGGAATTGATCAATTGAGCTGACAAACGCTGAGGAAGGATCGGCACCATCTGTCCGTCCTCTGTCCCTCTGTCTCACACTGCAGATTTTAAGTCTTACTGTCCGTGGGTGTGCGTGTTTGTTGTGTGTGTGTTTTCGTCCCTGGGTTTTTTAGCCCAGCTGTCTCATATCCAAAAAAGCTGGAGGGAGTGAGTCAGTGCCGGGTCTGCACAAAAAGCAACACGAACCCTCGAGACACAGAGCTTTGGAAATGAAGTCGCCATGATCCAAAATCCCAAGAGTCTCTCTGTCTTTGTAATTCCCCGCCCTCTCAACCAAATTCAGTCCCGCTTCATCCTCCTCTTCTTCCATTCCTCATCTTCATTGTGTGTGTGTGTGTGTGTGTGTGTGTGTGTGTGTGTGTGTGTGTGCGCGTGTGTGTGTGTTTGTGTGTGTGTGTGTGTGTGTGTGTGTGTGTGTGTGTGGGGGGGGGGGGGTAAGTGTGTGTGTGTGTGTGTGGGAAGGGGGGGTTAAGTGTGTGTGTGTGTGTGTGTGTGTGTGTGTGTGTGTGTGTGTGTGTGTGTGTGGAGAGAGAATCTGAGCGTCCTCCAGAACACTTTCCCTCCTCTAAAGGCCGAAGATGATGTTTGGATGTCTGGTGGTTGACATTTTCCCGCAGCGGAGGGCTTAGAGTCGCCTGACTTTCTCTGCCATTTATGACTGCGTGTGTGTGTGTTTGTGTGTATGTGTGTGTGAGTGTGTTGGTTTGAGTGTGTGGGTGTTTGTGCAGTGTGCATGTGAGAGTTCATGTTTATGAGACGAGGAGTAGAAATGTTGGCAGGACGGATACACACACAGTCACAGAGAGGCGGTGGAGGAGCGGAGCTGATTGCCGGCTGCTGCTCTTGGGCCCCACGGAGTCCTGAGAGTCTATTGACCCCTGGGCCAACAGAGCCTGAAGAGAGAGAGAGGGGAGGGGGTGTTGAAGAGGAGAGAGAGGAGGAGGGAGGCAGGTAAAGGTTACAGCGTTAATAGAAACCAAATCAAAAAAGCAGAATTCCAATATTTTCAATCCTGGGCGTGACTGCACATATTTTGGGCTTTAATTGAGTAACAGGAACAAAATACTGAGGAGTGTTTCAAGTAGATTTCTTTTGTTTCATGCTGCAGGCTGCAGTCCAACACTGGTTTACCTATCAGTCATTTAGACCCTAATCATGAATCAAGAATGGATTTTACATGATGTGAATTGAACACATCCTGTTTCCCTGGACTTTGAACTGAGAAGTGAAGAACGAAAGTGTGAGTGAAGTCACCCAGCAGAGATCGAATGTTGATATTTACATATATATTACATAAACCTGCAGGAACACAGCACCAAATGAGACTTGACACTGTCGCTGTCAGAGGTGTGACTCCAGGTTATTATTTTGAGAGTCAAAATGCCAAACCAGGTGTAACACTGCTCTCAATATGAACGACACTGTGCAGGAGAGACTGGGAGGAGGCTGCAGCCAATATGCTGCCTTCAAAATTAAAAGTCCAATCAGTGAGCTGAGTAGTGAGTGAAATGATAAAGTGACGTTACTCTATGATCAGACATTAAGGAAACATGCTATGTTGAAGTGCTGGCTTCTCTGACAACAATGCAGCAGCCAGTATGTCCTCCTTCTAACTTTAGATTCTGGTCCTGAATGGTCTGGATTTGTTTGGACCAGAGAAGGTAGGCGGTTTTAAGACACCCCCACACGGCCGTTTTGGACGCCCCTCGGTTTGCCAGATATGAGAGCAGTTATCAGGTCAAACCAACAGGTGTTGCAGCGATGGAAGCGGGCAAGAGAACTGGTTCAGATAGAAGTGATTGTACCCGACCTAAAAAGCCTCTGCATGTTTCTAATAAGCTCCACGAGCAGAAACGTGCTCAAACTAGGATCAATATTGGAGATGCTTTTGAAAAATGGAGAGAGGTTAGAACGCAGAAAGGTTTACAGACCGATGCAGAGCTGGATAAACACTGAAGCTTCAGTGTCCACCACATGGTGACCTGCGTGAGCATCCACTCTAGAGAGGAGGGGGGAGACAGCTCTCTACAATGTTTGAATTTGGACTGCAGTACCCATTTTAAACACTAGGTGTCAGAGTTACATACTGCTCCTTTAACCTTACAGACTGTCTCATGTTCATCACATGTCAAGAGATATTAGACACTCACTATTATTCACTGCTTACTTTTAAAACCTTTAGACTCTCTCTTTGTCTGCCATCGTCTCATCATCTAATCAAACGGATACGAAAGATTTCATTTCAGTTTCTTCTGCTGCAGCAGGATGTGATGATAAACCCGGTTCAGGAGTTGTTTATTTCTCTGATATTTCTTTCTGATAATTTTTGCCTCTGAACAGAAAAAAGGTCAAAACTGTTAGAGGCCAAATGTGCTGTGTGAACTTCCTCTGCTGAATAAGGAGACGCAATTGAACTTAAATGCATCACAAAATGGGAACAAGACTTTGTGTGGAAATCTTCCCCACAGCCTGAGCTTCGTTTGCTTTATATCAGGGTTATTCTAGTCACATTGGTGTACATTTATCTCCATGGTGCTACTCTGACTTAAAACTTAAAAAACACAACATTCATCAGCCTCAGTTCTTTTCTGTGTTTTAATTAGCAAATGTAATTTTAGCATTTAGCTCTCTGCACGTCACAGAGCTGCAGCCATATACGCCCAGGATGAATCCTACACACTTAGTTCTTTGGTCCATTAAAGCTGGAATAAAGTGTGTTCAGACTCCTCGTTAGTCATCTTTCCATTCAGGCGTCCATTTCAAAATGACTCAGAAACATAAGGACCATGTGTTTCTCCTACATCTGGTTTAGAGTTAATAAAGTCACCACCTGTTGCTCTAAAACTGACAACAATGTTAATATTCCCCTAAACTGTCTGATAAAACAGGAAGCAGACATTTACAACAACTTGTACGCCCATCATTTATGGATTCCAGACACAGCATATGTTTGATCGTCTGTCGATGTTAGTTTTTGTTTCACTTTGCATACATCAGATTAAAGAGGAAAACAGAGAACAGAAGATATTAGAGATGGAAGTAAACACTTAAAGGCAGAGTTGGTCATTTCTCCTGATCCACTTTTTCAGATGTTGGTTGAAATTGTCTTTAGGTCCTGACAGAAATTAATAACTCATGTCCTCTGAAAAAGGAACAAAGAAAATCCATCATCTGTAGCAGTTGTAAGTCTGTAAAAACTTCAACCAATGTCTGCCACGAGGTACCAATCTGATGAACCAATCACGCCTCCCTGTCTCCCTGCTCGTTCTCTACCTCTTGCGTGCTCTAGCCCACACTCAAAGCACGTCACCGATGACGGAGTTTATACTGTGAGTTTACTTACCTCTGAATGAGACATGAGACGACGTAGTTTCTACACAATGAAAGAGATGAGCTGAGGTCCGCTTCTGCAGCAACGGCGCTCGTGCATGTAAGTGAGGGGCGTGGCTTTAGAGGGAGCACAGAGGGGAGGGGGTGGGTGTAGACGGAGCACTGAGGGAATGCTACTTTCAAAATCATGCTAGTTTTCCAAAATTACCAACCCTGCCTTTAAGAGTTCTCATTTATCTCAGAAAAAATATCATTGTTCAAAAATGTGGCGTGGCGTACTGACAGCATGTTACAGTGCCATGAACATTCACAACAATGGCTCTGCTTTCCCTGATGTTACATGTTTGAGTTAATGCATCCAAACCTGCTGAACGTGACCACCTCACATACATCCATCACATCATCAGAGAAGTACACATGCAGTAAGAGGATCGTACACAGACACACAGCAGATCTTATTAAAGCATGACAGGTTTTTTTAAAAACCCTTTTTTTTCATCATTATTTTTGGAGCGTTTCTGGCGTGTAATCAAAGCTCCTCACCTCCTCGCACTCAAACTCGTCTGAGGGGATGCACTTCTGGCCTCCATCCTGTAAGACAAGAACTCATTATGAGAAACACATTTTTTAAATTCCTTATCGTCTGCCCACTCACTGTCAGCACAATTAACCCTGCTTTATTAAAAGTAGACTTTTTATGACTCTTATAAGAACAGGATGGTGTTCCGTAACCAACATGACTTTCAGAAACACCGATGATAGTCTGAGTTATGGCTGAACATGAGTCCTTCCTCACGCTGTGACCGAAGCAGAGAAGGCTCAAAATGGACCAAAACGGTTTGTACACCTCCAATTTTAGCCAGACTGCAGAGAAACACACATGACAATAAGAGCAGTAAAGAAGATGTGTGCACAACAGAAGAAAACAAGAAGTTTGATCATGAACAGTTCAATGTTTTGTATGAAAGAATCGTTATAGTAATTAAAAACTGATGGAGTTTAAAATCTCAAAATGGTAAATGGACTTAAGCTTGTTTTGTTATTTTCTCGTCTTCTGACGACTCAAAGTGCTTTTACAGGTCACACATACACATTCACACACTGATGGTAGAGGCTGCTGAGTAAAGAGACCATCAGTATTAACTCATCCATTCATACACATTCACTCACTGATGGTAGAGGCTGCTGAGTAAAGAGACCATCAGTATTAACTCATCCATTCATACACATTCACTCACTGATGGTAGAGGCTGCTGAGTAAAGAGACCATCAGTATTAACTCATCCATTCATACACATTCACACACTGATGGTAGAGACTGCTGAGTAAAGAGACCATCAGTATTAACTCATCCATTCATACACATTCACTCACTGATGGTAGAGACTGCTGAGTAAAGAGTCCATCAGTATTAACTCATCCATTCATACACATTCACTCACTGATGGTAGAGGCTGCTGAGTAAAGAGTCCATCAGTATTAATGATGAACTGACGAAGCAGCCGCCCCTAAAGAAAATGTGCATCATCTTTTGTTCCCACCTAAATATCCAGACCAGCTCCTTTCAGTGGAAATAAATGGAACATTGTGTGTAACATAACAGGGTGTCATCTGCATAACACAAAATCAGACATCCTGGTTTTGTATAATCTGAATGAAGGGAAGCGTGAACTGAGGGCCAAGGAAAGACCCTTGTGGAACACCTTCAGGAGTAAATAAGTGTTATTACATTGTCCAAGGACGCTGTAATGTTTGAGTGCCATGACATGTTCACAGTATAATAAACAGAATAAAAAGATGGACATGTTTTATGTTTGAATTTCACAATGACTGATGAAACTACACATTATTCATATCAATGATAATGTCTGACAATAGTTTGATTTATGTATAATGCAAAACTTCCAAACTGAAATAACCTTGAGGTTGTTCACAGGAAAATGCAAAAGTACTTCACCGTTGGTTTCATTTCTATGCAGAGTTTAAAGGGTTCAAACTGATGGTCAACACATAGAGCTAGTGTGTATATAAGACTTCTCTGAGTAGCTTTAAGCCCTTCTTTTAAATAATCATCCTAAACCAGCCGCTGCTGCAGACAGCCCGTCTTATTGTCTCTGCAGGACGGACCAGAAACAGTTAAACGTTGCTCACAGTCATTGAAATGCAGAGCAGTAGTGTGAGCGTGAATAAGGATGCACACTTAGTCCTGCTCACACACACACACACATTTATCGCACTCCTCCATCAGCCTCTTTGTCGGCTCTTCATTAGCATATCTCCTCCTGGTACCTGGGTGGGAGAGCCAATCGGATGTTATCGCTTGAAGGGAAGCCAGAAAACCCTTTTCAGCAACGAGAAACCATCGAGAGCAGAATGAGAGAAATGCTGCACGCCGGATCATTATCATTCCCACTGAAATATACATGTGCAGATCCACAAATATGCCTCCATGTGCACACACACACACACACACACACACACAAAGTTGTTATAGTGATCATTAAAGCGTGCAGATGAATCATTATCATATCGACTATCACAGCAGCAACCTCTCCTGACACTGTACGCCTCTGCAGGTCTGTTTCCTCCAAACTGACTGCTCAGCAAAGCTCACAGAGAAATGATGCTTATATGTGAAAATGATACAATTCAGGAAATGAATTAACAGCAGCTGCAGCGTGCATGAGTTCATATACATCATCCAGAGGGACATGGCATGTTATTTCTCCACCTCTCACTCCCTCTGTAACATATCTGTCTTTATGTGTTTCACATGTAACGTCTTCTCTGCTGGTGTGTGACCGCCGAGGGTTCATATTTACTGGAAATGCACAAACTGACATTCCAGGTATTTACAAATGGCTTTTTGAAAGTGCTGACAGATTGCACTTTGCAGGTGCAGCCGCATTTCTTCATGGACCCAGTGGAGGGGTAGAAATGATGATGTGGGGGGCTTCAGGTTGGGGGTTAAATTGTGTGCAGATGTAGTAATAAAAGAGAATATCACTTAATGTTTTCAAAGGTTCCAATTCAAAGCGAGCTGCAGACTGTGGAGAGCGGACATACTATATATTCCAGATATTTACTCCTACAGTCAAGGACTGAGATTTGTATCTTTGTATATTTCTAACTGTAAAAACAAATCAGTGTAGAGCCGCTACTCCTTCACATCGAAAGGATCATCTGATTAGGATCCTCCTGGACGCCTCCCTTTGGAGCTTTTCCAGGCATGCCAACTGGGAGGAGACCCCGGGGTAGACCCAGAGTTCGCTGGAGGGATTATATATCCCGTCTGGCCTGGGAACGCCTCGGACTCCTCCAGGAGGAGCTGGGAAACGTTACTTGGGAGAGGGAAGTCGGGGCTGACTTACTGCGTTTGCTAGCACCGTGACCCGACCTCGGATAAGCGGTAGAAAAAGGATGGATAAAACAAGTAGCCTCTGAATCTGTATTATTTTAATAGCCAGCCTACACTGGTTACAGAAAGAAGTCTGATTATTTAAAAGTCTATGATAAAATGTTCCTTCTTCTCAGTTGATTTATTCCCTCTTAACGTTTTCCTAACGGGTTTACGGTCTCAGTCTGTAGTTTCAAGTCTTCTTCATCACAGCCTGATGTTCATTTAGTTAATAAATGTTCAATTTAGGGTAAAGGGAGCAGAAAGAGGGGGAGGAGTTAAGGCGGCGCCACCTTGGGTGGACCTGAAAAATGTGTTGTTCAGTGTTCATTTGTACTTAACGACACTCTCTAAGGAGTCTGTTGATAATATTTTCAATACATACATTTGGTTTAAATCCTGTTTTTAGTGATAGCTTAAATGAGCATTACAAAAGAGATCATAGTTACACGTTGTTGGTGTTAGCGTGTGCAGCGTACAGCCGGAAAAGGCAAAAACAAACTGGAATGCTTCAAAGCGTTTTGACACCTTTGGATATCAGAGTGTCTACATCCACTGATTAAATGATGCCAGCCTAGCTCTTACTACACCACACCAACAACAAGTACATTTAAATGATGTAGAAAAGAACTACCTGCTGATTTCATGGTTTATTATTGCGTGACATGATTTCAGTTTCTTGGAACATTTTGTTCAAACATAACACTCCAGTGAGTTTTTATTTAGAAGGTGAGTTACAGGAAAAGTTCATTGGGTTTGTTGCTAACAGCAGATGCTAATGGCTAACTTCTCTAAATAGACAATGTGCTTAAAGTTAAGAGATGAAAGCCGAAGAAGAGGGCTCAGGTTGTTGCCCACAGCAAACTTCAACTCACTCTCTACGTCCCTTTAGTCCCCATATGTGAGCATGCTTATTGCCTCTAAAACTCTCAACGGAATAATAATAGCAGAAAATTGTCTTCATCTGTCTTCACCAGGACAGAGTTAAAGGTTCACAGGTGTTTGTGTTGCTCTTACTCCTCCATCTCTGCTGTCTCTGCAGAGTCCTGGACCTCAAATGAAGCCACTTTGTGCCCAAATCAGGCGTTCATGTAAGATTTCACTCCCGCTGAATCTGTGCGCTCCAGTCTGAGCAACATCTGCACCGCCTCAGTCATGTCAGCTGAGTGGAAGATGGCCAAATCCCAAAACAAAACCTCGCTGTAAACTGAGCCAGCCACTGGCAGCAGACAGCCTCCCTGTGCTACACGGTGTCTGCAGACTCCACATAAAGGGAAACACATCGACCCTGAGGCACGGCCTGGTTCAGGCGAGCATCACAATGAGCCGACGGAGATACGAGCTGAGGGAGGAGAGGGGGACGCCGCAGCTACACTTCAGCTCTGTGCAGCCAAAACAGGAGCTGCTGTCACGGAAGAGTAACGACATGAAGGAAAACCACACAGTGTCATTTAATCAGCAACATAAAGACATCAACAAATAAACAAGGGCTTCAACAACAACAACATGTGCCTCTTAACTCACACTGTAGGTTGTGTTTTAAACATGATACAGCCCATCAGCTGCACACGTGACAGAGTTTTAAGCTCAGTGATTGGATGTTGTCAAACTGCATCTGGCGGGTCAGAGTTAGAGAACATCCCGACTTTAAGTAATGTTCTATAAAACTAATACTACCCACTTCTTACTGAGAGAGTGATGATCCAGTCATGGACGAGGCATCAGTCAAACTAAGCGAATCTTTCTGCAGAGAGGACGAGGTTTGATCTGCGTTTTAAGATCTTTATTAGTGACACGGCTTCTCATCACATGCTCAACTTGACTCAGGTACTGAGCAGTGTTTCCCACACATAGATGCTACCTGGACCCAGGTATATTTATGGAAGATCAAGAATATTTCCAACCGTTTTTTAATGTATTCATAAATTGCCTCGCACACAAGCGAGAGAGAGAGAGACAGTGAGAGAGAGCAAGAGAGAGAGAGGTCTGCTGTCCATACGTTCTTCCTGTAAAGGCAACGCTCATGTAAAAAAACTGAAGCTTCTCTTTCCTTCATTTCAGTATTTTTCTGAAGCTGCAGCTGTGGATGCCGTCGTGCAGTCTAAGGTTAGGATGTTTGTTGTGATGCTCGTCATCATCCTCCTTCACGGATCACCTGATGTGATAACGGAATATCTAGTGAAACATTTCAGAGAGCAAGTCATTTGAGCGTCTTTAGCGTTATGCTAATCAATAACATCAAAAGAGCGGAGACACACTAAACATAAAGCTACAAAATACGACGAAGCGGGACAAGACGGCGTGTAGGTACAGTGCAGGTACTGCTGAATGTGTTGGTGTGTGTGTATGGGTGCGTCGAGCGTGCGTGCGTGTGTGAGTGCGTGGGCGCCGAGCGTGTGTCAAGCGTGCATTGAGCACGCCTGCATGTGTCGAGTGTGTGTTGAGTGTGCATCTAGCGTGAGTCGAACATGCGCGTGTGCACATAAGAGAATCATTAGAGAATGGAAGTGAGAAACTAAAATAAGTTAGAAAATAAAGACGTAACGGCGTCAAACCTGAACATGCCGGCTGTACGCTGCACACGGTAACTACACCAACAAAGAAACGACACCTACAACTACAACCTGTCGTTCAAACATCATAGGACAGATGTAGAGTTCTTTCTTAAAGCTTCCATAATATCTATAATCTCTCCGTACACGATGATGATTACATTTTAAAGACAGTGTTTGATAATATCTCTACATTCAGTCACAGTACATCTGAGGCGTTCTATAATTCATGCTTTAAATCTCACACATAATGGAAAGCAATTTCAAGTGGCCTTTGACCTCCACCTAACACCTCCTCCTGTACATAATGGACGGTTTCCTATTTCCCAGCATGCACCAGGATGATGTTAATGTGTGTGAAGGTGAAGAGGAGCAAAGCACATACGCAGGTTCTTTGTCTGGATATGTTTTGTCTGTCTGCACGTCGTCTCCACATCCTGCATTCTACACCACCACCACCAGGGTCTCGACTTCATCAGGGGGGTATCACCACCACCACCAGGGTCTAGACTCCATCAGGGGGGTATCACCACCACCACCACCAGGATCTAGACTTCATCAGGGGGGTATCACCACCACCACCAGGGTCTAGACTCCATCGGGGAGGTATCACCACCACCACCACCAGGATCTAGACTTCATCAGGGGGGTATCACCACCACCACCAGGGTCTAGACTCCATCAGGGGGGTATCACCACCACCACCAGGGTCTAGACTCCATCAGGGGGGTATCACCACCACCACCAGGGTCTAGACTTCATCAGGGGGGTATCATCACCACCACCAGGGTCTAGACTTCATCAGGGGGGTATCGTCAGCACCACCAGGGTCTAGACTTCATCAGGGGGGTATCATCACCACCACCAGGGTCTAGACTTCATCAGGGGGGTATCATCACCACCACCAGGGTCTAGACTTCATCAGGGGGGTATCGTCAGCACCACCAGGGTCTAGACTTCATCAGGGGGGTATCATCACCACCACCAGGGTCTAGACTCCATCAGGGGGGTATCACCACCACCACCAGGGTCTAGACTCCATCAGGGGGGTATCACCACCACCACCAGGGTCTAGACTTCATCAGGGGGGTATCATCACCACCACCAGGGTCTAGACTTCATCAGGGGGGTATCGTCAGCACCACCAGGGTCTAGACTTCATCAGGGGGGTATCATCACCACCACCAGGGTCTAGACTTCATCAGGGGGGTATCATCACCACCACCAGGGTCTAGACTTCATCAGGGGGGTATCGTCAGCACCACCAGGGTCTAGACTTCATCAGGGGGGTATCACCACCACCACCAGGGTTTAGACTCCATCAGGGGGGTATCACCACCACCACCAGGGTCTAGACTCCATCAGGGGGGTATCACCACCACCACCACCAGGATCTAGACTTCATCAGGGGGGTATCACCACCACCACCACCAGGGTCTAGACTTCATCAGGGGGGTATCATCACCACCACCAGGGTCTAGACTTCATCAGGGGGGTATCACCACCACCACCAGGGTCTAGACTCCATCAGGGGGGTATCACCACCACCACCAGGGTCTAGACTTCATCAGGGGGGTATCATCACCACCACCAGGGTCTAGACTTCATCAGGGGGGTATCACCACCACCACCAGGGTCTAGACTCCATCAGGGGGGTATCACCACCACCACCAGGGTCTAGACTTCATCAGGGGGGTATCATCACCACCACCAGGGTCTAGACTTCATCAGGGGGGTATCGTCAGCACCACCAGGGTCTAGACTTCATCAGGGGGGTATCACCACCACCACCAGGGTCTAGACTCCATCAGGGGGGTATCACCACCACCACCAGGGTCTAGACTCCATCAGGGGGGTATCACCACCACCACCACCAGGGTCTAGACTCCATCAGGGGGGTATCACCACCACCACCACCACCAGGGTCTAGACTTCATCAGGGGGGTATCATCACCACCACCAGGGTCTAGACTTCATCAGGGGGGTATCACCACCACCACCAGGGTCTAGACTCCATCAGGGGGGTATCACCACCACCACCAGGGTCTAGACTTCATCAGGGGGGGTATCATCACCACCACCAGGGTCTAGACTTCATCAGGGGGGTATCATCACCACCACCAGGGTCTAGACTCCATCAGGGGGGTATCACCACCACCACCAGGGTCTAGACTCCATCAGGGGGGTATCACCACCACCACCAGGGTCTAGACTCCATCAGGGGGGTATCACCACCACCACCACCAGGATCTAGACTTCATCAGGGGGGTATCACCACCACCACCAGGGTCTAGACTTCATCAGGGGGGTATCACCACCACCACCAGGGTCTAGACTTCATCAGGGGGGTATCATCACCACCACCAGGGTCTAGACTCCATCAGGGGGGTATCACCACCACCACCAGGGTCTAGACTCCATCGGGGGGGGGTATCACCACCACCACCAGGGTCTAGACTCCATCAGGGGGGTATCACCACCACCAGGGTCTAGACTCCATCAGGGGGGTATCACCACCACCACCAGGGTCTAGACTCCATCAGGGGGGGTATCACCACCACCACCACCAGGATCTAGACTTCATCAGGGGGGTATCACCACCACCACCAGGGTCTAGACTTCATCAGGGGGGTATCACCACCACCACCAGGATCTAGACTTCATCAGGGGGGTATCACCACCACCACCAGGGTCTAGACTCCATCAGGGGGGTATCACCACCACCACCAGGGTCTAGACTCCATCAGGGGGGTATCACCACCACCACCAGGGTCTAGACTTCATCAGGGGGGTATCACCACCACCACCAGGGTCTAGACTCCATCGGGGGGGGTATGCTATCCTTGCCGCTCTGAGTGCATGAAGTCATCATGAGGAGTCTAATCTAAGACATTACATATTTATCTTTTCCTAAACTGTTAAATTAATAATTGTTGTGAGTGAACCGCTACAAACCAAACGTACCGTTACACCGTGCAGATTCTGATCTCTGGACAGCTTTCATCTTTAAGCTGTGATTTATTTCAAAGTCCAAAGAAAACCAAATAACAAAATAATCCTGTCTTCATCTTTGTTGTGTCTGTTACTTCAAGAACTCTGCAGTAGAAGCGATCCAGCAGTCGGGACGTGTCACTACAGCAGGCGATGTGAGGTTAATAAATAATACAAAACTAAAAGAGGAAATCAAACGTGTTTCTTTCCCTGCAGGCAGAAACCAAACAGGTCTTTGAAGGACCGAAAGAAACACGTTCTGTTGTGCTTTTCAAACCATCAACACTCACCTGCAGGTTGGCGCAGGTGGAGAACATACACGCACTGTCCATGGGTTTGATTGCGTTGCCGTGCAGGGAGGGGGCGGGTTTGGAGATGATTGGCGGCTGGGCGGGGGGGGAGGAAGGTGGAAGACGGCTCGGTCACGTGATGAACTCCTCCATCTGAGCCGTAGCCGAATGACTGGATGGCGTTTCCTGTAAAGGGGATAAAAACACACAAACAGAGCGGAGGAAGGCGTTAAACGACTGATTACAAGCGGTGATCATTTTCTGGAGCAGTTTCTCTCAAATAAATCTGTGTTTGTATTTTTAAAATGTATTTCTTCTCACATTACAACTCATGATACGAAACGCTGCTTTTCAACCTTCATCTGTAATCATAGAAGTTAGAAATGTTTTAGACCATCTTGGAGCCCTCGGACCCGTGTCCACTTAGTGTTTTTTTCTGAGCGCCAGCGTCTTTTTTTAGTTGTTTTTAATGAGAAAGGCGCTGTTGACGTCACCGGCGCTCTTTTCCAAATGTCTGATATTCCCCGTAGTTTTGACTCCTACAGATCGTGTCTTGTACCCACATCCTCCTCGCTCCGTGTCTGATCAGGAAATAAACGATCTCAAATATAAAACATGCAGTAAAAAGTAACGGAGCAGTGTCGGTCATAGAGCGAGTGTTGTCAACAGACTGTTGTCATAGAGACAGGACGGACGTGCAGCGCTTTTCTTCTCAGTACACAAATGCTTCTTTCAAGCGTTCCCGAGCGCACAGCCAGCACTTTCCTGTGCGGAAAAAACGTTATGTGGACACAAACCTTAGTCTGTGGGGAGTTCAGGAGGTTAAAGATTTGATCTGTGGGGCCCTGTTGACATGACGATGACAATATGATATATTTTGTTGTGTTTTGGTTGTTCACACGGAATAGTCGTTCTTAAATCTTGAAAACTGGCTCCAGAGTGCAGTCCTCTAAAAACAGCAGCGTCTCCTTCATCGTGTAAACTGGTGAATATTCAGCTCGTCTGAAAATGAAGACATTTCACACATGTGCATTCACTTCCAGTCATTAGACACAAGTAGATGAACTACAACAACAATGGCCGACTCCTGAGTTCTGTTCTGTGAACATGGAGGAGCCCAGTTTGAGATGGAGGTACGTAGTGTGAAGTGTCTCAACAATGGACCGAATGAGATCCTTATTTTACCTGCTGACTATCTGATAACACTTTGACAAACTGTTGGTTTTGGGTGATATGAAAGCAGCAGCAGACCAAACCAGACGATCCCTGACTCCCTCTCCTGTGCGGCAGGTTTTACAGATCCTCTGCGGGATCCGGAGGTTTCCCCCACACCACGTGAGATTTATAATCCCGTCAGCGTGTTCTGGGTCTAAACTCGGGCAGTTTGGACATGTCTGGAAAACCTCCAGAGGAAGAAGTCCAGGAGGATCCTGTGATCAAATGTTTGATGCTGCTCATGGTGTCATAAACAGAGTCGTGTTCAGGGGGTCACAATATCTGTTTCAAAAGGTCAGAAAATTCACCAACAGATGGTAGTTGTTTGTGTGGCGTGATCTGAATAATTAAGACCCACACGTCCACGAAGCTCCTCTCAGGAACAGAAACCATCAACACACAGACATCAAACCTTTCAGGTCCAACATGTTCAGCTGATACACGTGGACTCAGTCATCACGCGGTACCACGTTAGTGAGTGTAGTTCACGCTGCTCCGATGTTTTCTGTCAATGATTGATGAACTCTTCTTCACATTCAAACCTCTCAGCATGAAGACACTGACGCTCCTCTTCCTCCGTGAGGGCCTCACTTGAAAGGTTTTACAGTCCGATCAGACCGCTCACTCGTGTTTTCTGTGTTTCTGTTCGAGCTGTTTGAAGCCTGTTTCTTTTACAGTTATTCAATTAATAGTTTAGTGAATAAAACTTCAGAAAATCCACCTGGCTTCACTTTAACAAAGCTTATTTGATCCCATAAAAGTCAAAACCTCAGACTGAAATACACTACAAATATCTACAGCGGCAAATCCAAAAAGTCAGAGAAGCTGGAAATATTTAAAGGAAATATTAGTTGCAGTTTGTAAACACAACATTCAAACGTGGCCCCTCCTCCTGGGCTCATCGCCCCCAGAAGCTCACACTCACTGCAGGACGTAGTGTGTACGTTTACTGCTTGTACTGAAAGCTAACGCCAATAGCACAAGCTAACCGCTGGTGTTTGTCACCTGTCCTGTCTTTTCTAGAATTTAAAAACGTGTTTCTGTGCCTAACTGAACGCTAATGTGAAAAAACCCCCTCCTCCTATCCATATTTATCTCTGAGCTGCTCCCCATCGTGCTCGGTACGAGTAGTTTATGATGATGTTTTAAACATGATGAAATGAAGCTCTGATAATCCATATGGTGCTTTTTGAGCATGCGTGTGTGTGAGTGTGT
>CM036549.1:1285376-1292876 GCA_020745685.1 Tautogolabrus adspersus | reverse complement strand
AACACAGAGTGAGGACTCACTGAGGCAGGTGTTGTGTGTGTGTTTGGTCCTCATAAGTATAGTATAAACACAGAGTGAGGACTCACTGAGGCAGGTGTTGTGTGTGTTTGGTCCTCATAAGTATAGTATAAACACAGAGTGAGGACTCACTGAGGCAGGTGTTGTGTGTGTTTGGTCCTCATAAGTATAGTAGAAACACAGAGTGAGGACTCACTGAGGCAGGTGTTGTGTGTGTGTTTGGTCCTCATAAGTATAGTATAAACACAGAGTGAGGACTCACTGAGGCAGGTGTTGTGTGTGTTTGGTCCTCATAAGTATAGTATAAACACAGAGTGAGGACTCACTGAGGCAGGTGTTGTGTGTGTTTGGTCCTCATAAGTATAGTATAAACACAGAGTGAGGACTCACTGAGGCAGGTGTTGTGTGTGTTTGGTCCTCATAAGTATAGTATAAACACAGAGTGAGGACTCACTGAGGCAGGTGTTGTGTGTGTGTTTGGTCCTCATAAGTATAGTATAAACACAGAGTGAGGACTCACTGAGGCAGGTGTTGTGTGTGTTTGGTCCTCATAAGTATAGTATAAACACAGAGTGAGGACTCACTGAGGCAGGTGTTGTGTGTGTTTGGTCCTCATAAGTATAGTATAAACACAGAGTGAGGACTCACTGAGGCAGGTGTTGTGTGTGTGTTTGGTCCTCATAAGTATAGTATAAACACAGAGTGAGGACTCACTGAGGCAGGTGTTGTGTGTGTTTGGTCCTCATAAGTATAGTATAAACACAGAGTGAGGACTCACTGAGGCAGGTGTTGTGTGTGTTTGGTCCTCATAAGTATAGTATAAACACAGAGTGAGGACTCACTGAGGCAGGTGTTGTGTGTGTGTTTGGTCCTCATAAGTATAGTATAAACACAGAGTGAGGACTCACTGAGGCAGGTGTTGTGTGTGTGTTTGGTCCTCATAAGTATAGTATAAACACAGAGTGAGGACTCACTGAGGCAGGTGTTGTGTGTGAAGTCTCGGTGGAAAGCGTCACACTCGGCCTCCTGGCTTCCTGCTCCCCTGCAGCTGCACCACAGGCTGATGGTGATGTTGGACGGGCTGCTGTCGCTGTAGTTAGGCGTTACATCAGAGCCTGAGAGAGAGACGGTAGAGAGACAGACACAGAGAGAGAGAGAGAGAGAGACAGTCAGAGGAGGAGGGGGAGGGGGAGGGGAGCAGTAACTGTTATGGAGGAATAAGAATTAGCAGCAGATTAG
Organism: Tautogolabrus adspersus; assembly: GCA_020745685.1. Classification (NCBI taxonomy): domain Eukaryota; kingdom Metazoa; phylum Chordata; class Actinopteri; order Labriformes; family Labridae; genus Tautogolabrus; species Tautogolabrus adspersus. The sequence continues at coordinate 1,291,619 of CM036549.1, read as the reverse complement.
CCGAGAAGAAAGGTAAAGAGGATTTTTGTAAATTGGGAATTGAATCAGGGATGAATTCCAGAGGGGGAGTGACTCATTCAAAAATCGCTCCAGTGTCGAGTAAAGAGCCGAGAAAAGGGACGCTCCCTGTGAGGATATAACGGCTGACACACTCCATTCACCATCGTGTACATTCACACAGAGCTCAATCAGGAAGTACAATAACAGAGTCGAGTTAGAGCCACAAATCTGCAGCTCAAAGTTTCTTATTTGCCGATTTATCAACAAACTCAAGGCACTGTAGAGCTTACCGTTAAATACACGATGTTTACATGTGTGGAGGAGGGGTTAAAGGTCATACATGGCTGCTAAAAATAAATTACTTTCATTAAACTGACCGATTAAACTGAATGTTTTCATTCAGCCGCTAAAAAAAAGGGTAAAAAACAATAGGAAGGATGTCGTGACAGCTCCCTAAAAGTGAAGCCAAAACATTTAGAGCTCCCCCTGCTGACTGGCTGCAGTGTAGGTCATAAGCCCCGCCTCCTCCATGTTGTCAGATGGGACATGGGTCAAACCATAAAATCAAAATACACATCAAATAAATGTTTCTCTTTTACGGTTTCTGTCATTATAGTTAGTTCTCATCATATTGATTTATGTCTGAGTGTTACTCTTTCTGAGAAGTTTAGTTTTGTTATTTGATGCTATTAAAGGGGTATATAACTTCATGATTGACAGCTCTGTTTGCCAATGAGGCGCCTGCGTTGCTGTGAGCATTAGCAGTGATGACCAGAGAGAGTCCAGGGTGGTTACTTCCTGCAGTCAGGTCAGATCGAGGCCGGTTCATGTTCTTACTACAATCCAACCACGCCGCAGTCGGAAATAAAGCCGACAGAGACCCAGAGACAGAGGTCTCTGTGCGGGTGTTTGGTCCGCATCAGGGTTTGATTGACAGCTTACACACCAGCGCAAACGAACCGCAAACAGACTCGAGTTTGTTTAAACCAAACGGTGAAAACACCCTGAGAAACAGTTAAAGATCACGTTCATTAATTTCCTTCAAATGATTAAACTCACCGAGGAGGCCGACGTAGGACATGAGGCAGCCGTGGTAGTTGTCATGGGGACAGCTGGTGACCGTGTGAGACGTCATCTGGCAGTTCATGTGGAAATCAGCGAGCCGGGACCTGAAGGAACACAACAACAATATAAAGTGTAAATAAGTTTATATTTACTATATGCTCCGACGGTCAGGGGCGAAGGTTTGAGCTCACTGTGCACTATGAGAAGGAGGCGGGCAGCCTCTGTGTCACTTACACCTGCATTATCTCTAATGACCAGCAGGGGGCGACTACAAAGAAGACTGTAAGTCTATGATAGAATACTCTACTTCTCAGACAGGACATAAAGGATGAGCTAGTGTCCTGTGAGGTTAAACCAGTGTTTCTTATGAATGTAGTGAGGGGTGTCACAGCTGATTGTGGTTAAAAAAAATCTTTGTAACGAAAAGGGCGATCTCGAAGTTTGGAGGAAACTTCATGAAATCAAAACTTTCCACTCAAATGAAACGTATTCAGTGCACTTTACAGACAAACAGCATCTGGCCTTGTTCATGTTTAACGACCTTTCATCAAGTCTCCAACCTTTTCTTTTTTTTTTAAATATGCAGAGAAAGAGCAAAAACTACAGAGTCTAAATAAATGAATGAGCAGGGCCCATATGTCCGCCGTCTGTTCACTGTCACACACATTTTTTGTCTTCATTATTTCAACATGTTTCACCGTGATACATAAAACATCACAGGATGCACTTTTCAGATCCTGAAACCTGAGATCTTTAAGGTATTAAAAGAACAAATGTGTTCATTGAGGGACTGAACCTTTCTTTAAGTCACTCTCTCCACATTAAAGGACCAATCAGTGAGATGTGTAGAGAGTGAAATGATAAAGTGAGCTTACTCTATGATCAGACATTAAGGAAACATGCTATGTTGAAGTGCTGGCTTCTCTGACAACAATGCAGCAGCCAGTATGTCCTCCTTCTAACTTTAGATTCTGGTCCTGAATGGTCTGGATTTGTTTGGACCAGAGAAGGTAGGCGGTTTTAAGGCACCCCCACACGGCCGTTTTGGACGCCCCTCGGTTTGCCAGATATGAGAGCAGTTATCAGGTCAAACCAACAGGTGTTGCAGCGATGGAAGCGGGCAAGAGAACTGGTTCAGATAGAAGTGATTGTACCCGACCTAAAAAGCCTCAGCATGTTTCTAATAAGCTCCACGAGCAGAAACGTGCTCAAACTAGGATCAATATTGGAGATGCTTTTGAAAAATGGAGAGAGGTTAGAACGCAGAAAGGTTTACAGACCGATGCAGAGCTGGATAAACACTGAAGCTTCAGTGTCCACCACATGGTGACCTGCGTGAGCATCCACTCTAGAGAGGGGGGGGGGGGGGGGGAGACAGCTCTCTACAATGTTTTGAATTTGGACTGCAGTACCCATTTTAAACACTAGGTGTCAGAGTTACATATTGCTCCTTTAATAATCCAAAATAGACCTGATTTCATCTCCCTTTCCACCGTATATTTCCTATATTTCATCCTGTTTTTGTTTGTTTTCTCCTCCCTCTCCAGCCCCGGTACTTTGCTGTATTGTTGTGTAAAAACAGCTCCAGCAGATGCTCAGAAAACTGTCCTATAAAAGCAGTAAATCCTGGAGTGATTCATGCAGTAGTTTGGGAGATTATCTCTGCGTTTCCAGTACGTGCGTCCTTCTGTATCCACTACATCATGCATATGTTAATGCAGGAGAAACTGTCACAGACAATCACTGCTCAGCTAGCAGCTTAATCTACTGCCTGTCCTACTTCTGTGTCTCCATCCTGCTGCCTCTCTTCTCTCTCTCTTTGTTTCTGTTTCTTATTTTACTCCTGCGCCTCTGCTGCTTGCATGTTATTCTTCTTCTTGACGTAATTTAGTTTTTGCAGCTCATTGGAGAGATGGAGCGAGGACATGAGGGAAATCCAGGTGAAAGATGTCATCAGTTGTGCACGTGTATTTGAACTTAAAGATAGAGTCAGCAGCTTGTTCCTTCAAAATAAAATACAGATTTATCCTAAAGTAAAGCTGCTCCATCATCCCTTCTGGGCCTCCGTACATGTGTGGTGGTGACTGTGTCTGCAGAGACCCTTTCCTCTGACTGGATTTTACTGTTCTGCTTTGTTTTGGTTGACTCGGGACGTTTCTGGGCGGAGCTGGTGTGTTTCCTCCAGCCAATGACAGCGCAGCAGGTGAGTTTAGGAGTGGATACAATTCAGGGATTGGATGCGATTCAAACCGGTGAATATGACGGACGTGGACGTAGCAGCAAAGAAGAGAAAATATAATCACAGTGAGGAGAAACACCAAGCGCATAAAGCTCGTTCTAAAACGAGGGTGAACCTTGTGTTGGCTTTTACCCGTGGACGTGGAGTTGGTCTGCTTCCTGTTGGACAGGCAGGTGACAAACACCGGCGGTTAGCTTATGCTAGCGTGCGTTAGCTTTCAGTGTAGCTACAAGCAGTAAACGTACATGCTACGTCCTGCAGTGAGTGAGAGCTTCTTGGGGCGATGAGCCCAGGAGGAGGGGCCACGTTTGAATGTTGTGTTTACAAGTTGCAACGAAAAATAATACCGACTCCTTCTTTAACTGTTTGTCTGTATGTGTCTGTCTCTTCACTCAAAGAGCTGGACTGTCTTTTTGCAGAAAGGTGCAAACATTTATAAAATCGATGCTACAAAGCCAGATAAGTTGCCGTGGTTAAAACATTTCAACACCCAGAATGCTCTGGTGCTTTTTTGACTTTCAACATTTAACAAAAAGAATTTAAGAATTTAATAAATGTAATAAAGGCTTGATGTCAGGATGTAACACGTAAATGTGTGCGTGTGCGTGTGCGTGCGTGTGTGTGTGTGTGCGTGCGTGTGTGCGTGTGTGCGTTTGTGCGCGTGTGCGTGTGTGCGCGTGTGTGCGTGTGTGCTTGTTTGTTTGTTTGTGTGTGTGTGTGTGCGTGCGTGCGTGCATGTGTGTGTGTGTGTGTGTGTGTGTGCTTGTGTGTGTGTGTGTGTGTGTGTGTGTGTGCTTGTTTGCGTGTGCCAATGCATAAGTGTTTGGCTCAACTCATGTGACAGTGTTTGTGTTTGCGTGTCTGTCTGCTGCAGAGGATGATACACTCTGACAGGCCCGAGTGCTGTGCATTTGACTTTCTCACACAGAGGTCAGTGTGTGTGTGTGTGTGTGTGTGTGTGTGTGTGTGTGTGTGTGTGTGTGTGTGTAAACCTGCCAACAATGTCAGCCTTAGACTAAAGACACAACCATTATCCCCCATGACAAACACACACTCCTCCGCAAGTCTCACTGTCTATTTGTCTGTGTGACCCTAACACACACACATTCATCCCTCCTTCCCTCCACCCTAACCTTCATCCCTCCTTCACTCCACCCTAACCTTCATCCCTCCTTCCCTCCACCCTAACCTTCATCCCTCCTTCCCTCCACCCTAACCTTCATCCCTCCTTCACTCCACCCTAACCTTCATCCCTCCTTCACTCCTTCTTAACCTTCATCCCTCCTTCCCTCCACCTTAACCTTCATCCCTCCTTCCCTCCACCCTAACCTTCATCCCTCCTTCACTCCACCCTAACCTTCATCCCTCCTTCCCTCCACCCTAACCTTCATCCCTCCTTCACTCCACCCTAACCTTCATCCCTCCTTCACTCCTTCTTAACCTTCATCCCTCCTTCCCTCCACCTTAACCTTCATCCCTCCTTCACTCCACCCTAACCTTCATCCCTCCTTCACTCCACCCTAACCTTCATCCCTCCTTCCCTCCACCCTAACCTTCATCCCTCCTTCCCTCCACCCTAACCTTCATCCCTCCTTCACTCCTTCCTAACCTTCATCCCTCCTTCCGAACCCTTCATCTATCCACCCTCAATCTTCCGATCATCCAACCTCGCTCATCATTTCGATCTCCGCCATTCATAGGACAATAAACTATTCTAAATCGATATCATTATTTGTGTGGTCTTTGTCAGTGAAATGTCTTTGTGTTCTGATGAGCTTTGTGACACTAGCTGTCTCACAGTGCTGCAGCTCGGAGTCCCTCCTCCTCTGCAGGTGTTTCAGGATGTTTTCTCTGCGTTTGCTGAAGTAGAAGAAAGTCCTCAGAGTCTCTGCAGGGAGCCCTGTGAAGGTAAATGTCCTCCGGTGATGTCAACACAAGTTGGAAAACAGAAAAAGTAGAAAAAGAAAAAGGGATTCTGTTTCGTCAGTCCTGCAGATGATGTTGTCATACTTGACTGTGAATGGCTCAGCTGCGTCAGAGCTTTGAGAGCAGTGATGTGATTGGCTGAAAGTTAACAGATTACACTCCAGACTAAAGCAATCGATGAGCTAGCCTTTTTACCTTTCTAACACCGGGTCGGATCTGTCTCTACAACCTTCTTTATTTAGTGTTCATCTGCAGGAACTTAACGAAGGTTACTCAGTAAACTGCTTCAGTTTAGATGCATTTTGTTCATGCTGGGACGGGGAATTTCAGATCTTTCACTCATTGCAAAGATGCAGCCACAGACGACTCAACTGAAACCTCGTGCAGGTTGACATTTAATCGCTTGTTCCTTTTTGACCTTTCAATGGTTTTCAGCTCAGCCAAGGTGAAACAATCGACCCATCTGTTGGTGAAACAAAGACGGCCTGAACTCAACTTTATTTATAGAGCCCTTTGCACAGCACACAGTTGATCCAAAGTGCTGAACAGCGCAGCTAAGACGGACAAGAACAACAACAATCAAAGTGAGAGAACAGGTAACACCAAACCTCCAGAGCTGTAGATCCCTGAGGTTGAAGGTTATTGAAAGGTGAAGGCAGTAGAAATATGTTTGAGGGTGAATCTTAAAAAATGTCGATAGTGGTTGAGAGACAGATGTTGGGAGGTAAAGAGTTTCACACAAAAAAAGGCCAACCCCCATAACACCTTGTCCTGGATCTATGCATGGATCGGAGGTTTTGGTCAGATGACCTTAGATCTCTTACCGGCTGATATGTGGACAGGGGTTCTGAAAGGTAAGCGGGGGCAAGTTCATCCTTTAACACCTTGAACACAATCAAGAGTATTTTAAGAAGGTAAGAATTGGAGTGCTGTGAACTCTTCTTTTTGACGGTGTGGGGACGACCACGACTCGTTCATGCCATGTGTTAAGTCGTTTTCACATCAGGCACATA
>CM036549.1:1265376-1280376 GCA_020745685.1 Tautogolabrus adspersus | reverse complement strand
GTGGACTGATCGACATGAAGTTTGAGGGACTGAGAACGTGAGAATGGAGCCATCAGGGTTACTCTACTGTTGTTTCTCTACTAAACATATCTCCAAACAAAGAGCTGTTTACGAGAAGGGGATGTTTTTGTTGCTTTTTAAAGGTTTATTTCTGGGCTTTTCATGCCGTTATTTAGAGACAGGACGGTGGATAGAGTCAGATATTGGAGTGAGAGAGTGGGGACAGATGCAGGAAAGGAGCCACAGGTCGGATTCGAACCCGGGCCGCCTGCTGTACGGAGGACTTCAGCCTCTGCACATGGGGAGAGCTCACTAACCACTAGGCTAACGGCACACCTTCTGTTGCCTTTCATCCACACAGAAAACGTTTAGTCGGCATTGTTTTCAGAAGAGTGTTACATTCACATGCTGCTCTGTGTTTGTGAATCAAAGAGATACTGGTTCTTCAAACTCCCACCAGAAACTCTCATTTAGTCAACTTAAAGAAACATTCCCAGACTGTTGAGTTTACAGTTTTATCCTCGTTTCTCTCTCTCTCTCTCTCTCTCTCTCTCTCTCTCTCTCTCTCTCTCTCTCTCTCTCTCTCTCTCTCTCAAACACGAGCTAACCAGCAGCTAAATCACAACAACTCTCCCTGTCAGCTGGAGGTCTGCAGACATTTCCTGCCAACGTTTCCGTCATGATCGGAGGGCTAGAGACAAATTAAACAGGCCCGCCTGCTGTTGTCATGGTGAATTGGACCATCATGCCAGAAAATCCTCTGACCGTTTGGGAGCAGCTGATTGGGCCATGATCGGCCATCATACCCTCAGTGTACACTGCATGCTCTATTGGTTGTTGACAATAGTCACATCATTGAAAAACACAGCTTGCATAAGATGAGACTAAAGACCTGCCACAGTATTAAACATGATTGATGTTATCGTAACACCAAGATGAGAAACAGACCGCCCTCAAACAGCTCATGTCCACCGTACACCAAACGACCGACATCACAGGAGAGCGCCATAACTCCAGAAACACTCCCGTGATTTCATTCTGACTTTGGAAATGTGTCTGTGACTCTGAACTCTGTTGAGATGTCGTTAGGTGTTAAGCCAGCATCGGTGTTCCCAGTGTAAATGATCCCCTCTTCTCTTCAGAATCAGAATCAGAATCAGCTTTATTGGCCAGGTATGTTTAACACACAAGGAATGTAACTTCAGTAGACTGTGCTCTCTTTGTACAAAGGTCAAACATTAAATATCAACAATTAACTCAAAAATGAACAAATAATGAAAGACTAATATGTACAAGACTAAATAAGATAATAGTGCAGTGGTGAGTAGTGCAAAAGATGCTGAAGTGAACATGAGGTAGTTATTTTTACAGTATTTACATTAAAGAGTGTGCAGATGGTAATTAAATAAAAATAAAAATAATATATATTTGCATATATGTACATTCAGTGACAGTTTTGTTCCAGGGTTATTTCACAGCAGCAGGTCTGACACTCTGTGACTGATTAGCGTTCATCAGAGTGACAGCCTGGGGGAAGAAACTGTTCTTATGACGGGTTGTTTTGGCGTACAGTGATCTGTAACGCCTGCCGGAGGGGAGGAGTTTGAACAGTTTGTGTCCGGGGTGTGAGGGGTCTGCAGTGATGTTACCTGCCCGTTTCCTGGCCCTGGAACGGTATAAGTCCTGGATGGGGGGAAGGTCGACACCGATGATCTTTTCTGCAGTCCTGATTGTCCGTTGCAGTCTGTGTCTGTCCAGTTTGGTTGCAGATCCAAACCAGACAGTGATGGAGGTGCAGAGAACAGACTGGATGATGGAGGTGTAAAACATGATCAGCAGCTCCTGGGGCAGGTTGAACTTCCTGAGCTGACGCAGGAAGTACATCCTCTGCTGGGCCTTTTTCCTTAAAGTGTCTATGTGGGAGGTCCACTTCAGGTCCCGTGAGATTGTGGATCCTAGGAACCTGAAAGAGTCCACAGTAGACACTGTACTGTTCAGAATGGTGAGGGGGGGGAGTGAGGGGGGGCTTCTCCTGAAGTCCACTGTCATCTCCACAGTCTTGAGCGGGTTCAGCTCCAGATGGTTCTGACTGCACCAGAGAGCCAGCTGTTCCACCTCCCGTCTGTAGGCAGACTCGTCACCGTCCTGGATGAGACCGATGACGGTGGTGTCGTCTGCGAACTTCAGGAGTTTCACAGAAGGGTCCCCTGAGGTGCAGTCATTGGTGTAGAGGGAGAAGAGCAGAGGGGAGAGAACACACCCCTGGGGGGGCGCCAGTGCTGATTGTCGGGGTGCCGGACGTGATGCTCCCCAGCCTCACCTGCTGCCTCCTGTCAGTCAGGAAGTTGGTGATCCACTGACAGGTGGAGGCAGGCACAGTAAGCTGGGTGAGTTTACGTTGCAGAATATCCAGGATGATGGTGTTGAATGCCGAGCTGAAGTCCACAAACAGGATCCTAGCGTAGGTCCCTGGGGAGTCGAGGTGATGCAGGATGTAGTTCAGACCCATGTTGACTGCATCCTCCACCGACCTGTTTGCCCGATAGGCAAACTGCAGGGGGTCCAGCAGGGGGCCTGTGATGTCCTTCAGGTGGCTCAACACCAGTCTCTCAAAGGACTTCATGACCACAGACGTCAGGGCGATGGGCCTGTAGTCGTTGAGTCCTGTGATGGCAGGTTTCTTTGGGACTGGGATGATGGTGGAGCTTTTGAAGCAGGAGGGCACTTCACACAGCTCCAGTGATGAGTTGAAGATCTGCGTGAAGATGGGGGCCAGCTGCTCAGCACAGACTCTCAGGCAGGAGGGGGACACACCGTCTGGTCCTGGAGCCTTTCTGATCTTTTGTTTCTTTTGTTTCTCTTAACACCTGATTAAACTTCAGAGAGGAACTTTAATCCCATCGTCTTCATTTTTATCCGCTTTAATAAATAAATAAAGGTTTCACTCGGCCCTAACAATCTCTGAACATTTAGATTTATCTTCCGGGTGATTATTCCTGCCGTAGTTTTCTTGTCCGGCTGCATCTTTCTGAACCGTTCACATCCTCTGCAGTTTATTTTGAGATCTTTCATAGAGCTGTCGTCTCTGCCATTGAAGGAAACACATTGTATTAATATGGATGATTTTTCCCTCTCAGCTTCGACCTCCCCGCTCTCGTTCTGCAGCTCTCACTTAAAGATCCTCAGAGGAGTTTATGTTCAAACAAACACTTCTGTTCACATTCACAGTTTCCCAACCAGCAGACGTCAGAATCCTGCAGATCGGAAAAATATGCTCCACGTTTTCCCTCATAAAACGTTTTCTGGAAGTATTCTTGGAAAAGTGAATTGTTTATAGCCTTGTACCTCCAACTGGCTGCAGCCTCGGACCGCAGATTATTGTCTCTGAAGCTTTTGAATCCCTCCTTAACTTTTAAAGAGGACATATTATCCCCCTTCTCCACCTTTTCAAACAGTCCCCTGTGGTCTAAATGAAACATCTGTGCTGTGCTTTGGTCAAAATATAACATGAATCAAGCACCAGAGGAGGTTTGTGACCCTGTAGAAACCAGCTCTCTCAGAACGCTCTGTTTTGGTGTGTGTGTCTCTTTAAATGCAATGAGCCCCCCCTGAGTTTTCCCGGTAGACATCACTCCTTCGCTAGCGAGAATAAAAATGGCAGACCTGTGCAAAAGTTTTTCTCTAGGCTGGGGGTGGAGTCCATGGGTGGAGATACCAGGGGAGAGGAGGGTTTTTTTTTTTTTACCAGAATCTAACTTGTGATGTCACAAACTGAGAAAATTTGAAACGGAGCATTTTTCTCTGTGTTGTAAGACTTATGCAGACCACAAACAAAGGACTGGATGGATTTATTTCAAATGTTGTGGGTTGATATACACTCAGGTTACCCAAATATATGTTCAAAAACACTGTAGAAGTGGATTTTCATAATATGTCCCCTTTAACATTTAACCCAAAAATATATTTAATAGAACAGTAAAAGTAATCCAAAGTTGAGTTCCACGTTCAGATGGAAACGTTTTGATAACAACCGCCGTGTACACGGATCCTCATAAACGACTAAAACGCTGTAGTATTCATGCCAGGCCAGTAGTTGGCGGTGTGACTTTGTAATGAAACAACACGTGCATGAACACATCCTCTTCCTTCTGCAGAGCGGTGAGGTGTAAACACACAGAAATGTCTAACACACGAACGTGTGGACGGACGATGAGGTTGTAACTCAGAGTGACCCTAAACTACGAAGAGAGTAAATTCTGGTAGTCATGCCAGGCGACATTTTCACAAAGCAGAACTCAGGAGTCGGCCATTGTTGTTGTAGTCCACCTACTCATGGCTGTCGACTGGAAGCATAATGAGCATGTGCGTAAAGTCTTCATTTTCAGAGTTACTGCGTATTACCAGATTACACGACGGAGACGCTGCTGTTTTAAAAGTTTTGAAACCCGTTTGGAAACTTTGCGTTTTCAGGCACCTAAAACGCTGTTGTCGTGTGAATTACACGCCAATTCGCAACAAAAAGTTGAGCATTCGGCTGAAATCATTGTCGTGTAACATGGCCTGAGTTAAGGTCTGAGTTTATTATTTGCTGATTTGTTCAGAACAAACGCAAAGTGAATCCTCGTCTCATTTTACTCACACGAGTTTACTTGCAGGTTACGTGTTTTACTTTTACAAACAGAAAATATTCTCCGTAGATCAGATAAGTCAGACTCCATCCTGTCTGTAATAATAATAAATAATAATACATTTTATTTAAAGGCACCTTTCAAAACACTCAAAGTCCCCTAACAAAGCAGAGATAAAAACAACAAAGTAACAACACATCAATAAAATGAACATTAAAAAAGACTGAAAACAAAGGTCTGTGTTCATATCGTCACCTGTTCTGTCTCCCAGCTGATCAATCTCCTCTCCGTCTCCAGGAATATGGATACTATCCTGCTGCTTCCAGAACCTCGAGGCTGACCAGGTCCCAGTTTGATGACCTGTTAGCTAGGATCAGTACCAGGTCCCAGTATGAGGACCTGTTAGCTAGGATCAGTACCAGGTCCCAGTCTGATGACCTGTTAGCTAGGATCAGTACCAGGTCCCAGTCTGATGACCTGTTAGCTAGGATCAGTACCAGGTCCCAGTCTGATGACCTGTTAGCTAGGATCAGTACCAGGTCCCAGTTTGATGACCTGTTAGCTAGGATCAGTACCAGGTCCCAGTCTGATGACCTGTTAGCTAGGATCAGTACCAGGTCCCAGTTTGATGAGCTGTTAGTTAGGATCAGTACCAGGTCCCAGTTTGATGACCTGTTAGCTAGGATCAGTACCAGGTCCCAGTTTGATGACCTGTTAGCTAGGATCAGTACCAGGTCCCGCATATTTGTGAAAAATTATGCAAAGTTATAATCTGAGAAATATTCCGCTCTGTTGCCAAACGAGGCTCCTGCACGATGTGTTAGGGGATTATCAGAGTAAAGGAGGAACGCTGAGAGGAAACGTGACGTATCACAAGAGTCATTGAAGTATCAGTAACCATCAGTGTCCGCTTCAAACCGACACCAGAGTCCAATCTGCCAACAGGAGGTGGACATGCACCATCCGTCCTAATATGAATGCAACTAGGCTAGCTTTTAAATTTGAGGGTCAGATACGGTGCACAGGTCACTATTTCCCAGCTTCAGGCAGAGAAAAAGCTTCAGCTCCCGTTGAGTCTGTTTGACTTCTAATAATGATCTCTGACTGCCTGCAGAGACCAAACTTTCTCAAACATACTACAACAAAGTGATCGTTTCCTCCTCTGTGTTCTCATTGAACATTAACTGTGAATTAACGGTGTGACGGCTCTGCAATTAGACGTGAGACTCATTTGAAATGCAAAAAGATTTTAGTTCTCCAGAACGAGCCTCGGTCCAAAAAGCTTTCAGACTCTCTTTAGGTTTCTCATGCATCACTTGTGGCGACGACCATATTTAATTACTCCTCCTGTCAATCAGAACGCCGTCCCCGAGCAGTCGCTTCCTCATGCCTGCTCTCAGCCACAGCGGGACTCCAGACCCCCTCCTCTGAGGCTGTCAGGACCCTGAGGACCTGCGGGATCCGGTGATTATTCAGCTCTGTGCTCTCCCTGTGCGGGTAATGGAGGCTAAAATGAAAGGCCTACTTTGCCTTTTCACAGGCGATCAAACATGATTCATGCAGCACATACGATCCCGAGGAGATGCAGAGATCTGCCACCGAGCCGCTGCTGCAGGTGGGAGGTAAATGTGTGGGCTTTATACGGATCCGGGACACACTCGGTAGGGTTTTTATGTTGTTCATATGGCGGTCTGTGGACTCTGTGGGGCTGTGATTCTGTGTGCAGCAGTATTCCCACATATCGATTCATCCACGCAGCTCTTTTCTGTTCTCTAAGTCACACACGCTCACTCAAAGAGACACCTACTCAGAGCAGGAAACACAAAGAAACAGCACACTCTGAACACAGCGAATCACAAACAAGCAGCCTGAGCCGTGTGTGTGTGTGTGTGTGTGTGTGTGTGTGTGTGCGTGCGTGCGTGCGTGCGTGCGTGCGTGCGTGCGTGCGTGCGTGCGTGCGTGCGTGCGTGTGCGTGCAGCCTCTGCAGGGACCAGGCTGATTATCTAAAGGCAGCTCTTTCAGGCGGTCTTATCCTCCTTTGTGCTGAGACAGGAGGCTAACATCTCTGACACACACATCCTGTAACACGGTCCAAAGGATTCTGGGATTGGAAACAGAAAGCCGAAGATTCATAATCCTTTTAACATTTGTCACAACGCTAATAACAAAAAAAAAAAGCATCCAGCCATGCAGGAATTTCTCAACAGCTTATCATGTGGCTCAGCTCTTGTTGTTTAGCACATCAACTCTTAATATGACCATCCTGCAATCTTTCAAAAACTGCTAAACCCCGACATTGGTACATTTCTTATATTTTATTTTATTTAAGTTCTTGCTTTTTTGGCTGTGTTTCCCTGTTAACTGTTCTTGCACCAATACACCAAGACAAATTCCTTGTATGTGTAAATGTACTTGGCAATAAACGCTGATTCTGATTCTGATTCTGATTCTGATTCATCCAAGGACTATCTTACCCATTCTTAAAACAGAAAATGAGTATGTGCATCATTCTTGTGATCAGACTAATAAAGTATTTGAAAATCAACCTTCTGTTATGCTAATCTCTCGATATAAAGATGTAGAATCTGTGCACGGGGGTCTGGAATGCAGTATGAGAAATGTTCAGGTTTCTGTTTGTAGTCTGAGTAGTATCGACCAATCACGTATCAGCAGGCTTTGGTGTGTGCAGGAGAAACAGTCTGTGTGGAGAGCAACAGCTGGATGAAGACTGTGGTGGAATTTCTGTAATTACTACATTAAAGGGGTATAAAATCATTATGTTAATTCATTGTTCCTGATGTCAGTCAGACCTGATACAGTTCAGTGTTGTTTAGAGACCAAGGACAGCTGGAGAGTCTCAACAGGTTGTCCTGATATCTTCAAGGATGTTTGGGAGAACTTGTTGTTGTTTGCTCCAAGCTCCTGGACGTCACAGATTAGTCTAGCTGGGTCAATATGACACGACCCTGATAATGGTAATATCTTTTCCAGTATATGCAAAGGCTTTGGAAGGATTCGTCAGTTATGTTTGAGCATTACACTGAACCAGAGGTGTGATGCTGATTCATGTCTCCTCGAGTATTCATCTTGTGAATAAACTTTCATCAACGTAAGCCATCTGAGTCCATGAGAGTCTGATTGTGTGAAGTCAAGTCTTGATAATTTCCTCAACAAAGACGATCCACCGTAATGATATCCGGACTCTGATCAGCGGTAATCTGACGATGATTTAAAACTGAAATCTGCATGTAACAGTCAAACATTTTAATTTAAAGGAGCAACTGAACTCTGACCCCTAGTGTTTAAAATGGGTACTGCAGTCCAAATTCTAAACATTGTAGAGAGCTGTCTCCCCCCCCCGCCTCCTCTCTAGAGTGGATGCTCACGCAGGTCACCATGTGGTGGACACTGAAGCTTCAGTGTTTATCCAGCTCTGCATCGGTCTGTAAACCTTTCTGCGTTCTAACCTCTCTCCATTTTTCAAAAGCATCTCCAATATTGATCCTAGTTTGAGCACGTTTCTGCTCGTGGAGCTTATTAGAAACATGCAGAGGCTTTTTAGGTCGGGTACAATCACTTCTATCTGAACCAGTTCTCTTGCCCGCTTCCATCGCTGCAACACCTGTTGGTTTGACCTGATAACTGCTCTCATATCTGGCAAACCGAGGGGCGTCCAAAACGGCCGTGTGGGGGTGCCTTAAAACCGCCTACCTTCTCTGGTCCAAACAAATCCAGACCATTCAGGACCAGAATCTAAAGTTAGAAGGAGGACATACTGGCTGCTGCATTGTTGTCAGAGAAGCCAGCACTTCAACATAGCATGTTTCCTTAATGTCTGATCATAGAGTAAGCTCACTTTATCATCTCACTCTCTACACATCTCACTGATTGGACCTTTAGGCAAACAATCCCATGACACTTTGTCACTCATCAACTCAGCAGATTGTATATATATATTTTTTTGTTATCCAGTTGATGTTTAGACCTGAAGGAGCCTTGTGTGAGTTTTCACATTTTTCCGCTGGTTGGTGTTTTTATACCTTTGAAGCAGCTCGATTTAGTTTCTTGTTTCTCTTTGGATTTCTGGAAGCAGCTTCTGAGTAGTTCTCAGTTTACTGTAAACGGGTGATCTGACTCTTTTCACAGCAGAAAACAATCCGGGCCCTTCGTGTATATGTGAGTATTTCTGGATGAGAGTCTGTAAAACCTTGAGTGCTACATAAAGTGGAAGTGAACAACATGACAGTGAGTGTTTGCAGCTGCAGCGACAGGAAGCTTAGTGACAGACAGAGAGAGAGAGAGTCCGGGTGTCTCTTCACTCTCTCTCCTCTACCTCTTTGTTGTCTGAAGCCAAAAGCAGCTCACGGCTGTGTTGACATGTGTCTCTGTTTACCACCTTATCTGTGAGCATGTTCCAGCAGCCAGAGTCCCAGAGAGTCTGACATAACACAATTATTATTAATATATATTATTTATATGATTTCAGACTCTTGAGGAAGTCCTGGCAGGTGTGTGGTGACAAACAGGAGCGAGAACACGAAGGACCAGGCGACAGAAGAGGAAGGCATGACCCATATTCGATCAGTAATCCTGGTAGTTTTGGCTTCACCTGAAGCCTGAAAACACGGGCTGTCACCTCCAGAAGCTTCCAGGGTAAGCCAGCCAAACACAGTGAAAGATGCATTGTGGGTAATGCAAGAAAGAAGAATGCATAAATGTTTAACAAATGTATTTCTTTGTGCTTCGTCTCATGTCCCCCATGAATCTGACCAGATAGAGTAACATACAGTATCTCCTGCTCACCGCAGGTTACCAAACACTGCTCCACACTTCTGAGATCAATGACGTGAAAGTGAGGAAGCAGAACTCCTCTCATTTTGTCTGAAATAACTCTTCTTCTCTTAAGAGGTTAAAAGTCAACACTGCAGCAGGTTTAATGCACATTTCTACACACTAAACACACAACAGAAACACTCTCATCCCCCCCCCCCCCTCTTTCTGACTCTATCCTCTGTCCTGTCTCTGAATAAAAATCCAAACACACTCTAATGCAGACGTAACACCTACACGCAGTCGGCCTCCTTCTCATGCTGATGCAGACTCAAGGAAACAACCTCCTGTGCGTCTGTGCTGAAACACACACAGACACGCACTCTCTTCCTTTTGTCTCAAGGTGGCAGACTCTCTGTGGATTTACTGAACGCTCTGAGAGGATAAAAACAACAGAAATGTTATTCACATTTAGCTCTCTAATTGCTGAAGACGCTCACGTTAAAGAAAGAAAGGGTGCAGCTCTGTGACCTCAGCCTCGACCGTGAAGCTGCACGCACAGAAACAGAAGCTCCCCTGACGGAGCCGACGAGGACGATCCAACGTGAAAAACAAACTGAATGAAAACCATACAGCTGTTTTGAATAAGCGACTGGATAGTTCTCATAATGCAGCTGTTACAAAAACAGGACTGAGCTTTCCTCGGGTTTTATGAATGATTGAGAAACCCTTTCCTCCTGCCTCCTTCACTGAACTCTACATATGTTCATAAGTTATAACCATATGGAAACATCAGCCAATTATGAAGCATTTCTGACTCAAGGGCACCTCCTGGAGTCACAGAGGGAGGGGGTCGTGACACATTCACTTCCCACACTTCCAGCTTCTCTAACCTTTAAAGCCCGTCGTTTTCAATCAAACGAGCAATTCTGACCCATAACTGTGAGTGATTTCTGTCCAATTAAACACTCCAGCAGCTGATTTCTCTGATTATTTCCTCCTCTGGCTTCAGATTAATCAGTGGAACTGGCTCAGGAGACTTTTTAGAGTTGTCTGAATAGAAAACAACACGTCATCAAGAGACGTGATTGGTCATCAAGAGACGTGATTGGTTCCCTGAAGGCGATATATGAGAAATGCCACAGGGGAACTCTACCACGTAGGACAAGAACATTCTTGAACTGGTCTGGATGTTAACAAGTAAAGAAAGACACAGCGTGACCATGAAGGGATTTAAAAATCTAAAATGAAACCCAAAACTACAACAACAGAAACCGACACAAAACACGTGACGAAAACCAATAACCTTCAGCGCAGAGAGAAGCTCGAACAACACGACACGACACACCGAGATCAGACTTCACACAGTGTTGATATTTTGGAGAAAAAAACAGCACAATGAACCCTGATTGGCCGCTGAAGGCCACATGACCTACCTGCAGAGGGCGTCGGAGCGACAGGTGCGTCGTAGTTCCAGGCAGGAGGGTTTGTGTCTCTCCTGGTGCGAGCAGGAGGGGACGATGGTGCGGCGGCGGCGTTCTGCACAAGCCTGGTCTGGGCACGAGCAGAAGAGCAGCGGGTAACTGAGCTCCCATGAGACGCGCTCGAAGAACTGACGCAGGGCCTGCAGAGCGACAACAGGCGGCGTCAATACAGAGCGGTAACACAGAGCGACAACACAGATGGACAACACAGAGCGACAATGCAGAGACACAACAGAGGGCGTCAATACAGACTAGCAACACAGAGAGACAACGCAGAGCAACAACACAGATGGACAACGCAGAGAGACAACATAGAGCGACAACATAGAGAAACAACACAGAGCGACAACAGAGGGCGTCAACACAGAGCGGCAACACAGAGCGACAACAGACAGCTTCAATACAGAGCGGCAACACAGAGAGACAATGCAGAGAGACAACAGAGGGCGTCAATACAGAGCGGCAACACAGAGAGACAACACAGAGCGGCAACACAGAGAGACAATGCAGAGAGACAACAGAGGGCGTCAATACAGAGCGGCAACACAGAGAGACAACACAGAGCGACAATGCAGAGACACAACAGAGGGCGTCAATACAGACTAGCAACACAGAGAGACAACGCAGAGCAACAACACAGATGGACAACGCAGAGAGACAACATAGAGCGACAACATAGAGAAACAACACAGAGCGACAACAGAGGGCGTCAATACAGAGCGGCAACACAGAGCGACAACAGACAGCTTCAATACAGAGCGGCAACACAGAGAGACAACACAGAGTGACAACAGAGGGCGTCAATACAGAGCGGCAACACAGAGAGACAACACAGAGTGACAACAGAGGGTGTCAATACAGAGCGGCAACACAGAGAGACAACAGAGGGCGTCAATACAGAGCGGCAACACAGAGACACAACAGAGGGCGTCAATACAGAGCGGCAACACAGAGAGACAACAGACAGCGTCAATACAGAGCAGCAACACAGAGAGACAACGCAGAGAGACAACACAGAGAGACAACACAGAGAGACAACGCAGAACTCCTTATTGTCCCTCCCTTTGGGGGAGATGCTGAAATGAAGGTTTTTCTGCACCCACCTTCTGACATCTTTTTCTGCTGCACGGCTCCTGATTGGCCACAGAGGGCTGAGGGGGCGTGGCCTTGCTGCAGATGGAGTTGTAAGCGGAGCGCAGACGTTTACACGTCTCATTGAGGTTACACGCCTTGGCTGCGTCTAGACAGGGGTTACAGGGTTTCCCGGCCTCGGAGCAGGGGCTCATCTTGGACAGGGACGAATCTGAAAACAGATAACAGGAAATGTATAAACACTTTAAGACCAGCGTAAAAATGCTTCTAACTATGCAAGCGCATGACATCAGCCTAGTGTATACTGCGATGCTTTGGAGCGTTGGTTGTGCACGTCCACCAAAATTAACGCTACGGGTCCTCGAGATGCAATATGCATATGACCACTAGGAGCAGTGTGGAGTTGTGCGGTGATGAGACCAGATGCGACAACATCGGAGGCACCAGAGAGCTGCTAGAACAACGGAGGAAAGTTTTGAAGATTGATCGCCTTTCGCCTTTTTAGATAAACCTCCTCGAGTGTCGCCATGTTTGTTGACTTTACACCAGATTCTCTACTGTGTTTGAGGAGGTCTGATTTATGTGGTGCTCCCTCTAGAGGAATCCTCCAGTACAACACACATTGTACAACAGCAAGTATTTACATTTACGCTCATGAGGCAGCTGGTTGTCTACGCGTGGTTCAACAGAAGTGTGTTTGCGCTATAAGACAGAAACCACAAGAAAGAAGAACATTCTTGTTTTAGAGTGTTTCTGCTGCTGTAATCACAAACTTCATCTTAAGAACATCTTTTTATACTTTCACATATCTTTGTCCGTTCATTTCTTCTGTGTCTGTCACCGTCTCATACCAAGCGTAATGCTTCAGTTTACAAACGGTGTATTTTCTCCTCTCATGTTTAGTGTGTGTTATTATTGGGGCTGAGCTGGAGCACTCAGTGCACACACTCATTTAAATAAAGTTGTATTTATTGAACTGAATGTTGGAGCCACATCTGGAAATCAATGTGAGACAGTCAAGCGGGTCAACTTAATCCTCTCTGAACATCACGACAAATGTTCAAACAGACTCTTTCCTGAGATGTAACATCAAGAAGGGTTATTAAAAAGAGTAAAAGTAATCTCTGATTCATTTTGTCCTTTGTTACCTACTGTATCCAAAGAAGGCTCACGCTGTTTTTACAAACACAATGATTAACAACATCACATATCAGGAAAGAAAAACCTCAGACTGACTACAAAGTGAGTTCATTTGTCAGAAACTAAAAAGGACAACAAAGAGACTCTGAATGAGGAGAAAAATGATGCAAAACAACCACAAACAAACGACAGAATCATTATTTAAACACAGACTTTAAATGAACACAAACAGGTGATCAATACAAAGAACAATCAACAAAACCACAGAAACAACCCACAGAGACTCAAAAGGACAAAAAGACTCTTAATATGACAACAGAACATGTTTAAAGGACCAATCAGTGAGCTGTGTAGTGAGTGAAATGATAAAGTGAGCTTACTCTATGATCAGACATTAAGGAAACATGCTATGTTGAAGTGCTGGCTTCTCTGACAACAATGCAGCAGCCAGTATGTCCTCCTTCTAACTTTAGATTCTGGTCCTGAATGGTCTGGATTTGTTTGGACCAGAGAAGGTAGGCGGTTTGAAGGCACCCCCACACGGCCGTTTTGGACGCCCCTCGGTTTGCCAGATATGAGAGCAGTTATCAGGTCAAACCAACAGGTGTTGCAGCGATGGAAGCGGGCAAGAGAACTGGTTCAGATAGAAGTGATTGTACCCGACCTAAAAAGCCTCTGCATGTTTCTAATAAGCTCCACGAGCAGAAACGTGCTCAAACTAGGATCAATATTGGAGATGCTTTTGAAAAATGGAGAGAGGTTAGAACGCAGAAAGGTTTACAGACCGATGCAGAGCTGGATAAACACTGAAGCTTCAGTGTCCACCACATGGTGACCTGCGTGAGCATCCACTCGGGGGGGGGGGAGACAGCTCTCTGTAATGTTTTGAATTTGGACTGCAGTACCCATTTTAAACACTAGGTGTCAGAGTTGCATATTACTCCTTTAAAATTACGGTTATTATGGCTTCTTTTGGTCTTGGGGTTAAATAGATTTTTACTTCAGATCAAGAGCTGGATGTGATGAACAAAGTGTGATGTTTGAGTCACATCATCAGGAATGTTGTTGAAACAATATGTTCTCCTCTTAATCCTGCAAACTTAAGGTGCAAAATAAAGTAAAGATGCATTCAGAATCCTGCTCAACGTACCGAGGAGGAAAACAGCAAACTTTGTCACTTATAATGTTCCTACTTGGCATTCTGTAGAAACTTGACGTGTTATGAGATGTTAATTGACAGAAATTGTAATAATAATCACATTGAGGTGCTGCAGGGTCACGCTGAGATCTGATCATGTGTGTGTATGTGTGTGTGTGTGTGTGTGTGTGTGTGTGTGTGTGTGTGTGTGTGTGTGTGTGTGTGTGTGTGTGTGTGTCACATCAGAGTCCAGCGTGAACGCACATGTGGACACCTTTTAATTCTGATCCAACACGTCTGATTACAGCAGACTAATGGAAGTGACAGCTCTGACCTTGACCTCAGAGAGCACTTTAAGCGTGACATGATGAGCTGCAGCCGCACACTCCTCCATATTATATCAACTCTTACATATTTTTATCAGTTAAATAGCAAGTCAGTTAAGGGGAAATATGTTTCCTGCACAGCATAAACCAGGCCCAGTTAAACTGTTTCATGCAAATTCAAAAATGCTAATTCAATTTGTGGAGAGATGGAGACACGGGGACGCCAATGCGTCAGTGTTTGGACATCGGTGGAAACGAAAAGTGGGCAACAAGACAGGGCTTCAATTCAGGATGGAAATATAAAAAAGGATGAAGACAGATTTGCTCTTTAAACATCCGAATGAACGTCCTGGAGGGTCACGCGATGTAACAATAAGGGAGGAGGTTTTAAATCATAAACCACATTTGCAACACTTAGATT
>CM036549.1:1242876-1262876 GCA_020745685.1 Tautogolabrus adspersus | reverse complement strand
GGCAGCCAACTCAACAAAGCCACCGGTCAACCAGACCTCATTTCTCAAAGTTGTGTGGTTTTTTATAGCCTACATGTTATAAAGTCGTGTTTGTGCACAATAGACAGCGGGGCATAGCCCCAGAGAAACGCTGCTCCGGTGATGTTGATCGGTATGTGGTTTGATAATAAATCCACTTCCCCGTCCTCCCTCATCTGTGAGCGTCCATCTGTAGAGACCTCAGCAGATTCAGTGAGCGCAGCCCCGGTATGCCTGGAGCCAAGCCCGGCACCTCGCTACGATCCTCCCCGGAGTCTGATGTAAATATGTGTTGTAGGTTTTTATGTGGCTTCATAATTAGATTAAACTTCTTATTTTGTCCTTAGTTCACCTTTCAGCTCATTCTTACCTAAATCTCTGTTAAATAAACACGTCTGTTGTTAAACCTCCGCAGCCTGTCTCTGTGACTTCCTGGGACTCAAGGATCACACGTGGAATTTAAACTCCTGCCGGCCCATTATTCCCAAACACCTTTATGTTTGCTTGAACGGAGATAAATATCACAGCATCACAGAGCTGCTCTTTGTTTGACTCATCACTTAAACATCCAAACCTCCTGAGAAAAAGTGAAGGTATCTTTAAGACCGTGATGGAGATCAGGACTGACTCTATGTTTCAAAGCTGCACGGTAGCAGTAACTTCAACACTTTCTTGGTTTGGATGTTTTTGCTCAGAAGTGATTAAATGCATATTTGTCTGATGGATTAAAGGCAATCTGCACTGACGTCTTGATAAAGTCATTTCTTCTGTCTCTCCTATGAACCTTATAGAATCTCTTTCTATGCAGATGACGC
This sequence comes from Tautogolabrus adspersus, assembly GCA_020745685.1. NCBI lineage: Eukaryota > Metazoa > Chordata > Actinopteri > Labriformes > Labridae > Tautogolabrus > Tautogolabrus adspersus. The sequence continues at coordinate 1,262,043 of CM036549.1, read as the reverse complement.
TCTGGTTTACATTCAGCTCCTCTTCAAGTCTTTAACTCAACTCTCTGCAGAACTTGTTCTGAACACTGAAATAATATGTATAGGTTGAACAAGCCTGTACCTTTATATAGATACACATTAAATTTAAACATGGGAACCTCATGAATACTGAGATCATCGGTGAGACTACAGAGATCCTTTATTGTTGGTCTGCAGTATCTTTGTGCTTTAGTTTGATGTGACAGGAGATAAATGCTGTCCTCATCTTACCACTGTGTTCTTTATAAAACATCAACAGGAAGTGAAACTACATGTTATCAGTATTATTTATAAAGGTCTCCTGCAGCAGCTGCCTCAGTGCATCACGTCTCTCATTTAAAACCAGAGCTCAGCACGCCACATCTCTGGCCCGTTTAACTCCTCTTACCCCCTCAGGTGGATACTGCACTTGGACAGACCGCCTTCTGCGACTTTGCACCTAAACTGAATGAATTAAAAAGGAGTTACAGACGTGGGAGTCTCGTCCAATTTTAAACTTTTAACTGAGAAGTAAAAAAAAAAACGTCTCCATCCCTCATTTTCATGGAGAGAGGAGTCAGGGAAGTTTGGCTCGTCTGCCTGATGTTGGAGCGATTTAAAAGCCGACTACTTAAATGTTTTTATAAATCCAACACTCAATTCCTGTTTTGATTCCAGGGCCACACAAATAGAAGTCTCAGGGACCCAGTATTTGGTCTTTTATTGTTTTTAATCGTCAAAACTTGCAGGTAAGCTCCCGCACACAAACACAGGAAACGTTTCCGTATAAAAAGTCTGCAGGAGTGTTCCTTCCTCTCCTCTGTCTTATGAAATAGATGTTGTTTGCTAAAGCTTCTGAACTTTCTGATACTATCATTCATTAAAGTTACAGAGGTTGTATCATTTAAAAACATGTGGTATCCATAACGTTCAAAGTATTGAACATTTTGACGACCTTGGTTCTTGCTCGGGGCTCCATACCTCCCTCAGGCGAGTGTGAGCAGGCAGCGCCTCCAGGGTCCAGATTTACTGAGTTTAAAGACGTGATGTACTGTTTTGGGTCACTCGCTTTCAGCTGTACCTGGTGGAATATCTTTACTTGTTCATTCCTGACAGAGGGCAGAGCTTTTATCATTCAGCACATCCGAACAGAGCCGCTCTGAAGCCAGACAGAACAGTGAGAGAACATGTACAAGGATTTACCTGCATATGTCCAGAGAGCTAAATGAAGGCGGCTCAGTACCACGGAGGATTGTGAAGTACTTGTTATGCAGACGATTTGACGATGTGTTCAGGGACATGCGGGAAACATGTGCTTTCAGTGCAGAAATAAACTCCCGGTTGCTTCAGTGTTCTTCTGTCTTAATGCAGTCAGTGGAATGAGCATGTTTGGTCTCCGAGGAGCCGCTCACACCTTCTCACATCCCGACTTATTGATTGTGTGAAATGAAACGGGCTCTAACCGCCTGAAGCACACTTTGTTTCATGTCGAGAGCAGCTCTGAGGAGTTACAGTTTGAGGTCAAGACGAAGACTTCCGCTCCAGCTGCTCTCGTCTGAGCAGGTTAATGAGAGGTTCAGGCTCCGGCTGTGTCACACATGAGTTCCTTTGGTTTAACCCAGCGATTGTTTGCACTCAGTCTCATGTACAAGATTCATATTTCTACAAGTTTGTGCATAAAGTATTCAATGAAAAAGGGATAAAATCATTTCATTACATTTTTTAACAGACCGTCCAACAAGTCTGAGCTCCACTTTTTACAACCAGTCACATTAGAACTTTATTTTATTTACATGTTAGCAACAATTAGCAGCTAATCTGAGTCTGTGAGAACCAATTATTGGCTTGTTAGCGTGTCCACTGTTGGTTACACATTGATTTATTTGTGGAGGCCCGTGCATGGAGTCATGACTTTTGTTGGCTTTTTATGGCAGAGACAAATGAGTTTTTCCAGTTTCAATCCATCTTTTCCACATTGCAAAACAGCTTTTCTCTTCTTCAGTATCACAAAAATCATCTCTGGTTAGCTAGGTAGCTGTCAGTCTCTGCTCCAAGAACTCAATATGGCAACAGCAGAGAAAGTAGACTCCAACTCAAGCCGAGTACACATCAGTAACTGCATATAGACAACATTTTCCAACAAGATATTTTCATCAGCTTCAGTCTCACGGTTTAACCCCCTCAACCCGAGGCTCCTTCTCTCTTCTCCCCCGTCCTCCTCCTCCTCCTCTGAGCCCACACTACCTCACCACAGAGAGGAGAAGAAGAAGAAGAAAAGAAGAAGACGAGCAGCGTTTGAAAAGGAAGCGATATATATAAATAGAGAGAAGAGCGGGAGTATCCGGGGCAGGAGTGTGGGCCAATTAGAGAGTTGCCCTGGGTCGTCCTGTTATCTTTCTCACACACAACCTCAACAGGATAAACACACAAAGCCCGGCCCTGGGGTCTACACGCACACGCACACGCACACACACACACACACACACACACACACACACACACACACACACACACACACACAAAGCACACACACACACACACACACACACACACACAAAGCACTCACTCACATAATGTTTTATTAAAACACTGTGTGCTTCAGTGTCCGTTCTCCACACACACACCGTTGAGACATGATCTAACAAGGTCAAAAGCAGAACCGGAGGGAGGATGTGGGAGAGAGAGAGAGAGAGAGAGAGAGAGAGAGAGAGAGAGAGAGAGAGAGAGAGAGAGAGAGAGAGAGAGAGAGAGAGAGAGAGAGAGAGAGACAGAGACAGAGACAGAGAGAGAGAGAGTAAAAAAGGAGGTCGAGTTGTGACAGAGGGAGAGAAAGTGAAAAGAACGAGGGAAGACGTTGGGAACAACCGAAGGGCTAGACGCTCCCCCCTGTTAGTAACACGCTGAACGCTGCAGAACAAGTCAACAAAAACACACACACACACACACACACACACACACACACACACACACACACACACACACACACACCGCTGCCAGGGTCGACTTTAACAGAGCGTCTCTGTGGGCTTTCTGGAGACAAATTTAAAAGAAAACTGCTCAGATTTTTCCTCCTCGACGGGAGTGATTACGCATTCTTCTGCAACCAATGCTTTTTTTCTACGCTTCAATGGAAAGAAAATCAGCAGTGAAGTTGTTCGGCGGCGCCAGCTGAGAATAGAGACGATGCTTGCAGGTAACAGACATGAAAGTTGATAAGCGATATTGATGGTGTAGTGACACTGAGGAGTCTTTTCCAAACCGTTCGAAGGAATCTTGAGTGCAGATTAATTTTTTTGGCATAATCTTTTTTCCTGCCTGTCCACCAGGTGACCTCTGACTGCAGCGGAGTTACACTAGTGATCCCGCAAAAGACGACCGACATATATCTGAATTTTGGAATGACTTCCAAACATCAGGGTTTCCAACTGGAGAAGCAAAGTCTGTCATTTACTCAAACTTCCTGACCTTTCTGATGCAATGGACTACCGCCGCCTCACGCATGGAGAGTTAGGCTATTTCCTCTCACGCATGCACAGAACGTACGTGCTGGTTGGCAGTCGGCTGTAGTCTTTGCGGTGCGTTCTAGTGCAACTTTTTGACCAAGACGTGAGGCGACGCCACAGGTTGCCTTCATCGCCACTCGTTCTTTGCTGTCTGCTTGGTGTGTCAGAGCCTTACCATCAGCCTGTGAATGTGTTGCTGTGACCTGCGGTGTTAAAGAGCTTTGAGTCGTCAGAAGACGAGAAAAGGAATATACAAGCTTGAGTCCATTTACCAAAAAGGGGAAAAAAGAAACCAGCTGGATCACGAGGCAGCTCCCATCGAGCACATTAAAGAGCCGGCTCGTTGAATGAATGAATCAATAAATGAACGATCGTCCTGCTCGCCTGCTTCTCTGAATTTGGGTCAAACTCTTCATTTCCTCAGACAAGAACAACACGAGCTGTACTGTACATCAATACTTTATGATCAGTGCATAAAAAAGATCAATGAGACGTTGAATGAAAAGCTTCAAGTCTGAATATTGACGATGTTAAACACACATTGTTGATGATAACCCCTTTATCCCAGCGTGTCCTTAAAATGATGCAGATCTGAAATAAGTATGTAAACATAATTCATCATTATTCTCCGGATCCCCCCCCCCCTTTTAAAAAAAAGACAAAAACCACATAGAAGCTGAAACTGCATATTGTAGCAGCGAGCTAATCCTAATCCAAATCCTAATCCCAGTGTTAATCCAAATCTCGCCCATTAAAGGAGCTTTTCACATATTTTCTGTTGTCTCATATCTGACCTCCGAATGAACACGAGTGTTTTCAGAACATGCAGACGAGCATCTTTGGCTTCAATCACCTGTAAATGTTTCACAAACAAACACATCGCGCTGTTTTAGTCCCAGAAGCTGCTTACAGAGAACAACTCATTACTCTGGTTTTAGCCGTCTTCACAAGCTGCCAGCATTGATTTAAATGTTTGAGCTAATCGTCGTTAATCCCAAAGAGCCTGAAGTTTCACCTCAACCAAAATTAGCAGGATTAAAAGTAATGTCTTAGTTTCTTTGTGACTTTGAAGCGGAGAGTGGCAGCCAAACGTACCTCTGAGATCGTTTTATATAAGAAATATAAGAAGCTGAAAAGTGTCCTCAATGATTTCCTGTGTGAAGATTTAAAATAGTTTCTGTGCTGTAAATAAAAGAGGAGTCAAACAGAAGAGCGGTACGAGGCGGGCGGTTCAGTTCAACACTCTTCAAAGTAAAAGGTAAGAAAAGGAGACATTAGAGAGAAGGCTGCAGAGACAGGAAGTCAGACATCTGTACGCTGAAGCTTTGTGGTCATTTATCTGAATACAATGTTTGAAGGGATCAACAGTTCTCACGGAGCGGCTGCTCAGAGAGTCGTGCAAAACACAAAACAAACAAGACTGCAACTGCCGCGCCCTCATCAGGATCCTAGCAGCGCAGTTGTGCACGTATTGGATCTTTTGGAGGCCCTTGCGAGGGCTCCCGATGAGGAGTGCGTTGCAGTAGTCCAGCCCGGAGGAGATGAAGGCGTGTGCGAGTTTTTCGTCTTGTGGCAGAGTAAATGAAGAACGGAGATTTGAGATGTTACGGAGGTGGTAGAATGAGGCAAATGTACTGAATGAAAAAACATGTTCTGGAGTCGTTAAAGGTCACAAAGTTTAGATAAGTCTCTGAGCTCCTCAAATCATGTCAGTGAATAATATGTTCTAATATCTGATCCTGGTCTTCTCCTTTATATTTCTCTCTTCCCCTCATATCTCCTGTTGTCTTTCCTCTCTTTTTGTCCTCCTCTATCCATCCTCTCTGCTCTCACCATCTCTCATCTCCTCTTCCTCTCCATTTTCCCCCTCTCACATACTTGTCTCCTTTCCTTGTGTCCTCTCCTCCCTCTTCCTCTTTCCTTTAATGCCTCCTCCCTTGTTTCCTCTAATTTCCCCTTTTCTCTCTCCTACACTCTTCTTCTTCCCGTTTCGATCTTTCCTTCCTCTTCTCATCTCTTCTTTCATCTCCTTGTTTCCTTACCTCTCATTTCCTCCCCCTCTTCCCTTCTCTCCTTGTGACAGCTTTCTTTCCTCTTCATCTCTCCTCCTCTCTCTAATTCTTTTATCTTGTCCTTGTTTCCTCTTCATTCTCCTTTCCTCCCTACCTTTCCTCTGTTGTCTCCTAACCTTCCTAGTTTTATACTCCCTACTTAAGTCTTTCTCCCCTCCCCTCCCCTCTTCCGTTTCCTCATACTTCTCTCGTTTCCTCTTCTCCCTTTTTCCTCCTCCATCTTTTCTCTACTTCCGTCCTCCCCTTTCTATCCTCTCTCTTGTCCCCTCTCCTCCTTTCCTCCCTTTCACATATTTTGTCTCCTTTCCTCATATCCTCAGCTCTCTTGTCCTTGTGTCCTTCCTCTCCTCTCTCTCCTTTTGTGACAGCTGTCTTCTCCTCTTCCTTGTCATTTTGCATCCTTTTGTGTCCTCTCTTCTGACCTACTTGTCTCTTCTACTCTCCTTCTTTTCAACATGCATGTTGTTTCACTCTTGTCATTGTTTCCTCCTCTTTCTCTTTCTCCTTCCCCTTTTTCCTCTCTTCCTCCAATTCACCTTTCCTTCTCTCCTTATGTTTTCTCTTATCTTTCCTCTCTTGTCCCTCTCCTTTTCCTACCTCTTTCCACTCCTCGTCTTTCCTACGTCCCCTTTCCTTATTATTATTCCTTTCCTCCTCTCTGACCTCCTTGTCTCCTCTGCTGTCTATCATCCCTCTTCTTGCCTCCTCCTTCCTCTCCATCTTTCCTACCTTGCCTCCCTTTTCCCCCCGTCACACTTGTCTCCTTTCATGGTGTCCTTCTCTTTCTTCTCTTCTTCCTCACCTTCCCTCTCCTGCCTCTCCTCTGTTTCCTCCTCTTCTATCTCTCTGTCCACTCCGTCTTCTCTCTAACCACAAACACACTTTACAGAAACTCATCCGCTCATGTCTGAGCTGACTGACGTCAGGGTAATTAGAGCCGGCTGTCGTCCTGTGACGTCTTCCAACATCGACAGACTAACTTTCAGACGACTAAAATCATCTCTGCTCTCTGAGGCTGAAAACAAACGGAGGTGTCTAATGAGGCGGAAATCAAAGACCTTTAAAATGATGAAGAATGAGAACAGAAAATGAGGGAGAAGAGGTTTTTATCAGAGCAGAGAGGAGACGGATCCGGTCCTCAGATGACGAGTGAGTGAGTGTGATTAGGATGAAGGACACAAACAAGATGCTAATCATGTTTTCATGAGGTGTCACTGAACATAAAACCTGTTTGTCACCTTTTTCTCATTCTTCTGACATCGCAGGAAAACGTAGAAGAACCAAATCAGTGTTAGGAGAGAGAAGATCTGAATGAATGGAGCCACATTTGACTTCTCTGCTTTAGTTTTTTACGTCCACATTCTTCCTGTGAGTCGTTTTTATCTGAGACATTATATATATATATTCTGACACAGCTGTTCTTCTTTTGTTCGGAGTGATTCACAGACATTACTGATGGGGGGAACAGACTCATGAAACTTTCCCTTTCAGCACCAGCGGAGTCTGAAATAACATGTTTCACTCTAAACTAGTTCTGCCGCTGCTTTTATTTTATTCAGCTCATCCACAGGTGGAAAAGAGACGCAGCAAGGTGCAAAGAATGGAAGAGGAGAAGAAGAAGAAGAATGCAGGCCGGCAGAAAGGATATAAGCAATGCATGTATACAGTTCATTCAAAGTGGTGTTTGCAAATGTGTCATGAGGAAGGGAATGCAATCGACATGTTGGTTAGAAATGAAGGATTCACACCGTTTATTGATGAGAAACGCTGAGCGCGAACATTTCACAGATCCCTCCAATATGTCAACTTTGGCTGTGAACAGAAACACTGAGTAGTCCACACCTTACGCTCTGCAGGATATGTGCAAAAAGCCGTCTCAGACAGACAAACAGGAGAATTCATGAAGGGTAATGTTTGCATCGAACTGATGATCAGTATTGTTCTCCCCAACCTAACCTCAAATTTGGGCTGGACTAACTTATCTGTCCTCCGCTGCTCTCCACTGAGCAGGAAGTGTACAGTAGCTCATTACATGCTCACGCAGGTCACCATGTGGTGGACACTGAAGCTTCAGTGTTTATCCAGCTCTGCATCGGTCTGTAAACCTTTCTGCGTTCTAACCTCTCTCCATTTTTCAAAAGCATCTCCAATATTGATCCTAGTTTGAGCACGTTTCTGCTCGTGGAGCTTATTAGAAACATGCAGAGGCTTTTTAGGTCGGGTACAATCACTTCTATCTGAACCAGTTCTCTTGCCCGCTTCCATCGCTGCAACACCTGTTGGTTTGACCTGATAACTGCTCTCATATCTGGCAAACCGAGGGGCGTCCAAAACGGCCGTGTGGGGGTGCCTTAAAACCGCCTACCTTCTCTGGTCCAAACAAATCCAGACCATTCAGGACCAGAATCTAAAGTTAGAAGGAGGACATACTGGCTGCTGCATTGTTGTCAGAGAAGCCAGCACTTCAACATAGCATGTTTCCTTAATGTCTGATCATAGAGTAAGCTCACTTTATCGTTTCACTCTCTACATATCTCACTGACTGCTCCTTTAAGTATTAAGAAATCAGTTGGTGAAATCCTGTAATTATTCCCACTCCTACTTGCATACACTCGTTGCAACCTTCCTGAAAAGTTGAAAAATTCACTCTTCTTTCACTTTCAAGTCTGCAAACTACTTTGGAACTCCCTATGTCATAAACACACACACACACACACACACACACACACACACACACACACACACACACACACACACACACACACACACACACACACACACACACACACTCCATATTCACAAACACCCTGTCACGCCGAGCCTTCCCCTCCAATCAATTCGCACCACTCTTGTCTGAAACATACTTTAATGTTCCAGCGCTCTTTCTTCTGCCACTGCTATTTAACACACTCCTGCATTATCCTCTTATCTCTCCCTCCCTCCTCGCTCCCTCTCTCTTGTCTCCTCTTTATCTGCTCCGAGCATTCAAGGCTCTCCGGCTGTGAATCTTCACATCATGCTTTCAGATTCCAGTCGACAGGTGATTTGAGGGACAGGGACACACTGCACACACACACACACACACACACACACACACACACACAGCTTTCTGTTCGCTCATAAATCCTGCACATGTATGAGCAGGCGTGTGCAGGATGATGTCATGTTTTCTGCAGTGTTAAGAGGTCGGATATGGGAAAATATGAAATGTTACACACCTCCTGCACCGCTGCACTCTCGGGATGTGTGAAAGAAAAAGATACGTAGAGCGAGAGAGAGAGGAAGAAAGTGCTTTTGAAGTTGCATCGGTTGCAGCTCTCCTGCTTTGCTCATGTTTGTACTTGTGTTGTGTTAATCTGAGAGAGCAGAACTCAATTTACAGAGCTGCGAGTCTATTTCACAGCTGTTTGACCACACACACACACACACACACACACACACACACACACACACACACACACACACACACACACACACACACACACACATGCACGGTGAGAGTGTAAATGACAATGTATTGCTCGGGGCTCCTGACATTTAAACACTCCTCAGAAACGTGTGTGTGCAAAGTGGATGCACACATTGAGGAGGAGAGAGTGTGATGTGCAGCAGCTCTAATGTAGTGTGACCAATCAGAAGCTAGCTGATGGAGTGATGGGGAGGGAGGGGAGCGAGGTAACGAAGATCTGTTCATGTCAAAAGATCATTTTCCTATCTGTGTCATATGTGCATGAATATTACAAACAGAGTATTTTTTAAATATTTAAGACGTTCTCTGAGCGTGTATGTTTCATAAGCGAGGTAAAAGGCGTCCACGAATACATCAGTGAGAACGAGTTTACAGTCAAGGGCTGTGTCCGAAATCACTCCCTATTCACTATATAGTGCACTATATAGTTAACACGCCATTTTGTAGTGCTGTCCGAATTCATAGTGAGCATGGTCATACCCTATATAGTCCACTCAATGTATCCCACAATGCATTTTGAAAAGTAGTGGACAAGCGATGGTCACTATCCGAGCAATATATACCATCATGCATTGTGGTTTTACGAGCGGAGAGTGGCGTTTCACTCGGCTGCTCTCAGACGGACGAGAGGAGCGACCAGTGAGAACACAGAAACACAATAAAGTTCATATTTGGAGCGTTTCTACTGAAATCTTTGATCTGTTTAAATAAAGAGTAAAGATCGTTAACGTTAGTGACGGTAGTTTGTCCTGGTGATGATGACAGACACGAGAGGAGGGTCTGTGAACAGAAATAAATGAGTTTTGGTCCCAAAATATGTTTCATTATATGTAAAATTCAATATTTTATATGTATTTATTATTTGTAAATGTTTAGTGAACATCCACTCAGTTTAACCCTTAGATGCACCTTTAAAACACTCACACTAAGGAACCTTCGCACATAAATGTGTACATGAAAACTCAAGCTATAAAATCTTTATGAATTATAGGGTTTTTAAAAAAAAATTTGTTGTCAGTTTTTAATCCAGCATCTGCCCTAATCATACATATCAAATGTTAATGAATTTATTTAATATTTAACCCTTAAATTGCCATGTTTTTGTCATGATGCAACCCTATTTTATGGTCTAAAATACACAATAAATGATTTATTTTCAATATACTTCATGCAAACTAGATTATTTATGGTTTGATTATTGCAGCCTGGTATATGTGAAAGATTAGCAGCAACATTTATTTATTTGCATTTTTTTTTTTTTGCAGTGTCATATTTCAGAAAACACTCACACTAAGGAACCTTCGCACATAAATGTGTACATGAAAACTCAAGCTATAAAATCTTTATGAATTATAGGGTTTTTAAAAAAAATTTTGTTGTCAGTTTTTAATCCAGCATCTGCCCTAATCATACATATCAAATGTTAATGAATTTATTAAATATTTAACCCTTAAATTGCCATGTTTTTGTCATGATGCAACCCTATTTTATGGTCTAAAATACACAATAAATGATTTATTTTCAATATACTTCATGCAAACTAGATTATTTATGGTTTGATTATTGCAGCCTGGTATATGTGAAAGATTAGCAGCAACATTTATTTATTTGCATTTTTTTTTTTTTTGCAGTGTCATATTTCAGAAAACACTCACACTAAGGAACCTTCGCACATAAATGTGTACATGAAAACTCAAGCTATAAAATCTTTATGAATTATAGGGTTTTTAAAAAAAAATTTGTTGTCAGTTTTTATTCCAGCATCTGCCCTAATCATACATATCAAATGTTAATGAATTTATTTAATATTTAACCCTTAAATTGCCATGTTTTTGTCATGATGCAACCCTATTTTATGGTCTAAAATACACAATAAATGATTTATTTTCAATATACTTCATGCAAACTAGATTATTTATGGTTTGATTATTGCAGCCTGGTATATGTGAAAGATTAGCAGCAACATTTATTTATTTGCATTTTTTTTTTTTTTGCAGTGTCATATTTCAGAAAATACTCACACTAAGGAACCTTCGCACATAAATGTGTTTAGCAAAATCAAGCTAAACAAGCTGTCGATTTTCTAATTTCTTTAAAAAAAATGTTTTAAACCTGCGTCAGTCCTAATCATAGATATAAAATATTCATATTTTTCTGTGCTCTAACAAAGAACATCACCTATTGCCCATGTAACATTTCCACTCACAGTATTTATTATAACAACATAAAACAGCAATAAAAAGATCTATAAATGAACATAAACTGAATAACAATAACATAACTTAACAGAACAGAACAGTTCAGGGGAGGCAGGAGCTGCAAATGGTGCGGTAATGCTCCTTGCAAACATGGTTTCCGCATTTAGCGCAGGTGCAGAACACAACTCTGCGTGCAGTGCAGAGCCTACACTGCCTCCTCACATGAGTGGTGGGTATGCGGCTGGGGGTGGTGATGGTGCTAGTGGGGTTGGCTGTGGTGGGGTCACTTGAGCCAGCCTGAGATTCTAACACGAGGCTGGCGGCCCCTGGTGTCAGCGGGATGCGTCTCCTCCGGACCATCTGTGGGGTGACCAGGTTCTTTGCAAGCTCCTCCAGGAACAGCCTCCTCTTGTGGGACTTTCCTCTATTCCATGTTGGGTCAATGGCCGTCCACACAATGTAGGCATTTAGCGCACTAATGTCCAGCATGTTGAAAAAAAGGGCCAAGGGCCACCGTCTGGTCCTCCTCCTGCAGCTGTATGTAGCTATCATCTGCAAAACAGAAAAGGACCAGAGACAAAGATTATGTAGGCTGTATATAGGCTATACAAAAATGCTGAGTAGTAAGCATATCAGACAAGCACATCAATTCCTAAATAATTATAATAATAATAAAAATATGTGTATGTAGGCTATATATTTATGGATTCGTAAACATACCTCATCCATGGTGTCCACTCCTCCTTTGCAGCGGTTATAATCCAGTATGATCTGGGGCTTCTTTTTCTCCCCGCTGCTGATGTCCGGCGTCCGGTGTTTGGTGCTGAGCATCACAACGTTTTTGCCCCGCTTTGGGACGTATGAGACCAGGGTGTGAGTATCCGTGAACGCAAAGATTGAGGAGAGGGCCTCTCTCCCCCCTACCCTCAGGAGCTGAGGGGGGAGCTCTGGTCGGTTCTTGCGCATTGTCGCAACCATTGTAATCTTCCTCCGGAGCAACTCCTCTGCCAGCCCGAATGAAGAAAAAAAATTGTCACAGGTCACAGTCACCCCTCTCAGCCCCTCCGTCATTTCCAACACGACCCTCCGTCCTTGGTTGCGCTCTACTGGCGCACCAGCTGATCGGCCAGTGTACACAGAAACTCTCCATGCATAGGAAGTGTTTACGTCACAGTTAACCCACATTTTTAGGCCATACCTGGCTGGCTTCATGGGCATGTATTGCCGAAACTCGCAGCGTCCCCGGTACGGCACGAGTTGTTCGTCCACACATATATCCACATCTGGATTAAACATCAGAGGGAGCCGGGCACTCCACAGATCCCAGATTTCCCGGACCGCAGCCAGCTTATCCGCTCCCCGCCGCCGCGGTCTGGACAGTCGGTCGTCAAAACGCAGGATTCTGCTGATCAGCCCAAAAGTTTTGACAGACATGGTCGCCCGAAAAATTTGCCGGCCCATCTGGTCATCCCAGAGGCTGCGGGTTGCTTCACCGCGGGACCGATAAACGCCGGCCAACAGAAGGAGCCCAAAGTAAGCCCGCATGGTGGTGGCATCAAGGTCCTTCCACTCGGGGACCGTCCTTCTTCCATGCAGGTTTGTATATTCTAGGACAAGTCTTGTGATCTCCGTGGTGAAAAATAAATCAAAACTGTCTATCAGCTCACCAACTCTGGCCACGGCATAGCGGGTGGGTCCTGGGGTTAGTCCTGTCCCTGGAGGGTTGAAATGGAGCGCCACGGAGTTTGTGGGTGCCCAGTGGACCTCTCCGTTTTTGGACCTCCATGTCAGGTCCGGTGGTGTCTCCACTTCCCCACCGTCAGATGAGTCGGTGGAGCTGGTGGAGGATGAGCGAGCCCCCGGGAGGTACTCCTCATCCTCATCGGCTGTGTCGGTGTCCGATTCGGAGGTTATGGAGTCATGCTCCATGGGCTCCAGATCGGACTCCATAATCAAACTGCGAGCCTCCTCAGCGCTGTATCTCTTCATCGTGCCAGTTAAGAAATGAGAAGTTTTGCTCCTCTATACTCCTTTGCACCGTGCTGCAGATGCAGGTGTGTAAACAAAGTAGAGATTTGTTTTGGCGACTGCACTTTCATGTCTTGGGAAAGGTCCTGCTTGTCGTTTATTTCAAAGCTGTGCAGGGCCCCTGTGTAGATGTTTGTTTTACGTATTTTATAAAATAAAGTCGTGTTGCTTTGAACGTTTACATAAAAAAAATACACATGAAACGGAGGATATGTAAAAGGTGCCACTTGAAAGCTACTTGCGCTTTTACGCATTTGGTCATACGGCGGCAATGCAATGTGGTTGCTATAGAGACGTGCGCGTGCACACACGCACACTCACATGCACACATTCCCACACACATGTACTCACACACCCACACAAACGTAATGCCTCAGAGCTTGTCTGGGGAGAGGAGGGGAGGATATACAGCGAGTGCCCTCTATCGGAAAAAGCAGGTATTTTCTCGGTTTGCCATATATGGTAAAAATGACGTCATCGGGAAGGAAATCCCTCAGAGCACACATTTAAAGCCCCAGGCCTCGAATGAAGTGGAGAAATGAGGAGATGCATGTTTTCTACTTTTTATTTTAGCAGGATCAAAAATAGTGATTTGAATGGGTTTCAATGCGCACATTTATGTGCGAAGGTTCCCTAGTGTGAGTATTTCATGCTACATTGTTTACAAAAGGCTAAAAATTAAAAATACATGAAAAAATGATAGAACACTCAAAAATGCACAACCTTGCATATATCATGAACAATATGCATGAAAAAATGAAAAAATATGCTTAAATTAAAAAGCCAAAAACACATAAATGTGCTTGGGTGCGATAAAGGGTTAATAGAAGTTATCACTGAAATTCATGCCGTTATTTACCGTTATTATTGATCCTCGGCCGTTGTTAACCTGCACGTTTTAGTTGTGCGACAACAATGACGTCACTGTCAGCGGCCGGCGAGTGAGCGAGTAGTGTCCGAAATGTTTTATAATTTTTCTGAGTGAGTGCACGATATAGTCCACTGCATTAAACTCACTATATAGTCCACTGCATTAAACTCACTATATAGTCCACTGCATTAAACTCACTATATAGTGAGTAGGGAATGAGTGAGTGATTTCGGACACGGCCCAGGTGTGGTTCTCACAGACTCAGATTAGCTGCTTATTGTTGCTAACATGTAAATAAATAAAGTTCTAATGTGACTGGTTGTAAAAAGTGGAGCTCAGACATGTTGGACGGTCTGTTAGTCCAATAAAGCTCACAGAGAGACAGATTATTAGTCTGATATTTACAGGAACAAATCTCCAAAAGGCTCCAACAGCACAAACACGGCCCAGAGGTTAAAGGTCAGGGACTGAATTAGCTGAGGGGACACCTAGCAGACAGCTAGCAGCTCCCACCTGTCAGTCAAAGAGGCCACGCCCCCTAATTCTACATCCCTTTAAGCCTTAATATAATGTAAACAGGTGAGTTGTATAAACATTCAGCCCGTACAGTTGAAGAGAGAAATGAGCTCTAGAGACCCAAACTGTTTTTATACCAGACTGTAAACATGTTTATTTTAACATGGAGCTCTATGGGGACTGACTCACTGCAGGAGACAGACTCTAGTGGACACTGGAGGAACTGCAGCTGTAAAGTTGGACATTTTAACATGGAGCTCTATGGGGACTGACTCACTGCAGGAGACAGACTCTAGTGGACACTGGAGGAACTGCAGCTGTAAACATGTTTATTTTAACATGGAGCTCTATGAGGACTGACTCACTGCAGGAGACAGACTCTAGTGGACACTGGAGGAACTGCAGCTGTAAAGTTGGACATTTTAACATGGAGCTCTATGGGGACTGACTCACTGCAGGAGACAGACTCTAGTGGACACTGGAGGAACTGCAGCTGTAAACATGTTTATTTTAACATGGGGCTCTATGAGGACTGACTCACTACAGGAGACAGACTCTAGTGGACACTGGAGGAACTGCAGCTGTAAAGTTGGACATTTTAACATGGGGCTCTATGGGGACTGACTCACTGCAGGAGACAGACTCTAGTGGACACTGGAGGAACTGCAGCTGTAAAGTTGGACATTGTAACAAGGCGCTCTATGGGGACTGACTCACTGCAGGAGACAGACTCTAGTGGACACTGGAGGAACTGCAGCTGTAAAGTTGGACATTTTAACATGGAGCTCTATGAGGACTGACTCACTGCAGGAGACAGACTCTAGTGGACACTGGAGGAACTGAGATTCCTATACCGAGTGTGATGTTGAAGAAAAATGTCTGAGTGTAAAGTGACCTTTCAGTGTAATTCTGAAGGATAGACTTTAAGTGTGTATGATGCTCTGATGTTAATCGATAACACGCAGCTGGACAATTCAAACATAATGAAAAACCAGTAGAGGTTTTCTCTCTGCCCTTTAAGTAATGAGAAACATGTCGGTGTATGGAGAAGTTTGGAAGGAAAGGATAACAGGTTTTTAAGAAAGAGACGCTTGAGCCGGAGTCACAAACACACACACACACACACACACACACACACACACACACACACACACACACACACACACACACACACACACACACACACACACACACACACACACACACACACACACACACACACACACACACAAACACACCTTATGTAATTACACAGATATGCATTCATCCACACATTAGTAGATGGAGCGAGTGGGGGGGACCGAACTGCTACGTTCATTTAAATCCATGGAAGCAACACATACACATTTATATTCTACCGACACTTACTGCTGCTGCAACCTTGATAAGTGTGTGTTGGTGTGTTCGATCAGCTCCACACACACACACACACACACACACACACACACACACACACACACACACACACACACACACAGTTGCAGGATGCAGCCGTACCTGAGATGATGGAGGCATGTCTGAACTCCTCGGAGAAGTGGATCGGCTCGTACGGAGACGTCTCATAAAACTCTTCCCCTGAAAAACAAGACAACAGAAATATGATCAGCTTGTTTTTGCTTGTTTTTTATACACACATCTCAACATCTGGCTCTTCCTGCAAACTATCTCTGAAGTCAAATTATCCGTGCTGTCAGCTCAGCGCAGCGTGAATCCGTTTTGTTTCAGTTAAAAAAAACCATCACAATTAATTGATGCAAACAAGAACGCTTTGACCATGTTTTTTGCTTCCAATGAGCTTTATGCTGAGGAGATAAATGACAACGAGGAAGCTATCGTTACAGCTGACATGACTGACCTGGAGTTTTTTATCGCCAGTGAAGGCGCCGCCACAAACACCTTCACCTGTGAAAACAATGGAGGTTGTGATACATGCTGAAAATAGCAAATCTGTTCTTCTTTTTCATCCACCACAGAAATCTGAACCAAATGCCTCTTCTGTGGATAGTAACAGAAGTCTGATTCTACAAAACCACCAAAACAAATGCAGGCTGTGAGACCATGGGCTCGAAAGGAAACACGGCTGCAAGAAACGTCTACAGTCCTGCGAGCTAAGATGCAGGAAATATCCGCAGCTATTACAGATAAAGGGCGGGAAAACACTGTTGCATGCAGCATTGGGGTTGGTATTGATGATGCGAGTTAGTTTATGATCTATACATCCATTATCTATACTCCTTTTCCCCTTTGGGGTCGTGGGGAGCTGCAGCCGATCCCAGCCACCATTAGGCGAGAGGCGGGGTTACACCCTGGACTGGTCGCCTGTCAATCACAGGGCTGACATATAGAGACAGACAACCAGTCACACTCACATTCACACCTACGGACAATTTAGAGTCACCAGTTAACCTAACGAGCATGTCTTTGGGCTGTGGGAGGAAGCTGGAGTACCCGGAGAGAACCCACACATGCACGGGGAGAACATGCAAACTCCACACAGAGAGGCTCCTGTCAGACGGGGATTCAAACCAGGAACCTCCTCACTGTGAGGGGACAGCACTAACCACCGTGCAGCCACTTTGTCAGTCAACATCAGTAAATACTGAGCTGAGACGCTGCTGGACACACACAGAACAAAGAGATGTGTTGCTTTCATTGCTGTTCTTACCAAGAAGTGCTTTATCGGGATTTTTATTAATATGTGCCAATCTAATCTTTGAGTACATCAGAGCAGAGGAAGCCTCAGGCCATCCTGACGTCTTTGGCATCCACCCTAGGGGGTCCCCGGTCCACGGGTTGGGAACCAATGCTTTAGTTTAGAGTGACCTACGTACTTTCTTTAATCAGCGGTACTCCAGGAAGCTCATCCTTCAGAAAAACTTAAGATCACAATCAGTTATTATTCTTAAGAATGAAGACGTGTTTCCTCCCATTATTAGTCAGAGCTTCAGAGCTGACCAACACAAGACAAACCTCTGAAAATACGAACGCCAGCTGCAACGGGAGATTCTCCACAAGTTCTTCCAAAAGAAAAAGAATCTCTCCTTGACAAAACAACAATAGAATCGCTCTCACACTTTCACCCACACACAAACACAAACACCAGGTTTGTCTTTGCACTCGTCCTCGTGTCGTTAGGGGATCAGATGTGATGTCGATGTGACAAAATGTGTTTTGACAGCTGAAGCTCGCTGTAAAAAAAAAGGGAAAGGTGTCACAGTGTGACAGTTTTGATCACGTCAGGTCTGATTTCATTCGGAAACTCATTAATCTTTTAAACCACGCTGAGCTGAGACCTCACCACCAACTCTTTCCAAACATCTCCAGACGGCGTTCATAATAAAGTTTCTGTTTCTCCTGTAACGCAGTTAGGACGGCAAACAGAAGCTGCATGTTGTGACTGTGAATTACTGCAGGAAGCTAAAGCACATTTAATATAAGCTCATTTAGGCTGATTGAATTCTGAGAATCTGTATGTTGAAGACGAGACAGTTTGACAATTCTACATTTCATTATCAGACGCTTTTACCCAAAGTGACGAACATTACAGAGTAAGAACAACACGAGCGAGGAGAGAGAGAGGAGACAACGACAGGAAGTGCAAACAGCTTTTAGTCTGATCTGACACACTGACAGGAAGTGACCAGAGGCAGAGCACAACGTTGACAGCTGTTCTAGAGAGTTCTAATCAGCATCAAAACCATCCTAAACATCATCATCAACATCATAGAGGTCATAGGTGTTCATAAAGAGCTGGGTCTTTAGCTTTTTCTTAAAGGTGCAAAGGGACTCTGCAGGTCGAATGGAGTTTGGTAGTTTGTTCCACCACCGGGGGGCGACAGAGGAGAAGAGTCTAGTTAGAGACTAAGGACGTGTGAAGGTTGGATCAGACGCCTTTCATTGGCAGGTCTCTGTTGGATTAACGCTATCAAAGACTACATCTCATAAAAGTCTGTGAAACGAGAAGAAAGTGAGCTGCAGCCACAATCAGCACGTACATTCATAAAACACCTTTCAAGCACAAACTGCTGGCGTGAACCGTTAAATCACTTTAAGAGAAGATGAAAGAAGCACCAGGAAGACAGAAGACATCGTTTAAAGAAAGAAAATAAAGACTGAGACATAAATCAAAGTGCACAGTGGGAATAAACCATTGAGGCTAACAGCTTTAGCTAGAATGTTATCCAGTGAAAACAAACATCGTGGTATTTGCATGGTCCGGTTTAAATTGCTCTTCAGATATCTTATTTAATGATAGATCATATGAATGATGAGACAGATGAATGTATGTTAAGATAATGATTATGATGGAGGAGGATGTTGTCAGTCGACTGGTCTGGAAGGACGGACTGACTGCAGGGCTGAGGGAGACTCAGGACGGGGACTCTGTCTCAGGCATTCTGGGATTCTGCCCGAGCTGATAACGGCCCAGACTGTTCCTAGAGTTAGACGAACTAGATGAGAGGAAGGGAAGGAGGGTGGGTTGAAGAACTGAGACAGGGTGGAGTGGGATGGC
>CM036549.1:1185376-1237876 GCA_020745685.1 Tautogolabrus adspersus | reverse complement strand
AGGAATTCCCGCGGTATTTTAAAGATTAACTCGTGACAGCACGAGATAATACGATGTACATGGTATTAAACTCTATATTAACCTTATTAACACATAAACAAACACACATACAGTCGTTTTTCTGAACCGTTAAAAAGGAGTCTTTTATTCTGAAAATAAACCGGATGTTTTAATGTTGTATCGGTGTCTGACTTCCCGTCCCGCTTGTTCTTTTCTGTGCTGAATTGATGCGTCGTGCTCCGGCATCCGGCAAAAATAGAAGCCTTGCATATCAGCTCCGGAGGGCTCCGGACTGCCGGAGCTGAGACGCAGCGCGGCGGACCCAGTGAAAGCACACACATTGAATAAAGTGAAACGTATCAGCTCCGGAGGGCTCCGGACTGCCGGAGCTGAGACGGAGCTGAGACGCAGCGCAGCGGACCCAGTGAAAGCACACACATTAAATAAAGTGAAACGTATCAGCTCCGGAGGGCTCCGGACTGCCGGAGCTGAGACGGAGCGCAGCGGACCCAGTGGAAGCACACACATTGAATAAAGTGAAACGTATCAGCTCCGCTCATTCTCTTCGAAAATGACAACAAAATTCTGCATTCTACATACATTATGAGGCAATAACAAAATAGTAACGCACAGCCACTTAAGGAAACTAACTTTAATGAGATTACTGGTTTGGAAAAATGAACGCGTTAGATTACTCGTTACTGAAAGAAAGTAATCAGATTACAATAACGCGTTAATTTGTAACGCGTTAGTGACAACACTGATAATTGTAACGGAGCAGAGCGTAGTGGCGCTGCTGGCACGCTCCGGAGACGGACCGCAACGCCCACTGTGGAAACACAATCATTGACTAGACTGGCAGCGAACGGCGGCGTAGTGGATTTAGGGGGTGTGGCCTCTTTGAGTGACAGGTGGGAGCTGCTAGCTGTTTGCTAGGTAACCTCAGCTTATTCAGTCCCTGACCTTTGACCTCTAGGCCACGTTTGTGCTGTTGGAGCCTTTTGGAGATTTGTTCCTGTAAATATCAGACTAATAATCTGTCTTTGTGAGCTTTATTGGACTAACAGACCGTCCAAGAAGCTCTGGAAGTCCCACAGGCTCTCTTTGCTTCTTTAGAAACACAGTGGAGAACTTTGCTAGCTAATAAATTAGCTGTGGGCACTGACTGTGTAGCTTTGATAACTTGCCGTTCCCTAACTTCTCACTCCTCTGCAGCCCCGCCCTCCCCCAGTCGTCATTATTCCTCTAATAACTGCAGTGACCTTAGATTATAGAAACAGGTGCAGCAGAATTAAACCGAGTCAGAGTTTGTGTTCGGAGATAAATGTGTTTCTGTCAGCGAGCAGAGACATCAGTGTGAGAGTGTAGTCATTTAAATTTGCTGCTC
Organism: Tautogolabrus adspersus; assembly: GCA_020745685.1. NCBI lineage: Eukaryota > Metazoa > Chordata > Actinopteri > Labriformes > Labridae > Tautogolabrus > Tautogolabrus adspersus. The sequence continues at coordinate 1,236,489 of CM036549.1, read as the reverse complement.
AGCCATACGTTTAATGATAACACGCTCACTGTTCCACCTGAAGGTTAATTATCACAGACATGTTCTTCAATTATGAGCCACCTTGAAACCGTGCGAGCGTGGCAGCCGGAGTGTGTGTGCGCGTGTGAGCATGTGTGTGTGTGGAAGTGAAGAGGCAGTGTGTCAGTGGACTTGTGATCCAGCCTGGAGGAGGGCGGGGGTGATGGTGGGGCAGCGGTGACGATAAACAGGGCAGATGTTTATGTATGAAGCTTTAACCTGCAGGCATGTACACACACACACACACACACACACACACACACACACACACACACACACACACACACACACACACACACACACACACACACACACAAACACACACACACACACACTGATCAGCTCTAATGGAAATGTGCAGACTGTCATGAAGACCTCTTGTTGTATATTTCCTGCCCGGGGCGTTTGTTTTATGCGGTTGTTGTAGTTTTTGCACAAATGTTCACAGATGGCGTCCATCAGTGCGAAGACGAACACGTTCGCATGAAGCAGTCAGAGCCCTCAGGATAAACCCAGGCACGTTTACTCACACGTTTCATGAACTAGACTGACAGCTTATTGAAATCAGTGCCACCCCAAGATCCTAAACTATGATCCGCACTTGTGTTGAAATCCACCATTCAGGCTGTGTTGCAACAGGCCGCTCAAAGTGTTCAGATGTTTGTTTGAAGTTTTTAAAATACTTTAAATCGTGACTTTGGAGGTACATGCTGTTTTGAGTCCTTGAAGCTGAGAAGATGTAAATGTTCATTCATGTGTGCACACAAACTTCAGGCCACTCCTGCTCAAGTCAGCGCCCCAGTTTGGCCACCCCAGTCCAAAAAGTCTGGACACGCCCCTGATCACCGTCCAACAGAAAGAAACTGAAAACAAACTGCTCGTAGAAACTAAACTAGCTGCTTCAAGAGATTCTGCTCTTGGTTAAATATCGATTGAGCCACAGTTGACTTGAACAACAAGGCAGACATATTGATGTTTTGGAAATACGAGTGGGGGGGGGAAAACACAAAATCTCCCCTTGATCGTAACGGATATTTAATGTTCTGAACTCGTCAACAGGTGGGCTGCAGGATGCAAACACAGCCTGAGGCAGCAGTGACCTCAAAGAGCTCGCTTCATATAACGGCCCTCAAACAATTCAAAATGGACGAACAAGAACAGAAACCTCCGACTACAACAACAACAACAGGAACTTTGATGCTAAAGGAAAAATGTTCAACTGGAAACAACAAATTTGCTGGGAATTCAAATCCTCAAAACAGTTAGAAACTGTGTAAAATCTGTTATTTTAATGATCTATAGTATGAGAAAGTACAGAAAACATCTATTTTATGAGACGCGTGCGTAGGATTCGCTCTTCGGCAGCACATATTTTGGTCGTTGATCTGAACTTGCAGGACATGAATCCTCATGTTAAAAGTTCTGGTCTGTTGCAAAGTGTTCGCCCTTTACGTCCTCAGCTGTAAACGGTCCATACTGACTCGATAAATAAAATCATCATCACGGCAGGAAGCTTCTCCTCTGAAACATATTTCACTAAATAAATCAGAACTTTATAGAATTCTGCAGAAGCTCTGACGGCAGATGTTTTCAATCATTTAGAGTCTAATGAAAGCTCAAGTGTGTTTTAAATTATGTTGATTGTAAAAAGAAAAGCTGCTTTTAGACACACGCCTATCTAATAGTGAGGCCTTTACAGCAGCCAACAGCTCGTCTGCAGAGTGACAGAGCGATGAAAGGGCGGCACAGCTGCTGCACTGCGTCTCTGCCACGACTCTGCATACATGCATCCTGCTGCTGACATGAACACAGTGTGTGTGTGTGTGTGTGTGTGTGTGTGTGTGTGTGTGTGTGTGTGTGTGTGTGTGTGTGTGTGTGAGTAATTCAAAGGTGTGTGTGTAATAAGCTGAATTTGAGAAATCTCAAAGTGCTTAGTTGCACTCCTCCCTGGTGCTCCTCTCAGCTTTCACTCCCCCGTTTTAATAATTACTGACGGAGGAGAGAGAGAGCGTCCACCCTCTCACATTGACTCTAACAAACATCTTTTATTTTCCATGCTGTCGACGGTTTCTGTCATCAGGCCTAGAGCTAAAACATACATATACAGTACACCTCTTCATTCCTCTGCTCTCTTTTTTCAATAATGATCTTTATAAATGCAAGAAGTCAAAAGAGAGAACAATCAGGCGGTGTGAGTGGGTTTGTTCCTATCGGCTGAATCTGCAGCTCCTCACAGAGACTTCAGCTCCTTGTTTAGCTGTCTGCATGCAACTTTTTGGTATCACTTTGCTCTCAGCGAACTCGGAGTTTAGTTTTTATGAATTATTTTGTTGGAAGTGGTTGTGCACAACCTGCTCTTCAGACTAACAGAAGAAATTAGAGACTAATCAGTAGGGTTAGGTGATATTTAAAACAAATACATTTTCCTGCAAGATGAGATATGTAAAGGACCAAGAGTGCCTTAAAACAGGCCCTTAAGATTACATTAAAAGACATGCTGAAGGGAAACCTTGAAACAGGCGCTAAATGGTGCCTTAATGGATCCATAATGACCACAGCAGCTACAATCTACACATCTGTCAGACCACCACAGCAGCTACAATCTACACATCTGTCAGACCACCACAGCAGCTACAATCTACACATCTGTCACACCACAGCAGCCACAATCTACACATCTGTCAGACCACCACAGCAGCTACAATCTACACATCTGTCAGACCACCACAGCAGCTACAATCTACACATCTGTCAGACCACCACAGCAGCTACAATCTACACATCTGTCAGACCACCACAGCAGCCACAATCTACACATCTGTCAGACCACCACAGCAGCCACAATCTACACATCTGTCAGACCACCACAGCAACTACAATCTACACATCTGTCAGACCACCACAGCAACTACAATCTACACATCTGTCAGACCACCACAGCAACTACAATCTACACATCTGTCAGACCACCACAGCAGCCACAATCTACACATCTGTCAGACCACCACAGCAGCCACAATCTACACATCTGTCTGACCACCACAGCAGCTACAATCTACACATCTGTCAGACCACCACAGCAGCTACAATCTACACATCTGTCAGACCACCACAGCAGCCACAATCTACACATCTGTCTGACCACCACAGCAGCCACAATCTACACATCTGTCTGACCACCACAGCAGCTACAATCTACACATCTGTCAGACCACCACAGCAGCCACAATCTACACATCTGTCTGACCACCACAGCAGCTACAATCTACACATCTGTCAGACCACCACAGCAGCTACAATCTACACATCTGTCAGACCACCACAGCAGCCACAATCTACACATCTGTCAGACCACCACAGCAGCCACAATCTACACATCTGTCTGACCACCACAGCAGCTACAATCTACACATCTGTCAGACCACCACAGCAACTACAATCTACACATCTGTCAGACCACCACAGCAGCTACAATCTACACATCTGTCTGACCACCACAGCAGCTACAATCTACACATCTGTCAGACCACCACAGCAGCTACAATCTACACATCTGTCAGACCACCACAGCAGCTACAATCTACACATCTACACATCTGTCAGACCACCACAGCAGCCACAGTCTACACATCTGTCAAACCACCACAGCAGCCACAATCTACACATCTGTCAGACCACCACAGCAGCCACAGTCTACACATCTGTCAGACCACCACAGCAGCCACAATCTACACATCTGTCAGACCACCACAGCAGCCACAATCTACACATCTGTCAGACCACCACAGCAGCCACAGTCTACACATCTGTCAGACCACCACAGCAGCCACAATCTACACATCTGTCAGACCACCACAGCAGCCACAATCTACACATCTGTCAGACCACCACAGCAGCCACAATCTGCACATCTGTCAAACCACCACAGCAGCTACAATCTACACATCTGTCAGACCACCGACAAACAAACAACGTCTTTCAACCATTTGAAGATTGACTGAACTCTCCTGATCATAATGATCCACCAACAATGAGTCCTCAAGATTTAAATCCAGAGAAAGATTTCATCCAAACGCGTTACATCCTTAAAGATCCACGGTTTGATTCAAATTTACCTCTGCTGTTTCACTGACCTTTTGATGACACCTCATAACGGCCAATGAGAGCCTTTGTTGAAAGGAGGTGCCTCCCCCTGTTCTGAAGACCTATCACACAGGACTGTAGTCTTGTAGCCATGAAACATGGATCTGTTGCTTCCATCAATACTTGGGGCTGATTTCTTCATGCACACACTGAGCAGAGTGATTTAAAGTACGAGTGGTTTTCAGAGCGTCATTAAATGTAGTAATAAGGTGATATTTATACTAAGAGAGGCTGTGAGCCATGAACTACTTGGAGAAAACAGACAAATGTATGTAACATTAGACATTAAACACCCCCATAGAGCTGGAGCGGAAGGATTCTCGTGCTCGACGGCAAGACTGACAGTCGACTGAGAGTCTGATCAAAGAATGAACGAGTACTGGGCGCTATGGGGTCGTTTGTCATTTAAATCTTAATATTTATCGAACATAATGAGGTGCTTCTTCTTCTGTCTTTCTCTCCTCTGCTGTTCGTCCCTCTAAACTCTCAGAGTTGATGTTGATCGAGGATTCAGTCAGACTGTTTGATCCGACGTGACGTCTGATGAAAGATTCTAAAGAGAATCAGATTTCATTCTCATTAAGACACAAAGACTGAACCAGCCATTATCCCTGTCAAGTGTGTGTGTGTGTGTGTGTGTGTGTTCGTGAGAAGGGGACTGAGAGTGGGAAGGGGAAAAGATTTGTTTGCTTTATCCTTAATGAGAACACACACACACACAAGAACACACACATACTCAGCTCTGAGCTCCAACGAAGAAGAAACTGAGAATTATTTCAGGCCTAATCACTATAATTACCCTGTAAATGTGTGTGTGTGTGTGTGTGTGTGTGTGTGTGTGTATACTCACAGTATTTCTACATTACAGAACACACACGCAGTACGCTGTGTTCTCCAGAGGGCTCATTACACACAAAGGTGTTTCATAAAGTTCAGCTACCCATCATCCTCCACTTTTTGTAGTTTTCACGCCAAAAAAAAAAACTGCAAAAGATTTTTATTTAACATTTAACTGAAATCTTAATGGGGATGTGAACAGAGCTGAATGTGTTTAAATGTTTTAATGTAAAAGTCTTTACTTTAAGTCTTCCAGTTAAGCTCAACAATCGATGATGTAAATGTCAGGGTCATTAAGTCGTTTAAACTCAGTTGAATCTTTACTTAGAAGAGATGTTGGAAGCAGCACGGCGTTACGATGACGTTAAGGTAGCACCGTGATGAAACTGCATCGTCCGTCTAATAAGAATAAAAACCATCCTCATCATCTTCATCATCATGAAGGTCGTAGGTGTTCATAAAGAGCTGGGTCTTTAGCTTTTTCTTAAAGGTACAAAGGGACTCTGCAGATCAAAGGAGTTTGGAAGTTCGTTCCACCACCGGGGGGCGACAGAGGAGAAGAGTCTAGTTAGAGACTTAGGACCCTGTTGTGAAGGTTGGATCAGACGCCTTTCATTGGCAGAGCGTAGTGGGCGGGGGGGAGTGTAGACCTGGATGAGAGAGTGGCGGTAAGGAGGAGACGTTTCTGTGGCTGTTTTCTAAGCGAGCAGCAGAGTTTTAAAACTGAAGCAGTAACTTGGAGCCAGTGGAGGGAGATGAACAGCAGAGTGTTGAGTGTCTCTTTTGGGGTTAAAGACCAGTCGTCGTCTGTGTTTTGGATAATCTGCAGGGGTATAATGGTGCATGCAGGAAGACCTGCCAGTAAGAAGTTAGGGCACACTCACAGGTATTACCAGGTACGGGGCTGAAGCACGCTGGCGTGCACTCACACTTCTCCAGGACTAACCGGGCCTGAGCACGGTTACCTCTCGTACATAACGTTGTAAAATGACACATGCATGGCTTTACGTGATCATGAAGCGTGCTTAGTTTACAAGACAGGTGCGGTCGAGTCCGTGTCCGCACATCGGAGAACAACACAGAGAACATGACAGCTACTTTACTGACGTTGTGATTTATTTTCAGTCATGTTAGTCCGATACAGACAGAACACTCCTGGATTATGGAGGCAGGGATCGATTATACTTCATGTCTATGTTGTGTTCCCGCGGGCTTGTGCTCGTGCAGGAACTGTACCGTGCTGAAGCACACCTCCAGGCATGCCATGGCTAAGGAAGTGTATTGTGTTTGAGCAGGGATCAGAGCACTCGCACAAACGAACTGGACTTTAGGGGTGAAGCGTGCTTAGGCACGGTACGGATTGCCCAGTTTGAGTATGCCCTTAGTCAATGTAAGTCAATAGTCAGTGCGTGATATCTCAAGAGCCTGCACCAGGAGATTGCTTTCATTCTCAAAGTCAAATCAGAGCACAAAGATACCGCACATCTTTTTAGATTCAGTGTGACTTCTGCTTCATGAAGTCATCACAATGTCTGATGTCCCTAGAATAAAGTCACATAAATACATCGGTCCGCTCTCCAGTCATTTCATGTGTGATATAAAGACAAACTGTCACTCAGAAAGAGAGACATCCAAACCCTGTTCAACACATCAATAAGATAAAGTGAGAATGAAAATATAGACGACTCTCCTCTCGACACGTGTTTATAAAGAGCTTTTTATCCACACAGGAGTCAGACAACATTAAGTCTTTCCGGCGTCACAAACTTCCAATTTGAGGGTACGTAATGAGCCGTGCGATCCGAGATCTGATTCTCAATTTTGTTTTTCTGAAACTGTCTTTTCGAAACGTTTAAAAAAAGACACATGCTGTCAACATTCATATGCACGCTCTGCTCACTCCTGCCAGCGTGTGTGTATGTGTGTGTGTGTGTGCACCTGTGTGTGTGTGTGTGTGTGTGTGTGTGTGTGTGTGTGTGTGTGTGTGTGTGTGTGTGTGTGTGTGTGTGTGTGTGTGTGTCAGCCCGGGAATGAGATGAGTAAACAGCAAACAGAGGCGTCTCTCTGTGGAGCAATACTAATCAGCCTCCAGCTCGCTCATTAGCCCGCATGCTAAATACCTTGCTCATTAGCCTGCATGCTAAACACATCAGTCATTAGTCAGGCTGCTAAATTAGCCGTTTATTTGACTGCATGCTAAACACCAATGTCAGAGTTAAATGTGTAAATTAGCCGGCTGAACTCTAAGCACCTCTGTGATTAGCACAGCGCACTTCCTGGACTCAGAGCCTGACACATTAGCATGCATGCTAAACACCCCCGGTCAATACTAAGTGCCCTGATCTATTAGCTGAAGGATTTGGAAATCTAGTCCCGGCTATGACTTAAACACTGACTGCTCTTTATAAGCCTGAACCACTGTTGAGAAACCTGCACCTTCAGCAGCTCGGACTCAAGCTGGTGGGTGGAGGGGAGGGGAGAGGTCGAGGGTCCTGCATTTAAGCATTTAAAATGTCCAAATCATCTTTTAAATACGACACCAGGTAAAATACATTTCCATACAGTTAAACAGGCGTATCTCCTCTCTACTCCCCCACCCCCTTCAGTAGCAGGTAGAGAAAACTAACAGACTTAAAAGACTACAAACCCAAGAGAAGATTTTGTCTGCAATTCTCCGTCTCTAAGAGACGTTAGAGCAGGGGCGTGTCCAGACTTTTTTGATTGGAGTGACGCAACTGGGGCTCTGATTTATGCAGGGGTGTCCTGAAGTGTGATGTGTGCACACACAGACGCAAATTAACATCAATTGTTTACAGATATCTACTTTATAACACAAGATAATGGAAACATATATTTGTGCAAAGTATTATCTATAATTTAAAATACAACCAAAAAAATTAGAAAATAAAAGCAACTTTTTGCTAAAAATTCCCATCTCTGATCGAGCAAATAACCAATCACAGGATTTTTTGAGGTGGCACCTGGGGTGGCCAATCAGATTTCAAGGGTGGCCCATGCCACCGCTGGCCACCCCTCTGGACACGCCCCTGCGTCAAAGTGAAACAGGAAAGGAGGGGAGGGAAAAGCTGAGTGTTGCTCTTAATGTCGCCGAGTAAAGGCCTTTGCACACTGAGTCTGATGCCTTTATTTTTTCTATTGATTCCCAAAATGTTCAGTATGAGACAAAATGCCTCGTGCTCATCACGCAGAGCGGTCAAGAAGAGAAGATCATTTTTTGGTTCTTTCACTCCTTGAAAAAAAACTACAAGGTCCTTCCATTGTGTTTGTGTTTTTTTATATTTAGCATTTTTAAATTCTATTTTATATATTTGTAATTGCTTCTTATATTTTATTATTTAAGTTCTTGTTAGTTGTTAATTGTTTAGCACCGAGAAAAATTCCTTGTTTGTGTAAACGTACCTGATTCTGATTCTGATTCTGAAAACAAGACGAGCGAGGAAAGTTTCCCCCGTCAGTAACGGAGCTGCAGAATGATCCCGATCACTTCCAGGTGGATTTCAGGATGTCAGTGATCCAGTTTGATACGCTGCTCTCTAAACTGTAACCAACATTAAAAAGAACAACACCAATCTCAGCGAAGCATGTGATCCTGAACAGCAGCTGGCAGTATGTGTGAGGTCGGGACACAGACACAGACAGACACACACACACGAAAACACACACGCATGAAAACACACACACACGAAAACACACGAAAAACACACACACACACACACACGAAAACACACACACAGGGATGGATGCGAAAAAACGCAGAAATAATGACGGCCGAAAGTTTCGGAGTCAGTGTGCAAACATGACATGGGGTGTAATTGACATAACATGGGGTCTTATTTATTTTTGAACATGCATCAATTTCAGACGAAACAACGGATTCAGCTTGCGATGACCTTAAGACTTTAAAAAGAAGTTATCACAACATTAAATAAACTCGTCCCCCACTGGTCCAGGCGCAGTGTCCCTCCTTTGAAACAGAGGACGTTCATTTCCACTCACTGTCACTCACACTGTTTTACACTTTGAATCACTACCCCAAGCCTTCATTGTGTTGGGTACTAAAATAACGATGTGTTGATCCTTTGAGGAGCAGATTCAGACGACGTCTCATGCAGGTCGTGAGTCAGTTTTCAACAAGCAGCAGCCCCTTGACGTATCGTGATGGATCAGGTTGATGGTTATACCTTACAGGTTTTTAAAACAATTCCAGGAATTGTTCTCATTTTTTTCCAAGGATTTCTTGTAATTTCTCACCTTAGAATCAAAGAAACACAAGCACACGCTGAAATACAGAGAACGCCATTCAGGGTGTCCATCTTTATTCCAGAGTGTTTCCTAGACGTGTCGTGTTCGTGTGTTTCGTATTGTTTCTCGTTTGTCTCACGTGTTAGTCTCATGACTGTGAGAGTGTTGTTTGGACAGCTGTGTTGTGATCATATACACACAGCTGTATTGTTTCCCCCTCGCTGAGATCACGTTCCTTCAGGTGAGACTGAACCTGAGTGTGTGTGTGTGTGTGTGTGTGTGTGCGCGTGTGTGTGTTAATGTCGATATACAATCTGCCTCGCAGTACAAACACATTACAGAGCTGACGTGAAGCTATCTGCCTCCTCAGCACACACACAGACACACTCTCCTGATAATTGTCCTTCTGAAAGCATGTCGGCCATGTTGTTCGATCCCTTCTCCACATGTGTTAACAGCAGCAGCTGGAGGCCATCAGACAGCAGGTGTGTGTGCGTGTGTGTGCGAGCAGAGTGATGGCTCTGCTGCAGGTCTCTGAACACAGCTGAGGTAGTTCGACCTGTGAGGGAGCAAAGACGGCTGCAGGTGTGGAGCTGAAGGTGAGACTTTGGAGCCGAGGATTCAAACCTTTTCTGCCTCACATCCCGCTTCTGTTAACACTTCGTGTTGTCTTGTTTTTTACTTTATCGTCTACCCTTCCTGTCCAAAGTGTCCTTATCTCTACTGTCATGTCGATGCCTCCTGCCTGTTAAGGCTGTTCCCAGCACCTGAACTCTCTGCCCACCTGACGCTAGAAAAGCTTCTCCAGCAGAACCATCATTTTCCTCTGGTACAGCGTGTTTGTCTTCTCTGCTGCTGCTGCACGATGCAGTTTTCTAGCGGTTTTTGGGTTAAAAAATGTTCAACTTTGTAACTCAAGACGCCGAGTCGCAGCGCTCGTTACTGAAGCAGCCAATCAGATCAAGTATGAGGCTTTACCTCTGCCTAACAACGGCGAGAGCTCTACGTTTTCTTGAGATGAACGTTACTTCATTTGGTTGCATGCATCCATTGAGCCAAACCAAAACCCCGCACCACAAGCTCTCCCAGATGTGTTCTCCCCCAGCTCAGGCGTTTTTAAGGGTGACCCCGCCTAGCTCGATGCGTTTGTGTGTGATCGAGCCCTTAGTGAACTATTTCTACTTTTCTGCTGGCTATTATTATTATTATATGATGACGTGTGCTGCTGCCCTCTTGGCCAGGGCGCCCTCGTTAAAGAGATCTCGATGGGTTAATTACCCAGTAAAAAAAATTATCAAGGTTCATTTGGAAAACGTATTCTCCTCAAAATATGTAAATGTACCAAACGTTTTATCAAAGTCAAATAATAGTTTAAGTTATTTTCTAATTAGGCGAGCTTCACAAGCTCTCCACATGGAACCTGTTAAAGAGCCCCCCCCCCCCCCCCCCCGGTTGTTAGTGTCTGCAGAAGTCTCGGGCTTAAATCTCCCGTGAGACAGAGCAGCAGCATTATAACTCTGAATGTGATTATCTCCTGGAAGCAGAGGTGCACTCGTTCCTTATCGTCTGCTCCCAATGAAATCCACAGAATGTAAAAAGGTGCGACTCTTTATCGGAGAGGACGATTTGAGACAGAGTGTCACTCATCTTTTATTCAGCACGCCAGGTCAATAACACCGTGCCAGTGTTTCAACACTTATTTCACACCGTGCGTTCATCCGGCTCTGCATCGTGTCCTTTTTTATAATCCCCTCATGGCCTGATTATTTTAACTCGCTCACACAAAAAGCCAACCGGTCTGCAAAAGTGTGCAGCTTCTAAGAGAAACACTGCAGTAAGTCAGCTTCATGAGGAAACACCGACTCCATGAGTTACCTCCATCCTCGACTTATAGTTTAAAAATCCACCTGAAACAAACTTCCTCGTACAGAGAGTGTGTATAATTAGAGTCTCGTCATTAAACTCAACAAATGAAAGTGTTTAAATTGACTCTGATTAAAGAGTCGCTCACATGAACATAATTAAAGTGTGTTGTCTACTTCAGCTCTGACGCGCCCACATCATCATCTTAATGGTTCTATAATTGCGTCTCCGTTTAACTCGGACAATTGGAGTCCAAAGGTCCAAAAACTCAACAAAAATAAGTACGGTGACGTTTTACGAGTCGTTACAGACGAGTCAAAGAGTTCCCACAGGACATATTTAGCAGCTGACGTCCATTAGACAAACAAACTGTTTATACGAAGAAGTTGTTGTTGATGTGTCAGTCTGGGATTCTTTTTTTTGGGACACTTAAATGATTCTGAGCAGAACTTTTAAAGATGCACTAAGTTTCCTCTGACCCAGCACTGTGGCCTGCAGAGGTGGAGTCACCTGACCTCCTCTGTGAGATGAGCGCTGCACTTTTAGTCTCCACAGCAGCCGCAGGAACAGCAGGTCATATGAGCCATTTCTGCGGCCGGGGTGTCGGTGTGCTTTGGTCCCACCAGGAGCTCAGAGCAGCAGTGAAGGAATCAGCTCGCCGTGCAGAGAGCTGCCCGTGACTAATGCTGCCGCCTGCAGCTGGCCTCCTGTATGAGACTCCCTCCAGGGACAGATTAGACCAATCCCAGAGCAGATTACTGCGAAGCCTCTGCACTCCATCCTGCCTGGAGTCACCGCAGACTTCTCTTTCAGATAATTATACTCTGTGTTGTTTCACAGCTTCACCAAAAGGTTTGTTTTTCTCAGAACAAATGTGTTCAGGCTGATCGTCTGTCATGCTCTGATGTGGATAACAGTTTCAATTTGTTGGACTGTTTTCGTCGCAGCTTTCACCGATTCTGAATCTGAAAAGGATTAAAAATAAAATCAATGGAAAGTGCTTTTTATCAAAGCTTTTCATGAGTGTATCAAATCGATTACAAGAGAGATGAATTATCTTCTTTCACCTCGCTCTCTCTGCACTCTAAGAGTTAACAGAGGCCAGACGACGCACAGACACAGCCTCTTCTTCTCCTGATCTGAAGTCTGATCTGCATGAGGAAGGAGCAAAGAACGCCTGGTCCTCACTTTAAAGAGCTCATAGTCAGAACACTGAGGCTGTTAACAGGGTTAACCTGATGGTACTTCCACATTTCTTCTTGTCAACAGTCTGCCTGGAGTGCATTTATTTGGTGATGAGGTTTGTGATTACTTTTTTCTCTGCACCCTCTCCTCTCAGTCCGCCCTGTCTGCTCCTATTTCTGTCACTTCCTGCACATATTTTTCCTTAAAAGGGACTACTCATGCAGAGAAAGGTGTCTGCCCTCAACGTCTCGCAAAAACAGTGACTCAGGAACAAAGTCGTTTGTCTTAAGTGTCTCCCTGTTCCCGTCACTTTCCTCTTCAGGATAAGATGTTTACATGCACAAACACAAAAACGTGATGAAAGCCGGGACACTGAAGTCCATGTGAAAGAAAACGCTGTCATGTTGTTCATCAGAACATCCTCGTGAGGAGCTGTTTGGTTTCAAGAGATTCTTCTATTAATGCCAACAAGTGGCCGGCGAAGCAGAGCAGACATAAATTAAGGCGGACTGGTTGCATGCAGCGGGTCCATGGCGTTAATAATTCATCTGTTTATGAATTAACTGCTCAAGTACCCTATTTCTTCTTCTTCTTCTTCTTTTGGTGTTTTTGACAGTTGTTAAACCTCCTCTGGTGCATCAGCGCCTCCTCCTGATCCGCAGGACTGAGGGTGGTTTTACATTAAGGACCTGGGTCCAGATCCAAGTACACTTGACCCCCAAGTCTGTTTCATTTGATCAGTGTGAACACAAACGTACCGTACTGGAGTACCCGAGGTCGCTTGAAGAGGAGGTCTTGGGTACGATTCATGTGTACTCGAGTACAGTCCGTGCTCAAACAAGGAAGTGGACCGCCATATGATGTTATCCTAAACGGCTCCTGTTGCTTTAAAAAACGTTGTATCCGCCCAGGACGTGCCCGTTTCATCCTCTGAGCTGCGAGGTAGATGTAGACGTAGGAAGAGGGTCGTTGTTGGCGTCTCAGAAAGAACAAAAACATCCACAGTTAGCAGGACGGACTGTGAGTGGTTGCCATGGTTACATCTTCTTCTTTCTGCTTTTCTCCGAAATTGCAAACCAACTATTTGCATACTGCCACCTGCTGTATCTGACTGTGTACACACACAAATGTACTCGAGTACGACTTTACTAATGTGAACGCAGACCAGCGGGGGGGGAGGGGAGGGGGGAGGAATCGTGCTCGGGGACTGTACTTTCAAAGGGGGTTTCATCTTTGTAAGTTCCTGAGAGGACCCAAAATTGTTTTTCAAAAGAAAAACGTGTTTGTGTGCGTGCTGCGAATCCAAGAGAAGATGAACAAAACATTTCTATTAAAAATTAACGATTAATAAAGTCTGACCTCCGCTAACTGTCTCTGCTTAAATGGCTTTCCTTCTCCTTTGAGAAAGAACTGCTCTCTATATCTGTTGCCCTCCACGTCTGTTTGTGCTACACACACACACACACACACACACACACACACACACACACACACACACACACACACACACACACACACACACACACACACACACACACACACACACACACACACACACACACACACACACACACACACACACACACAGTCTGACACTTAATAGGGTAATGATCTGCATTCTCGAGTGTGGTTTAATGGAGCGGCAAACAGCAAACATCACAGCGTATAGCAGACAAACATCACACATCATCAGCAGAGTGATGGATCGCTGTGGTCCAATCAGAAACCAGATCTCCATATATCTCCTCAGATGTGCTCAGCGGCACGTCAGCGAGCAGAAATCAAAGATTCAGCCGGTGATTCATCGAGTGTGTCACCATTTGTGCAGCCAACACACGCCGAAGTAGTCAACAAATCACCGGCTGAAAGTTTCCAGACGTGTTTAAACCTCCGACAGGACAGGAAATAATCCTCTGATGGGCACTTTAAAGAGCCAGACAGTGGTTTAACCTCTGTCCAAACTCTATCCTCTGTCCGTTAATACACAGAAAACACATAAATGGAAGTCTGATCCTGTGCCCGCCACCCACCAACCCCCACCTACCACCCCCGCCCCTTCATCTATCTGATCTCATCTTCCTCATCTCTCTCTCTCTCTCACCACTCCATTTTCTCGTCCTCAAATTGCTTCTTCCTCCGTCGTCGGCTGCCATCGTACTTTCATCTCAATCCCTGGATGTCTTTCTTTTATGTGCACTGATCCTCGTCTGCTGCCCTCAGCTCCGCCACCCCTCTGCACGCACACACACACACACACTGTTGTTTAATCAGCGTCTCGTTGGTTCAAACGGCCTGCAGACTCGTTCTCTAACAGTGAGCGACTGCAGACGAGCGAGCTGATTAATCTGTTGTCAAAACAATTAGCAGCTCGTTGTTTTAAACACCCACCCATCCAGCTTCTATAGCGACGCCACGCTGAACAATGAAAGCTTCATAATGTGTGTGTGTGTTTAAAGGTTCCTACACGACTGACGACACTTTGAACTTCTGCACGGTTCTTTATTCATGTTGAAATATTTATTCTCCTTTCATTGGTTTCTTATTTACCTCCAATGATTGGACGTTAATGAACCAGAACACCCAGAAGAAGATTTGTCTTTTATCTTTTATCAACGAGAAACCAGATCTCTGTTTGAAGCTGGAGGAAAAGTCTCGAGCAAAAACATCAAAACTGCAGAACGAGAAAAGAGTCCGAGCATGAAGGTGAAACGTGTCATCAATGCATGTTGGTCTGTATCAGCACGCTCACGCTGTTTATGTCGTTGTTGTTTATGTTGTTATCATGTTGTCAGGGTTGTGTTTTTGTGTTACTGTCGTTGTTTTTGTCCTCATCGTGGTCGTTGTCATCATCATGGGTATTGTGGTGGTTGTTGGTGTTTCGGTTGTTGTGATCATTGTTGTAGTTGTGATAGTTATTGTTGTTGTAGTCGTTGTTGTTGTTGTTGTTGTTGTTGTTGTTTTTGTAGTTGTCGTCATCGTGATTGTTGTCGTGGTCATTTGGGTCATAAACGTCGCTCACTCTTCCTTTAAATATCGTTTTTAAATTTCCTTCAGACTTTGAGTTCTGAATGATTTCCGTTCATAGACTTCATGTGGTGTCCGCTCCTCTCTCTGACCTTTGACCCTTCTTTATTTATAAATGATTCTGCAGTTGCTCTGTTGCCTCCTGGGGCTCGTTTCAAAAAGACGGTTGAACAAACTGTCAGTGTAACTCTGAGCTCTGAGCTGATTTACCCTCAGGTAGGAAACTCTGAGTTTCTGGTTCCAGATCAGCTGATTTGAGTTTGTTAAATCCACTCTGAGTAAGTTCACTCGGTGTTCAGCGCGTGCACCATGAGGAGAAAAAGCCAACATTAATGGAGCCCTGATACTACGATTCACCATGGCAACAGGAGACAACAAGAGATGGTGGTACTTTAACCCTCTCTAAATATAACCTCCATCTTCATGAGGACATACGGAGAATATGAACAGGTTTGAATAAGAAGACAAAGAAACTGTGCTGTTGTGTTGCCGTGTTGTTGTGTTGCCCTGTTGTTGTGTTGCTGTGTTGTTGTGTTGCCGTGTTGTTGCGTTACTGTGTTGTTGTGTTACTGTGTTGTTGTGTTGCCCTGTTGTTGTGTTGCTGTGTTGTTGTGTTGCCGTGTTGTTGCGTTACTGTGTTGTTGTGTTACTGTGTTGTTGTGTTGCCGTGTTGTTGCGTTACTGTTTTGTTGCGTTACTGTTTTGTTGCGTTACTGTGTTGTTGTGTTGCTGTGTTGTTGCGTTACTGTGTTGTTGCGTCACTGTGTTGTTGTGTTACTGTGTTGTTGTGTTGCCGTGTTGTTGCGTTACTGTGTTGTTGTGTTGCCATGTTGTTGTGTTGCTGTGTTGTTGTGTTGCCGTGTTGTTGCGTTACTGTGTTGTTGTGTCACTGTGTTGTTGTGTTGCTGTGTTGTTGCGTTGCTGTGTTGTTGCGTCGCTGTGTTTTTTTGTTGCCGTGTTGTTGCGTTACTGTTTTGTTGCGTTACTGTTTTGTTGAGTTACTGTTTTGTTGCGTTACTGTGTTGTTGTGTTGCTGTGTTGTTGCGTTGCTGTGTTGTTGCGTCGCTGTGTTGTGTTGCCGTGTTGTTGCGTTACTGTTTTGTTGCGTTACTGTTTTGTTGCGTTACTGTGTTGTTGGTTTACTGTGTTGTTGCATTACTGTGTTGTTGCGTTACTGTTTTGTTGCGTTACTGTGTTGTTGCGTTGCTGTGTTGTTGTGTTGCCCTGTTGTTGCATTGTGTTGTTGCGTTACTGTTTTTTTGCGTCACTGTGTTGTTGTGTTGCCGTGTTGTTGCATTGTGTTGTTGCGTTACTGTTTTGTTGCGTTACTGTGTTTTTGCGTTACTGTGTTGTTGCATTACTGTGTTGTTGCGTTGCTGTGTTGTTGCGTTACTGTGTAATTGCCTTACTGTGTTGTTGCGTTGCCGTGTTGTTGCCTTACTGTGTTGTTGCCTTACTGTGTTGTTGCGTTGCCGTGTTGTTGCCTTACTGTGTTGTTGTGTTGCCGTGTTGTTGTGTTGCCGTGTTGTTGCGTTACTGTGTTGTTGCGTTACTGTGTTGTTGCGTCACTGTGTTGTTGTGTTGCTGTGTTGTTGTGTTACTGTGTTGTTGCGTTGCTGTGTTGTTGTGTTGCTGTGTTGTTGTGTTGCCGTGTTGTTGTGTTACTGTGTTGGTGTGTTGCTGTGTTGTTGTGTTGCTGTGTTGTTGCGTCACTGTGTTGTTGTGTTACTGTGTTGTTGTGTTGCCGTGTTGTTGCGTTACTGTGTTGTTGTGTTGCCATGTTGTTGTGTTGCTGTGTTATTGTGTTGCCGTGTTGTTGCGTTACTGTGTTGTTGCGTCACTGTGTCGTTGTGTTACTGTGTTGTTGCGTTGCTGTGTTGTTGTGTTGCCTTGTTGTTGTGTTGCTGTGTTGGTGTGTTGCTGTGTTGTAGTGTTACTGTGTTGTTGTGTTGCTGTGTTATTGTGTTGCCGTGTTGTTGCGTTACTGTTTTGTTGCGTCAC
Source organism: Tautogolabrus adspersus (assembly GCA_020745685.1). Classification (NCBI taxonomy): domain Eukaryota; kingdom Metazoa; phylum Chordata; class Actinopteri; order Labriformes; family Labridae; genus Tautogolabrus; species Tautogolabrus adspersus. The sequence goes on along the minus strand of CM036549.1, from coordinate 1,219,134 downwards.
TGTGTTGTTGTGTTGCTGTGTTGTTGTGTTACTGTGTTGTTGCGTTGCTGTGTTGTTGTGTTGCCGTGTTGTTGTGTTGCTGTGTTGTTGTGTTACTGTGTTGTTGTGTTGCTGTGTTGTTGTGTTGCTGTGTTGTTGTGTTACTGTGTTGTTGCGTTGCTGTGTTGCTGTGTTGTTGTGTTACTGTGTTGTTGTGTTGCTGTGTTGTTGCCTTACTGTGTTGTGTTACTGTGTTGTTGTGTTGCCGTGTTGTTGTGTTGCTGTGTTGGTGTGTTGTTGCGTTGCTGTGTTGCTGTGTTGTTGCGTTGCCGTGTTGTTGCGTTGCTCCTGAGACCGGGCTGCAGTACAAACAGAAATGATCAACACCACAGCGTATATGAACTCTGTAGAATATTGTGTTTGTGTGCAGCTCCTTCACGCTCACCTGCAGCGGCTGAATAATGTTTGAAACCAGCAGAAGAAGACTGCAAACACAACACAGGCGAGGAGAGACGAGGAGCTCTGGAGCAGCGGGGAGTAAAGCCGGATAAGACCAGATTTTAAATTTAAAAACAGCCGCTTTATCTGGCTGAAGTGTAAAGTAGGGCAGCGAGAACAGAGAGTCTCACGCCTCCTAATTGAGATGTCAGAGATTCGGTGTGTTTACCGTGATGAAAGTCTGCAGCGGAGGAAGAGCGGCGGAGAGGTGGAAAATCTTTGTGGCAACGCAGACGCTGATGACTCCTGAAGTAGGAGTCAAATTAAAGTCCTGAAACAGCGATAACTCAGCTCCATCAGTCTGAAGATCACCGTGACAACAGAGGCCTGACATCTGAACAGGTTCAGGAAGCAGACGGAGGCACGCTGGTAAAATCAGGACCGCGTGTGGTTCAACTTAAATCCTGATTCATGATCATTAGACTCATTCTTTAGAGTTAAATATGACTTCCTTATTATCAACGTTAAATAAACTCTAATTAGTCTGCAGATAACGGCTCTCTTGACTCGTTGCCTCTGCACGGTGGTTGTTTTGAATGTTTTCGTGGTCATTTCGCACGTTTTCGTGGTTCTTTAACGTCACTTTGTGCTCATTTTGCAGTTACTTGTTGTTCTTTTGCATCTTTTTGTGGTCATGGAGTCGCTGTTTGTGTTGACATATTAAGTGTTTGTGAGTGTTTAGAGTCTGTCGGAGGAGCTTTAGCATCTCACTTTGGATGTTTTGTATTTCTCTGAGGTTCTTTTTTGTCTCCGTGAGGTTATTTTGAATCACTGGCTCTTTCTTCGGTTTCTTTCTTGTTGTTTTGCTTCCCTGTGGGGTGGTCTTGTATCTGTAGTGGTCTTTCTTTGTCTCCATGTGGTTCTTCTCAATCTCTTTGGGGTTTCCTTGTGTGTGTTTGCAGTTGTTTTGCTTCTATTTTAGGCCTTTCACACTTGTGGAAATCTCCTGAAAAACTCCTGATATTTCAGAATCAGAATCAGAATCAGATTTATTGGCCAGGTATGTTTAACACACAAGGAATGTAACTTCAGTAGTCTGTGCTCTCTTTGTACAAAGGTCAAACATTAAATATCAACAATAAACTCAAAAATGAACAAATAATGAAAGACTAATATGTACAAGACTAAATAGGATAATAGTGCAGTGGTGAGTAGTGCAAAAAAGATGCTGAAGTGAACATGAGGTAGATATTTTTACAGTATTTACATTAAAGAGTGTGTGCAGATGGTAATTTAAATAAAAATAAAAATAATATATATTTGCATATATGTACATTCAGTGACAGTTTTGTTCCAGGGTTATTTCACAGCAGCAGGTCTGACACTCTGTGACTGATAAGCATTTAGCGTTTAGCGTTCATCAGAGTGACAGCCTGGGGGAAGAAACTGTTCTTATGACGGGTTGTTTTGGCGTACAGTGATCTGTAACGCCTGCCGGAGGGGAGGAGTTTGAACAGTTTGTGTCCGGGGGTGTGAGGGGTCTGCAGTGATGTTACCTGCCCGTTTCCTGGCCCTGGACCGGTATAAGTCCTGGATGGGGGGAAGGTCGACACCGATGATCTTTTCTGCAGTCCTGATTGTCCGTTGCAGTCTGTGTCTGTCCAGTTTGGTTGCAGATCCAAACCAGACAGTGATGGAGGTGCAGAGAACAGACTGGATAATGGCGGTGTAAAACATGATCAGCAGCTCCTGGGGCAGGTTGAACTTCCTGAGCTGATGCAGGAAGTACATCCTCTGCTGGGCCTTTTTCCTTAAAGTGTCTATGTGGGAGGTCCACTTCAGGTCCCGAGAGATTGTGGATCCCAGGAACCTGAAAGAGTCCACAGTAGACACTGTGCTGTTCAGAATGGTGAGGGGGGGGGAGTGAGGGGGGGCTTCTCATGAAGTCCACTGTCATCTCCACAGTCTTGAGCGGGTTCAGCTCCAGATGGTTCTGACTGCACCAGAGAGCCAGCTGTTCCACCTCCCGTCTGTAGGCAGACTCGTCACCGTCCTGGATGAGACCGATGACGGTGGTGTCGTCTGCGAACTTCAGGAGTTTCACAGAAGGGTCCCCTGAGGTGCAGTCATTGGTGTAGAGGGAGAAGAGCAGAGGGGAGAGAACACACCCCTGGGGGGCGCCAGTGCTGATTGTCCGGGTGCCGGACGTGATGCTCCCCAGCCTCACCTGCTGCCTCCTGTCAGTCAGGAAGTTGGTGATCCACTGACAGGTGGAGGCAGGCACAGTGAGCTGGGTGAGTTTATGGTGCAGGATATCCGGGATGATGGTGTTGAATGCCGAGCTGAAGTCCACAAACAGGATCCTAGCGTAGGTCCCTGGGGAGTCGAGGTGATGCAGGATGTAGTTCAGACCCTGTGATGTCCTTCAGGTGGCTCAACACCAGTCTCTCAAAGGACTTCATGACCACAGACGTCAGGGCGACGGGCCTGTAGTCGTTGAGTCCTGAGCTCCTGAGTTCCTGAGTCCTTGAGCTCCTGAGTTCCAGGAGCAGCTGCATGTGTGAACACAAACAGCCGAATGTTTCACTCGGGCTTCACCCAGAGTTTCTCCTGCCAGACCCCTAGTATGTTTTCTACAGCAAGTCAGAGTGAGCTGATGTGAGAACGCAGCAGGATATAATCAGGAGAATTCACCTCGAGCCAACATGAGGGGGAGTGACGTTTCTATACCGTGACTGCTGCTACATCTTGTTTTGGTTGTTGTGTCCCTGTTTTCATTTCTGCATCGTTCTTTTCACATCATGTCCTCCCCCCCCCCCCCCCCCCTGAAATGTTCTATACATTTTCAGATCTGCACGTGTGAAGAAAGCTGCAGTTGTTTTTTGGTCCTCTTGCATCTCTGAAGAGTTCTTATGTGTCTCTATGTGGTTCTCTCTGTTTGAGTTAAGTTGTAACTTTGCATCTCTGTTGTCTACTGCGTTTTGTGTTTGTGTGTGTGTTTGTGGCTCCTTTGTCAATGCCAGTTGTCTTAGCAAACCAAACGTGAAGTTCTGTTGTGTCACATTCAAGGTTTTCTGCTCGGCTCTTTTGTTTGAATATGACAGAGAGCAGATAAAAACAGGTGGATGGAAACTCAATGACTTCACAGTTCCTTCATCGTGAGTGTTTCCTTCCTTTTGTCTCTCAGACTGAGAGCAGCAGCCCTTAAACAAAGAATTATGAAAGGAAAGAGAAAAAGGAAAAGTTGCAAGAGTCTCTCGCTCTCCGTCTAGAGACTCAGCTCTCTCCACCCACAACCAATTTCCTGTCCCTTCGCTTATTAGTCATCTTCCCCCTCCTCTTCAGCACCTTTTAACTGCTCTCTGAGGATCTGCTGGGTAATCACACGTTCAATGGAAACTCCACAGAGAGAATCCAGGATGCTGCTGTCAATCATGACTCCTTTAATTAACCAAACATCTGCTGAATGTGACGTGTTTACATCATATGCAATAACACAAGCTGCAGGGACCAGTCAGCTCTTGTTTACTGTGTCAATAAATCTAAACTTCCCCCAACTCCCTAAAACTTCCTCTCTTCATCGTGGAGATCCACAAAGTCACAAAGGTAGTGCAGACAGCAGCAGACTAAATGAGTTTAGTCTCTGGATCCCCTCCTGTATACTGCAGTGTCTGTTTTGGTTCATCGTAAAGTTGTAGGATATTTGCATCACGGCTCCAATCAGCATCGAGACAAAGATATTTCCTGTCAGGCATTTTCGACCCCATAACAAGCTGTTGTGACCGTCATATTTTCAGGAGTTGTTCCTTAGTTTCATATTTTATTTAATTGGTCCGGTCGACTCCTGGTTCCCCCTTGGTGGTCCTGTTAATATCTGGTTCCCCCTTCGCCTTCCTGTTGACTCCTCCTGTTACCTCTCGACGGTCCAGCCCACTCCTGGTTCCCCCTTGGCAGTCCTGTCAACTCCAATTCCCCCCTTGGCGAGCAAGCCAACTCCTGGTTCTCGCTCAGCGCTCCTGTCGATGTCTGGTTCCCCCCTAGGATTGGTTTAGACTCTTTGAAGTAATCTTTTGTTTCAGCCTTTTTGTTTGATTTTGGTCCCACTTCTTGTTTTACCACAATGTGACGAAGAAATCTTTGCCAAAAAACACACATTTGTTTCTGCATGTAGACTGGAGTCACAGATAAATGAATAAATAAATGCTTTGTGGCATCCTGTGTGTTACGGCCAAAATTATTCAAAGACAGATAAGAAACCAAAGGAAAGAAAAGGAGCTGGAGACCTCGGCCAAAAAGAACAAAATATGGGATGGTTGCCGAGCCAACCTTGCAATGACCCGTCGCTCTCCACACGCCCCCCTAAAAACTCCCAAAGAAAACAAGACTAACCTAAAGAAAACCAAGAGTCAGAAAACAGGACTACCTGGGGTCTCCAGCCCAAACTAAAAAACCCGGTTATCTGGACACGCCTTGGGAAAATAATTGCTTGTGTGTGTGTGTGTGTGTGTGTGTGTGTGTGTGTGTCTGTGTGTGTGTGTGTGTGTGTGTGTGTGTGTGTGTGTGTGTGTGTGTGTGTGTGTGTGTGTGTGTGTGCGTGCATGAGTATGTCCTACCTGGCTCCTATAAATCCTCCTCCTTCTCCTCCCTGAGCGCAGACTGCTCTGAGGTGTACAGCAGGTAGAAGGGGGAGGGGGACCACAGAATCCAGACCGTGAAACTGAAGCCAGCATGAGGATGTCCTTTATCTACTTCATCATATTCATAAGTCATCAGGGTTTGTTAATTGAACGTTATTTGCCGAATATATTTGAAATATTAATCAAAGATCAATGAGAAATAAAACAGATGACTGTGTCAACATTGAATCTTTTCTCTCACATTCATCTCGTACTGAATGTTTGGCGTTTACCAACACAAAGCCGACTGCTCTGAAAAGATTCTCCTGACCTAGCTGACACTCCAACATCTACCGACGAACACATATTGAATGGATGCTTATTGTTCAGTTGTGTATTTTTTAGCTCCATCTCTGTGACATTTTCATTCGAGGACACGTTCCAGGCTAATAAGATATAATGAGAAATGAATTAGTGCTTTTTGTTTTCACAGAGATTTTCTGTGTTTATAACTGAAGTGGGCTAAATGATTATACATGAAAGGCAAAACAAGATCTGTACCCAGCCCTGCTCAAAGCTGCTGGGCTGACCTTACCGTCAAAATCATTATAGATTATTTATATTGGTGCGTTAGCTAAGATAGGTGACAGTGCGTCTTCTTAAGCCCTGATAACATTCGGACGTCCTCAGGGCTCTATTCTTAGACCAATTTCTTTCCAATACAGGATGAAGTTCTCTTAAAGATTTATTTAGCTTTTTTAGATTACATGCGGGAAAAGAGTCACAGGTCAAATTCAAACCCGGGCCGCCCGTTTGGAGGACTACAGCCTCATGGACGCACACTAACCACTAGGCTACACTGCAGACCTATATTTTTAACCCTTTTCATTAGGGATGTGTGCGATTAACGAAACAGTTAAACGTCATTACCTGCACTCGTGTGCACCAGAATTATCAGTCGGTCAAACAAATACAAGTATTTGCATATGTTGTCCCTCGATGCCCGCGTGTGTAAAGCTCTAACTACAACGCAGTCTACCGCCACTAGAGGGAGCTTCAGCCATAGACTGGCTGTTGCTCTTGTTAATGGGTCTTCTCTCCTGGCTCCACAACCCGGATGTAAACAAGCTCGGGGAACAGTTAGCATCTTGGAGCAGAGCGGTTTGGTCGTATTTAGATCTAGAAAATGGAGATAAAAATGTTTGCAGGCTGCGTCAGGCTTCAAATAATTTAAAGGTATAATACGTAGATTGTTGTTGCTAATGTTTACATTAAAATATGTAGATTAATTCAAAATGGACTAAACCCATGTTATATATATGTTTTAGTTGAGTACTTACATCACCTCAAATATTTCCAAAAGTTATCAAAGCCAGAGAAATCCGGAATTTTATAGTTGTAACGGGACGTGTCTTGTAGGCGGCCGCCATGATGAGCCGCCATGACAGACACGAAATGTTGATCGTTGCCAAGGAAACACCGGATGTTACGTCACTAGCCTCGACATCATCTTTTGTTATTGTTTTGATTGAGAGCCCCCTGGTGGTGGATTTTACATACTGTGCGTTTAACCAACGAGGACATGAGTGACGTAGGAACACCAAAGACAGCTACATGGTCCTGATGTTCGCTGGACCTCTGAGCACCTCTAAAGCTGTGCTAAACTTATTTTATATTTGCAAGCTGAATCCTGGGGTCGCATCCAACAAAATGTTAACTGCTTCAGTTTCACAATGACACTGATAGAATCCATGAATTTAACATGCATCCTTAGCTTTATCTAATTACCTACAAATGTGTTCACGTTTTCAGGATAGAGAGTCTACATTTCATCCCATTTTTTTTCCTCTTTAACTATTTACCACAAATCCTCCAAACTAAGGAGAAAAAATGCAGCTGCTCGACTTTTAAATTAAACCAGGACAAGAGAACATATTACTCCACTTCTTGCCTCACTCTCACTTTGTTTCCGGATGTTTCCGGTTCCTTCCTGAGATCCTCGGGCGGCCTTCGAGCTGTTCTGTGTCTGAGATTTAAATCAGGTTTAAGAGTACAGGGGACCCGCTCCGCTGCAGCCCTGGATGCTCCTGCTGTAAGGAGCTCAGACTCACCAAATCATAACCGTCTTTTGACATCACTTCTTCAAACAAACGTCTTTGTGTCGTGGGCTTCACATCTTTAATGCTCTGCATGTTTTCTGTTCTTACCCTCTGTCTGCTTCATTGATTCTTCTCTTTGTTTTAATGTTTGTTTGCATGTCGTACCGTGGTGTTGAAGTCGTGCTTTATAAAGAAACCAGTGTGCCTCTACTTAACTCAGCTTCAGATGATCTGACCATAGCTGTGTCCTTCCCAAAATGTTAATCCCTCCTTTAAATCCAAACTGCCTAACCTTGGATGCAAAGAAAACTTTGGACTTATTTCCTCTTACCTGTTCTTCTTCTCTGGATTCTATTATAAGTTTTAAGCTGAAAAGCCAACAAATCCTCTTCTGCCGTGTTAAATATTCATGCATGAATGAGAGACGGCAGAGAAGAGGCGCAGGAGGGAGAAACTCCTTTTGTTCGTTGTCACATGAAAGAGAAAACAGAGCCGGAAATTAAATGTGCAAGAACACAATTTCCATCAGACGTATATAAACTCATTTTAAGTGTAATTAACAATGCTGCAGAGCGAGCGTCCTCGGAGAAATAAAGATAATTTCTTGGCGTCTTTGTGCTCAAACTGCTTCACTTAGAGAGCACACACACATCCGCACACAGATTGCTGTTTGAATCAGTTGTTTGATGTGCAAAGACTCACGACTCAAGGCTGTATCCATCCTCAACCCATTTACCTGTGCCCTTGAAGTTCTGCCCACTAAAGTGCTCTGGGAAAAGGATTTGAAATATTTTATTTACCTTCCTTACAAGCGTTGTTGCAGCCTCCTGCTGGTATTTCCAGAACTCTCCAGGAGAGAAACGTTTTTAGATCTGACTGACTCTAAATGATCATCCTCCTGAGGTTTGAGGAAAATGCAGCATTCAAAAAAGACATCTTTGTTAACCGCTGTTTTATCGATGCTTCAACTTAATTAGGTTTGCATCAAACATTCTCAGCATGCCTTCATCAAGAAGCTAAATAAACAGAGACAATATCATAGTACCAAAAATGGAAGTTCCCTAAGGCCCCGTGTTCACCTAGAGTTTTTTTTCTGAGCGCCAGCGTCTTTTTTAAACTGTTTTGAATGAGTAGAGAGAGTTCGCAGCAGCAGGACAAACCGTTACATCGCGCCCGCCTGTCAATCAGGTCAGCTACGCGCCTAACTATGGATAACACGTATGGTTCATAAAATCGAAACAGAGTCGTTTAAAAAACATTCCCCCCCCCGTACAGTGTGTGTCGATCGAGACATGAGCTAATCAGACCTGTTTGGTTTTTTGAACCAGGCTGTAAACATGTTAATGTCTGCTGTAAAAACAGGCTTTTAGAATGGGTGTGTATGTGACTTCCTGTGCTTCTGCAGCCAGCCTCTAGTGGACACTCAGGGAACTGCAGGAATTTTACTCATCAGCATCGGCTTCATTTTTCAACACGGGGATGTTTCTGCTTGGTACTCACAGACCGTCCAACAAGTCTGAGCTCCATTTTTTACAACAAGTCACATTAGAACTTAATTTATTTACATGTTAGCAACAATTAGCATCTGATTGGTCAGCTCCATAGCTAAAACAACAATACAGGTAATAAAGGACCTGACCACATACTAAGTCCATGAACACCTTATGGTTACATAACCTGAGAAATATGAAATATTAAAAAACACTCTTTGTGTTTATTGAAGTCATTTTCATCGTATTGTCTTCTGTTAAATTGTTAATCCACCCGTGAGCCGGCAGGACTCCAATATTTGATTTAAAAAAAGGAAAACAAAATGCATAATGGAGTGAGCAAACACCAGGAGGTCTACACACACACACACAAGACACTTTATCACACACACACACACACACACACACACACACACACACACACACACACACACACACACACACACACACACACACACACACACACACACACACACACACACACACACACACACACACACACACACACACACACACACACACACACACACACACACACACACACACTGCTGTTACACAGAACTGATATACATTTTTTGTAACAACTCATCTAAAAGACAGAAACGCACCACATTACAGAGACACACAAACGCACCACAAACCCATTAAAGATACACAATCAATCGTTTGTATTAAAGAAACCATGACAAACACAAAGAAACCACAAACACACAGAAGTCCTGAGGAACCAAAATGCAACACAAGTGGACAAAAGCACTTAAACACAGAGACAAGCAAAGTCTCCACAGTCCTGATACACAAACGCACAACAACTCAGGGACACACAAACACGACACAAACTCACTTCAGTAGATAAGACACTTTATCACATCACCGACACACAAACAAACTGCAGCACTGAGAAATGCAAACGCACCACACGTGCGGTTCTAGGCAGGGGCCAACAGGGGCCAGTGCCCCTGTAACACTGAACTTGGTCCCCCCTTTGGTCCCCCCTGTGCCTTATATTTTGGTCTGACTTTCTCCACAGATATAGCAGTTAATGCTGTGCGCTATTATTTGGTATAATAATAAAAAAGCTAGGTCATCTTTGTCCATTTGTCCTGGGTTGAATGTGCCCCTCTGACAAAACAACTGGCCCCAGCCTGGCCCCCTCAGTAAGAGTGGTCTAGAACCGCCACTGGCACCACAGCCCTGAAACAAAACTTCAAAAGGTACTGAGACACACGAACGCACCACAGTCCTGAGACCCATAAACGCACCACAGCCCTGAAACAAAACTTCAAAAGGTACTGAGACACACGAACGCACCACAGCCCTGAGACCCATAAACGCACCACAGCCCTGAAACAAAACTTCAAAAGGTACTGAGACACACGAACGCACCACAGTCCTAAGATACATAATCACACCAAACAGTCCTGAGACACATGAACGCACGGTGTCCTTGAGTTGCTGGTCACACTGAAGGTCACAAATCTAAGAGAATGTGTTTTTGTAAGTTTTTGCACAACTTCGTCTGGCTAAAATGTATATCCTGTGTGTGGCCGCCAAATGTGTGTGTGTGTGTGTATGTGTGTGTGTGTGTGTGTGTGTGTGTGTGTGTGTGTGTTAGTGATACAGGAGCTTTGGCGCTGCAGAGACATCCTCAGTGGAATGAAGAACAAAGAGAGCGGCTCTTAATGAGCTCTGCCACTGCTCAGACCCAAACTAGGCCAGCCAACACGCCGTGTGTGTGTGTGTGTGTGTGTGTGTGTGTGTGTGTGTGTGTGTGTGTGTGCGTGTGTGTGTGTGCTTGTGCTTGTGCGTGTGCGTGTGCGTGTGCTGCTGACACAAACAGAACAGAGTGCAGGACCAGCAGTGGGACCTGAACAAACCGGAGCTGTTAGCAGGTGTCTGGGGCGACTCTGCAGTGTGGGAATGTTTCTATGATGTTTGTTCTATTAAAAGTCCCACAGCCCATTAAAACAACAACAACAACAAAGAGCTCCAAATGCTGTTTAGTATGTCCTCCACATGTCGCCCATTCATCAGCACCCTCCTGTAACACTGTCTGACTTGTGTTTACAAAAGGAGAACAGTAGATGCAGCACAGGCAGACATATCGTGTGTTTTTTAACCGCACATTTTGATCACTGCTTCCAAAAGCATGCACCGGCTTTACCAATAGAGCAACTCATGCACACACGATTGGCTGAGCTTCAGGTATGTTGTGCTCTAGACAGCTGAGACTATATCTATACTGAGGGGGAGGAGCTTACATCCTGAATTCACACCGACTGAGATACTGAGCAAAAATCGAATCATTAATCAAAGTTTAAAGTAGTTCAACCAAACACTGGACGAGACATTTTCAGCTCTCCTTTGTAGCGTCTTGTCAATCCCTGGTAGCCCCGCCCCTAATCCCCCCGTCTTCCTGGTCTCTCTGACTCTCAATGGGACCTTAATGAACATCACACTGTGATGAAGAAGACTTGAAAGTACAGATTGAGACCATAAACCCGTTAGGACCATTTTACTAAGGGAATGCATCAGCTGACATGGAGGAACGTTTTATCATTGACATCTATATAATCAGACTGATTTATGGAACTAGAAGATCACCCCCTGTTGGACATAAGTTAGAGCAGTTCTGCTTTACTTCTCAGACACAGGGTCCACAAGAGTCTACGATCTGAACTGAAGTTTGAAGACTTGAGACCTGAAGCTTCAGACATATTGCCCGTGGTAAAGATGCAGGTTTAGGGAACTTCAGCGTTGGCTCCACTTTTCAAAACAATCTCCAAAGCATGGAAACTGACTGAGGTTGGGAAACTTTGAGTAAAAGTTAAACCAACAGCTTCAGATTCCTTCTGTTCTCAGCTGCTTTGTCCCTTTGTTGACACTCGAGGCAGCACTCAAAGTGGCACCAACACAACAATCGATGAAGAGCCTCTCCGAGCTCTGAACATATGAATATCTCTGTAAAAGTCGCTCTGTGTCCTCAGCCAGCTCTCAGCTCATCACTGACGAGCATCAACAGGCAGCAGGAGGTTTAATTATCTGTGTAGCGAGCTGTGTGTGAGCCTCTTACCCTCGGTCAGACCCATGTGGATGCTCCAGTAGTTCTGCAGACACTGCAGTTCCTTCTTCATGCTTCTCTTGCAGCGACAGTCGTACAGCGGAGAGTCCTGCAGCACCTCCAGCGCCCCCTGGCATTCCTTGGAGGCCAGCATGGTGCTGCGCTCCTTGTCCCCTCCGGAGAGGCACTGGCGCATGATGCGGTACCGTGAGCTGCACTGGCTGTTCTGGTTACACAGCTCAGACGCTCGGACGCAGTCCAGAGGTTCCCTCCAGCCGGGGGGGCCCAGCTCCGAGTCGCAGACGCACACATCTGGAGAGACAGAGGAGAGATAGGAATGATGTGACGCTAATGAGGCTCATTGTGTGTTTGTCTCTTAATAATAAAAACTTTATTCATACAGCACCTTGTTTGACATACAAGGCAAGTTTATTTGTATAGTGCTTTTCATACACAAGGCAGACTCAAAGTGCTTCACATCATAACATGTCATACAATAAAGTGAAATAAAATGCAAGAATTAAAAGACAATTAAAAAAACAGAGAATACAAACATATTAACAATAGAAATTTTGGAGGACAGTCCTTGGCATGTTTACTACTTTCAGACCCCGTACTTGTGTTTGAAAGACTCACGTGAGATTTTCCCTGAATCCTGTAAACGTCTTTGCAGGATGCGTATTTTTATGGTTGTACGCCAAACCAGACAATCCAATACTTAGGATTGAAATCCAATACTTAGGATTTCCGTAAGATTAAGGCTTAAATACAAGCATAAAGAACAATAGAAGAATGGTGTTAATCGAATGTTTAGTATATTGATAGAATGAAATCAACTTTGGTAACTTTGATAGGCCGACGCGTTTCGGCTTGTGCAGGGGCGAGGCCTTCATCAGGGTCATCATCGTCCCGGATGACCCTGATGAAGGCCGTAAACATCCCCGCCCCTGCACAAGGCTTTCTGATCTGAACCCTCCAATGACGTGAAGTAAAAAAAAAAAAAACAATTTTAACTGTGAATACAAATGTGTACTAAAACAACATTTACAGAACCTTTTAGATTTTATTTTCCACATGTTATTTTGAATGTATTCCTTTATCTGTTTCTTCATTGATTTCCCTTTTCTCTTCTCCATGCACTTCTATGGCTCCATATTTAATAGCCTGCGAGGTGAATCTCGGGGCAACACTCTCGGAGTGAACAGCAAACACTTACGGAGACTCAGAGAAACGTTTGAAGGTTTTTGTCGACTCTTTCCTCTCTCAGGACGGTGGAGCCGCTCAGACAGAGGACACGTTCAAAAGGACTCGCTGATACGGCAGGTTTAAAATCTGAAGATGGACCTGTCAGTCAGCGATCAGGGGTTGTTTTCACAAACATCCTGAGGCTAAAAGTATCTGCTAACTAGCCACGGATGGAGGGAGGCAGTCAGAGCTCCTCACGTTTTAATCTGAGAGACGTTTCTGGTCTTTTGGAGTCCTGAGTCACTGAGAGCTGCTGCAGGTCACGAGTCTAACCCCTGTGGTTATCATTCAACATGTCATCCATGTTTTAGAAACAATCAAATAAGACCTGAGAGGACACTCTGAACACCTCTGAGCCGCCGCTTTGTGACAGAATTATTCATCAAATAAAAACATCTCCTCTGATCGCTTCATCGAGAGCAGCGGCTGTAATCAATAAATGGAAACCAGTGATTTTATCTTCATCACTGGATCCTGCTGGAACTCGGCTGCCTGAAACCATCGGATGGCGTTTTATCGTTTTCAGGCGTGTGGTCTTTCTCTCAGCAGTACTTTGAAAAACTCTTGGAGGGAAACTGTTCAATAAAAACTTCACTCCACGTTCGAGGACTCCTGCTGGTGAGGAAACATCCTTTGTGAAATTTGCCTTGAACTCTGTCGGAGAACTTCCTGTTTGAAGAATACAGGAAGTCTGTGAGGAGTCGTTACACGCCAAAATGTGCCGAATCCATGAATGCTGTGATTACAGAGGATGTTGGGCTCCTTCATGAACTGTTGAACTCTGATACCCAGTCACTGTCACTGACAGCAACGATGTCAAAATCTGTGACATAGGGTTCATCCCTGCATCACTCGTGCTGATAAAGTGACCTTACTATCTCAACGTTCATGACGCAGCCGGTCACGTACGCAAACACAAGGTCAAACAGGAAGTATCTCCAGCCTTAGTCCCTCCCACCAGAGATTCATGGAGAGACCCAAGGATACGAAGCGAAGGAGAGAGGGAACAAAGAAACATGTTTTCAGAGGTATGAGACGCCCTTTGCTACGAAGCGATGTGAAGCGATGTCCAATTGTGATGACGGCGTCAGCTGATCACCGCTCAGCTGTTTGTTTCAGCACATATTTACACTCTATAAATCCTAATGAAAGAGATCTGATTCAGGCACCAGTTCATGTCTGCATTAAGGTCCATTTTGTCTCCGTTATTAAACTCTGGACATGCTGTGACTTTTTAATGGAGTCCCATCCGCTGCAGTGTCCAATCACTGAGTGATTTCCAATAAGGGGGCGTGTCTGTCAGTAAGAAGACTTGACCATGAAGGCCGCTCTCCGTTATTCTCGCTCCTCGACCTCAGATCTCCCTCCTCTCTCCTCAATGTATGGAGCTATTTCCGATTTGACTCAGGAGTGAGGAGTGAAGAACCACAAATGAGGTATGAGGAGTGAAGAGCTAGGAGCTAGGAGCTAGGAGCTAGGAACGAGGAGTGAGGAGTGAAGAGCCACGAGTGAGGTATGAGGATTGAAGGCTAGGAGCTAGGAGCGAGGAGCTACGAGCTAGAAGCTAGAAGCTAGGAGCAAGGAACTACGAGCTACGAGCGAGGAGTGAAGAGCCACGAGTGAGGTATGAGGATTGAAAGGCTAGAAGCTAGGAGCGAGGGGCTACGAGCTAGGAGCGAGGAGCGAGGAGCGAGGAGTGAGGAATGAGGAGTGGAGTGAAGAGCCACGAGCAAGGAGTGACAACTTGGAGTGAGGTATGAGGAGTGAAGAGCTAGGAGTGAGGAGCTACTGTAGGTGCGAGGAGAGAGGGACCATCGTAAAGAGACTTTAGATAACATGAACAACACGTGTCAGAGCTCCACTAACAGGCTGCACCGTCACAGTCGGACACTTTCACGTGCACAGATGAGATGTTGGTGGATCTTTACATGCAGGATGTTTTCATTGAATTCTTCTGAAAACTGTGAACATGGAATCAGTCGTTCATCAGTCAAGCTTGAAAGGTGATTCTTGTGTTTTTCCATTAAACATTCTCGCTGTGACTCTGTAAACATCCCTGCAGGGATCGAGGGGAAACGAGGACACAGAGAGCAACATTTATCAACGTGAGCAGCTCTGTTCTCCGACAGATTTCAAAATAAATACGAATTTGACTCCAACAGCAAAGTGTCCCCGAGTCTGACCGAACACTAACGGATGAAGCCTGGGAGATGTCGCTGACTATCAAAGTGTCTCTGGAGATTTAACGGAGACCTGATCTGACGATCATATTAGCAGCTACTGTCGAGAGACTGAGACTCATGCTGGCCTTAAACAAAATGACGACTCAGGGGCTTTCAAAGTCACACATTCAAAGTGGGAATAAAATCCTTCATTTTTTTAAGAGTTGTGGTGCTCTCACGTGATCTCCGTCGTGTAAGGTGGTCATCAAACTCAACCTGCTGTTTAAGAAGGAGGACATACTGCTGTTTAAACTTCTGTTTAGCTGTTTAAAGGCGGTCTGTTTCTCATCTTGGCGTTATGATCAAATCAAACATGTTTAAAATAATCGCAGGTCTTTAGTCTCATTTTATACAAATTGTGTTTGATGACATTTTCAACAACCAATAGGAGCGGTCTCCCCAGCACTAAACAGGAAGTTGCAAACTTGGTGAGAAGGGGAAGGAATGTGCGGTTCTCCTCGGGTGTTTCTCAAACCACTCCGTCTGCTCTCTGATTGGTTGTCTTCTGACCAATCAAAGAGCCAACAAAGGGTCAATCAAAGTCTAACATTTATTCAACAAAGCAAAACCTGCCTCCAACCTCAAGCTCACCTGCTGTTCCATATAAAGTCTGGATTGGCTGATAATATGTCAGACATGGTGTTAAAACATGTTTTGGCGCCCCCAAGTGGCCAAAAAAGATCTGCTATTTAACGTGTGGGAAGCACAGTATATGAGAGCATCATTAATTCACAGTTTGTTAAAGGAGTACTCAACAGATTTATCACAGCATCATAAACAGTAACGTATTTTTTTCACCTCGCAGCATCTCAAAAGATTGTGCCTACATTACCCACAATGCAACTCGACCTAGACAACCACACGGAAACTTCTACGGCTCTTGGAAACAACGCGGATTGTTAAAATCTAAGCAAACTTTGACACACCTTTAAATAAATCCAAGCTGCAAAGTCTGAGCAAAAATAATTATTTAATCATTTAACTCTTACCTGACATCATTTTAATTTATATTTAAGCCTGACCTCTGTTACCATGGAAACAGATCCTGCACACTGACATCGACCTCTTCGTGTTATTTTTCAGCCTCCAGTTTGTCTCAAACTAACCCGTCCCCCCTCAGTGTTCTCTCAAAGGTTCCTCTCACAAAGGTTCCCCCCTCAAAGGTTCCTCCCTCAAAGGTTCCTCCCTCAAAGGTTCCTCTCCCTCAGAGGTTCCTCCCTCAAAGGTTCCTCTCCCTCAGAGGTTCCTCCCTCAAAGGTTCCTCTCCCTTTGTAGCACCTTGGGATTTTCTTTTAAATATAAGGTGCGTTACAAATAAAATTTATTATTATTATTATTATTAGAGGTTCCTCTCTCTCAAAGGTTCCTCCCTCAAAGGTTCCTCCCTCAGAGGTTCCCCCTAAAAGCTCCCTCCCTCAAAGCCTTTGATGGAGTAACCTTTGAGGGGGGACCCTCAAAGGTTCCTCCATCAAAGGTTCCTCTCTCTCAAAGGTTCCCCCCTCAAAGGTTCCTCCCTCAAAGGTTCCTCCCTCAAAGGTTCCTCTTCACGGCTGCACCATGAACATCATCACATGATGTCACAGGAAACATCAAATGGTCAATTTCAAGTCGATCTGTTCAGTATTCCAGTCAGAGCGAGTGATTTTTAAATACACAGCAGTTATCATTAAACAGCTTGAAGTGTCGGCTGACGCCTCACAGAAAGAAACATTTAATTTAATCAGTTTCTTCTCTTTAAATGTCAACAGATCTCATTAAGGAAACACAGAGACACTGAAGTTATCATCATCATCATCGTCATGAGTCTGCAGATGGTCTTAGTCATCTGATGGGAATTTAACAATATTTTCACGGAGTGGAGGCTGTGAGGCCATTCTCATGTGACAGCCCTGTGGCCTTCTCTTCTCTCGTGTTGCAGGTTCCTGTAATTAGTAGGCTGTCCAATCACCTGAGCTCGATGCTCACAGTCACGATTAGGCCTGGCACACACTCAGATTTTAAAATCTTAAACGATTTGTAAAATGTGAGAGAGCCGACAAATGACGTCAAATCATGACAGATTAACAGTTCAGTTCTTATCGTGTGTGGAGAGCAACGAGACGACCGACTCAGCACGCCGCACACTGACAGATTCATTCACCAACAACCAGAGTCTCCACTCTCAGAACTCGTCATCTCACATGGTTAAATTTAAGAGTAAACAAACATGATGCTCAAGCTAACTATGGCTAACTGTTAGCTGGTACATCCACTATCACAAACCTCAGAACCCATCTTCATGACACAGACTGATCCTGGTTCAGCTTTAAAGGCTTGTTTAAGACAGGCTTTTCAAAATAAGAGCTCTGAGGACAGAGAGAAGAGTAAGAGAGCTGCTCCCTCTGGAGGCAGCAGGTTTCAGGACCACGGACAGCACCGAATGTATACAGAAATACATACGACTTTAAAAACTGATATCAGAAATCATCCATTCATGGATTAAGATGTCAAATAAAAGCATCACTCATGATGCTTAATTAGGTAACAGGTAGATGATGACGTCACGGGAACATTTTATTCAATACTTTCACTTTTTAATGCTTTAGCTTCTTTTTAAATGACAGTAAACTGAAGACTGGAGTATTTTGAGGACAATTTCTACCTCTGCTGTACAACCTCTGTTACACACGCACACGCGCGCGCGCGCACACACACACTTTAATATACAGTGAACAGGTGAACAAATAAAAAAATGCAGGATTTATGGTTTCAGGAGAAACTCGAGAAAGACTCATTTACAACACGGAGCAGAATCTGAATGTGCGGTTAACCCTGGCTCGTGCACCTTATAAAACCTTGATAAAAGGACAGACACGCACGCACGCACACGCGCGAGGGGAGGGTGGGGGGGGGGCCAAAATGATTAAATGAGATCAGAGAGCCCACCTGGTCGGCCCGTAGACCCTCTGCGCTCACCTGTCAGTGTGTGTGTGTGTAAATGTGCCTGTGCACGTTTGTTCCCGGGCGCGCGCGCGTGCGTGCGTGCGTGCGTGTGTGTGTGTGTGTGTGTGTCTGACATAGTGCGGGTGTACTCACCCAGCAGAGACACCAAAGTGATGAGAGTGATCAGGATCATGTCTCGTGCAGCTGTAATCCACAGAGTCAGACTGAAAACGGTCTCCCGCGCGGTCCGGTCCGGTTTGCTCCCGCGTGCCTCTCTCTTTCTTTCTTTCTCTCTCTCACGCGCTCTCTCGGTGTCTCTCACTCACTACCTCTCTCTCTTTCTGCGCTGGAAACCAGTGAAACTGCCGCCGGCATGACGGAGAAGGCACGAACAACCCCCAGGAGACGGTGTTAGCGGGGATCCTGGACCCAAGAGGAGCTCACAGAGTCCGGTAACGTCCGCATGTTCCGGTGCAGCAGCGCGTGACCGAGTATCCACAGAGCATCCGGTCCATGAGCGGAGAAACAAACACTTTCCAGCAGCTTTTCACGCGTTAAACATCCTGCCGCTTCGTCCCGCTGTACTCCAACTTTCCCCGGTGCTCGGTGTGACCGTGACGGGAGTTTACCGGAGGACCGTGTCGCCCTCGCGCTCCTCTTCTGTCCACTCACACAAACACGTATTAGACTGTAAATCACAATAATGATGATGATGAGGGTTAGTTGGATCGATTAGCTCCACATCGGAGCAGCCTGGTGCGTAATGGCACGCGAGTCTCCCTCAAATTTCGCTCCTTATCCACTCCCGCTTTCTCGCGCGTCCGCTTGTGGCTCCTTCAGCAAACCGAGCGCGTGCGACCACTGAGGAAAACCTAGAAACCTCCTCCTTCCCCCTTTCACTCTCTCTCTCTCTCACTCCCCTCCTCTCTCTCTCTCACACACAAACACACACTTTTATATACACACTGAAGGCGCGTGTAAGTCCCGGAGTAGTCTCTCTCTCTCTATCTCTCTCTCTCTCACCTTCCTCTCACCAGGTGTCTAACAAGCAAAACGCGCGTGCACGGACTCAACATGATGACCTGGGGTGATGCAGCGCGAGGCAGCATCAAAGCGAACGAGCCTAAATTCATTAAATGCTCGTGTTTTCACAACAGTTCAGTCACGAGCGCAGCTTTGATGGGGGAAAAAAAACTGTTCTTCGAAAATCAGTGTTTTAAATCTACTGTCAGTATCTCTTCAGGATCATAAGAACCGAAGATGTTGGTATGTTTTTGAAACCCTGAATCATGTCTGCAGGCCTTTAGAGCTGTATTAACCTTCACCTAAATGAAGGTCAGCCTGAGAGTCAAAACCCAGGGCAAAAAACTACTTAACACCTGTTGCATCTAATCTGCAACCTAATAGCTAATTTCTTAAAGGTCCAATCAGTGAGCTGTGTAGAGAGTGAAATGATAAAGTGAGCTTACTCTATGATCAGACATTAAGGAAACATGCTATGTTGAAGTGCTGGCTTCTCTGACAACAATGCAGCAGCCAGTATGTCCTCCTTCTAACTTTAGATTCTGGTCCTGAATGGTCTGGATTTGTTTGGACCAGAGAAGGTAGGCGGTTTTAAGGCACCCCCACACGGCCGTTTTGGACGCCCCTCGGTTTGCCAGATATGAGAGCAGTTATCAGGTCAAACCAACAGGTGTTGCAGCGATGGAAGCGGGCAAGAGAACTGGTTCAGATAGAAGTGATTGTACCCGACCCTAATTATACATTTGCATAATTAGGGGTGTGTCTGAATGGACTGACAGGTGAGTGCCGTGTAGCTGTGGCCGCCTCAGATCCGCCTCTTTGCTATTTCTAGATGAATTGAAAGTTGACGCAGCATTTCCAATATGGCCACCACCATAATTCGGTTCACAGCGGCTCTTTAGAAACCAAAGGGTGACATCACGGAGACTACGTCCATGTTTTATACAGTCTGTTGTAAAAAGACATCATAAGGTTTACTTATGACACTTTCAACTTGTTTTTTTTATTCCAAACATCCATAATCATCTCTGGAGATAAATAGCTGTTTGCTAAAGTTTAACGTTCTCACTTTTTAAGGAAATAAAATGTCAGACGTCAGGAGTAGCTTGTGTCTGCTGCCCCAAGTGGTCACAAACTCCCTGAAAATATTTTGTTTTAAAAGTAATGAGGACAATTTGATCAACATTGAGTGCAGGAAATATCATCTTTTTTCATTCTAAATGATCTCAAAACCTGGAGCCTACATTACCCACAATGCAACTTCACCGACTTACATCTGTGTAGCAGGACGGGCTGCTCAAATGACATTTTCTAAGCGTATCAAAACAAACAACTCTAAGGTAAAGAACCTGATTTGTGCCAAAGTAAAAATCTGCAAACCCACCGTGTTAATGTCAGCTAACAGACCCCCATCGTGTTGTTTGATTTGAGTTAATTCATCTAAAAGTCAGTACATTTCAGCTTTGTTTAGTGCTTCATATGTTCCAGCGTAACGTCTTCACAGTTCAGACATCATATTAATCTAATTCATCAGATTGACCAGTTTATTATGACGCATCAGGTGGTTTGACAATAACAGAACAACGCTTCGTAAGCTTTGAGTAAACAGCATGAAGTGTAAATTCCTCCTCTGTCACAGCTGTGAGTGGGAAACATCTGCAGTGTACAGACACCCTGCTGGTTTATTTAAAATGTGAGGGTGGGCAGATCAGAGTTTTTCTCATGCACTCTGTGATTATTTAAGCCTGGACCAGCCTGCACAATAATCTGTTTACTGCTGACGTCATTACTGCAGAGACCAACACGGGAGGAAAGTCGTGTTGTTAGAAAGAAATATGTGGTGGAGAGTGGGCTGTGTTTTGAACCAGCCTGTAAACATGTTCTACCCCTGAGGTTGCTGCTTGTCCCCGAGGGTCAAGGCCAGTGGCGGTTCTGGAGTCTGTTGGGGCCCTAGGCAAAAATCAATTGGGGGGGCCCTCGATCCAGCGTTCATCACCATCATGTCTGCCAGCCTGGGCTTACTTTTCGCTCAAATAGACGGATAATTATTCTAAATTTTTCTTCTATGACTTTGACAAACTTTGGTTTTCACACCAATAATGTAGGCGAGGGCAACGAGAGTAAGTGCTGATGGCGCCCCTGAGGGAGGTTTTCTACCGTCATTTCCAAATTTGCACATTATGGGACACTGCTTTGGTTTAAGTTTGTTAGCCATCAGGGCCCCCTACTGGTCTGGGGCCCCAAGCAGTCTGGTCAAGACAGCATAAACAATAAAAGCAGATCAAACTATGACTATGAGACAGGTTCAGAAAACAACGGATCACGCTGCATCTTCAGTGTGAAACCTAACAGTCAAGAGTTCAAGCTCACTGATGAATTCTGGCTCAAATAGGGGACCACAGAGTCTGAAGCCATGCTAGTAAAACCCGATTTACCATCGAGGTCTCATGCGGCCCAATCAGGCTGTCAGAAAATGTAAACATTTCAAAGTAAACATACAGGCTGGTTGATTAAATGCAGCTGCAACAATCAGAAGCATTCAGAAATATGAGGCCTGAGCTCATCATAAACCTGCAGGCCCGTCTTTCTAATAAACTGATGATCTGTTCAGTTTGAGACGTGCTCATACAGCCTGCAGACTGAGCAGCGAGCAGCAGAGAACCCCCCCCCCCCTCATTATCAGAGATCAAAGGAGCTGAAGCCCTCACACCGAGCCGTGCATCAGCAGCATCCATAAAAATACTAAAATACAAAAAGCATTTCATTTAGGGGGAAGGAAAACAGGGTGACACAGATCCAGGTGAACGTCTGCGAACAAACTCAGACTGTATATTCAACGTAAAAATACATTTCTGTCAGATGGAAGAAGATCAAAAACACACACAGACAAATACTTAAAATGTTTCTCTTTAATGTCCAGCAGGGGGCGACTTATAACTACCAGTCACTACCACGACAACTTAAAAAAAGGCCTAGTCAGTGTTTGGTTTGGATTCATGCGTTGGATGGGGCCCAGAGATCCTGGAGAAGGCCCTGATAAATCCTGGAGACGGCCCTGATAAATCCTGGAGACGGCCCTGATAAATCCTGGAGACGGCCCTGATAAATCCTGGAGACGGCCCTGATAAATCCTGGAGAAGGCCCTGATAAATCCTGGATGTGCTGTAGTGGATTTAAGTATTCTCTGTCCTGGTTTTAATGAAGCTCAGGTGCATCAAAGTGTCAACAGTCTGAATTTCTAACTATCCTCCTGCCTGTGGGGAGGATTAGAGCAATAAAAAACCTCCTCTTACAAACATTTCCTACCGTCACTACAATCTGCTCAAAGTGAGAAACTTCTTTAATAACGAGAAGAAGTCAGTGAGAAGGGTTACACGACTTTTCTTCCTGGTGGTAAATTCAGAATTTAACTTTTTATTTTTTTGTCTCCACATACAAATGTCCTTCAATAGATCCACAGCACTCAGATCATGTTTCCTCTTCTTTAGTTTGTTTGTTGGATATCTCCCTCAGATTCAAACTTTCTGCTGGCTCCATAAACAGCTGCTCGAAAAGACACCAAACTGGCAGGGAAACAATCCTCCTTCATTATCATTCAGAGAGCTTTCTCTGGAACTTTTTCTGCACACTCTGCCTGGATCTGCTTGAAATCGTTGCCTGCAGCGAAGCGTCGGCTGTTGCCAGATTTCAACACAGACGCTGGAAGAGTTTTTACAGTCGTGGTGGTTTGGCTGTTAAACAATCATCTCGACATCACAAGAGCCGTTTGAGATAAGAGCTGCGAGAAGACGAAGCTGCTCCGCACGGACGCAGCGAGTGAGGGGGCTGCAGAAAAATAAAAAAAAAACATCACTTTATAGAAAGGTTGAACTTTTTCATTTTACAGGGGCCATGTACGTGTGTGCCACACTGTTTTTATCTCAGAGTTAGTAATATGTTCATAAGACCTCCAGCAGAGAGAGATTTCCTTTCTTCAACTCTGGTTTTTGCTTTTGTTCTTGAACAGACAATAATCCTGCTGAACTGTTTACCAGAAATGAAAGCATTGTCACCGCTCTGCATCGCTATAAACTCCTCTTTGATTACGCCGTCTTTATTACGTGTGCAACGGATCACAAAACTCACACAACACTTAAACGCTGCGATCGTGCTATGTGGGGAGCTGGGGCGCTCGTTAGAAGAGTTTATGATTAGATGGAGAGAGTGTGTGACGAGGCGGTGAAATAGTTTGATGACAAAGAGTTACGATTAAATTGCAGCAACAAGGAGATTCAAAGAAAGTCCGGCCTGTATTCTGACACCAGGGGCTGAGTGAGGGTTCTGGGCAGCGTTGGGATGCCTTGAATTAGCGCCGGCTGCAGTGCTAACTGAGCTGCTAACCCATCCCCCCCTTCACTGGACATAGGACCGTCAGGACCACCTAGTTTTTGAGATTTTCCCTTCATGACATCACAAAGGGCAGTAACCCCTCCCCCAGGTGGGTGACACTCCCACAGCTAGGTGTTTGTTCTGCCCTCTGAGTCTGCCTTCTCACCGTAAACAATAGGACATGGAGCGAGAAAGCCCGAGCCACCCAAGCCCTTCCAGAGAGGGGCGTGGTCAGACACAGCTCATTTACATTTAAAGCTACAGACACAGAAACAGCCTGTTCTGAGCAGGGCTGAAATAGAGGGGTTTATAGGCATGATCAAATACAGGATCAGAGTGGATTTAGAACAAGACACTTCACACACATGATGAGGAGCTCTGAGACTTATTTACACTTAAGAGGAGGAGGATATGAGACCTTTAACTTCTGTGAACAGCAAATGCATGAAAACACCTCATCTGTCAGGTGATAAAAGAAAAGACCCTAACCTAACGCAAGGAGACAGACACATTTATTTACATCAACAAAATAACCAAAAGTTCTAACAAACAATTAAACAGAAATCGCATCAGCTGAATCTGAACGAGTCTCTTCCTGTTTCACAACATCAACCTCGTGTGTAAAACTGTCAACATGAAGACAAAAGTCACCTGAATGTTGTTACCATGACGACCAGCGTCGCCTGAAGTTCGTCACCTAACTTCGTCCTGTCTTAATGGCTCAGAACATCTTGAGATGAATCAGCATCAAACGAGACGCTGCAGATTTCCTGACCTTTGAAAGTGAAGTTTGGTGTTTAGACGCAGCTATAAATCTAATGAAGTGTAACCAATAAAAAGCTATTAGAAGATCAGAGTTATTAAATGAATATAATCTCTGGACATTCGTTGAGCTTTTCTTGATCCTCCCACTTTCTCTTTTTTCTGCTTTTGATACGATCACATACGTCTTGTTCCGTCTTGTTCAGCTGAATGAAAACATAGACATGAGTACTTCTGCACAACATGCAGTTAGAAACTTTAAACTGGGCTGAGAACATGATCCAACATGTGTCACATGTAGTTAATAAATGCTGCACTTTAACGTCAGCTCGTTAATGTTCGGATGTGTCGCAGCAGTCAGTGTGACGTCAGTATTTCATCACTGCGACTGACCTGCAGCACGGCTCGCTCGCCGTCTTATTTATGCGTTTATTAAAGACTAGAATATTATGATAATTATATCTGAACAGAAAGTCACTGGAGTGAGGAGCAAATATGCGTCTGAAATTGACAAAAGGACGGAGACATTTTGTTTTGTGCTAAAAAGAAAATGAAGTGGAGGGAGTGTGACAGACGCAGTCTGCTGGGAAATCACTTTTACAACACAACGAGCAGCAAAGTGTGAGACAGCTCCCGGATTAGTCTGTCATCATTTCCCTCCTCATAATCATCCTGCCTGTTACATGGCCTCCACACGTCCACTCTTCATCCCTGATTCTCCTTTAGACTCCATCGCTCTCCTCCTCGTCCTCCTCTGCAGAACAAACGTGAACCTCCTGCAGCTCTGACCTCCTTTACCTTCTCTCTAATTCGATTACAGCCCGCACTAGAGAAGGCGATTATAATTAAGTCTGATTAATGAGGTGAAGTCAGAGGATACATCAGTGATAGAGTGATTGGACGACATTAGGAGGACAATTACGGCGCTGCAGGATGAACTGAATCACACCTTGCTCGTTAGGCGACAAATCAGGGCTCGTTTGGGACAGAGGTTAATACTCTGCTAAACGACGCTGCAGTCACAATCACCCTCCTCGTATCACAGCCAACAGGTGTGTGGTTAATGTTCAAGTCAACGGCAGCAGCTCGCTCTATTTGAAGGAGTAGAAGAAAGTTTTTACGGATGTGTTTGTACATCCTGCTATCTCATGAAGAAGGTACGTAGAACAACAAACTATCACTTGGAAAGGAACAATCACGCACATTACTCTTGCTAAGTATCACCAATTTATTAGAAAAAATCTCAACGTGTCAGTCCCTCTGGACATTTGTCAAATGTGTACAGTCGTCACGCTGTGTCGTGAGTTTCGGGCTGTGAATCAAGACTCCCTCTTAAGCTCATGTGATGATTTTAACTTATCATGTTACGTTTTTTTAAATATGTCTGAATATATTTCTTCATCAGAACGCTGAAATGTAGCTCTGAGTGATCGAGCAGAGTTTGAGTCACATGACGATATTTGAAAAATGATCACTCGAGTTTCACACTGAAGTTTTAACATTTGTTTGATGTTGAACATTTATTTATCTGAACAAAGAGGAGCCGTCAATGTTTCAAATGTCAGCTATAATAAGATCTTTATTAGACATACATCCTGCTCTTTGCTTTGTCGCTACACGTCTGTGTATTGTTCTATATGCTATCATATTGTAAATAATCCTCCTATATCCCCGTTTCACAACAGTTTATCCTTCAGCTAAAAAACAGACGCCTGTGATCTGTGCATGCTAAGGACGAGACAGACTCTAGTGGACACTGGAGGAACTGCAGCTGTAAAGTTGGACATTTTAACATGGGGCTCTATGGGGACTGACTCACTGCAGGAGACAGACTCTAGTGGACACTGGAGGAACTGCAGCTGTAAAGTTGGACATTTTAACATGGGGCTCTATGGGGACTGACTCACTGCAGGAGACAGACTCTAGTGGACACTGGAGGAACTGCAGCTGTAAAGTTGGACATTTTAACATGGAGCTCTATGGGGACTGACTCACTGCAGGAGACAGACTCTAGTGGACACTGGAGGAACTGCAGCTTCAGACACTTCCAGATCAGTTTCTTATTTGAAAGCATGAGTGTGTTCACATCAGACTTGTTTTAAAAATTGGGTAGTGACCAAAAGAATAAGATCGCAGATACAAGCGGCTGAAATGAGTTTCCTCTGCAGGGTGTCTGGGGTCAGCCTTAGAGAGAGGGTGAGGAGCTCAGACATTCAGGTGGAGCTCGGAGTAGAGATGCTACTGCCTCACATCGAAAGGAGTCAACTGAGGTGGTTCGGTCATCTGATCAGGATCCTCCTGGACGCCTCCCTTTGGAGGTTTTTTGGGCAAGCTCAACTGGGAGGAGAACCCAGGGTAGAGCCAGAGCTCGCTTGAGGGATTATATATCCCGTTTGGCCTGGGAACCCGCTGGGGAGAGGGACGTCTGGGGCAACTTGCTTAGCCTGCTGCCATAACAACCTGACTCTAGAAAAGCAGAAGGTAATGGATGGATTTGATCTCTATTGTTAAACACCAGATCCTGTTTTATCTGCAGGTTCATAATTCTGTCTGCACAGATGAATGTTGGTGCTAAATCTGGTTTGCATGATTTACCGCAGGCTGCTTTAATATGGACAAACATGCTTTCTGGTGTTTTTCTCTGCAGCATTAGCAGCCTGCTTTAGCTTCCACCAGACTTCATTAAACTTAAACATGTCGTGATGTTTCCAGTCTGGCTGCTGCATTTTCTTTAAACTGCTGGAGGCCTTTCCCTGCTGCAGACTCTACCTCCGTCTGAGAGTTACAGTTATCATCCGACTCTGACCTTAGCGTTACGTTCGTCTAATAACCCATGCAGACGTGTATCACATCCACACATCAGGGACTAACAGGCTGTGTGCAGACGGGACATCTCTGTCTTTCAACGTCACTTACACTTGGCTTTGTTCATTTAACATAAATATGATTCAATCAGGAGATAGAGAGACCTCTCTGCTATCAAGTCTTGGTTTAAATTACATCTCAAATTAAATCTCAGATTGAGATATTAAATGAAATTTGAATCCCTCATGTCACCCCACATGAAGCGTAGTTCTGAATCGTTGATCTGTTGACTGTTTCTGCAGCTTCCTCTGTCACCATGAAGACAGCAGAAGTGAAACAGAGCATCTACTTACAGTTCTGTTTTTTCATGAGCTGCCTGAAGAAGTATGTCTCTTTATTTATGCCCCCATTTTAAAAAATGTTTTTAAATGAGGTGCCCCGCTTTATAAAGAGTGAAGCCGACATATAAGACTCCTGCATATTTAGTTCATGCAAAATGGGCCAGTGGATTTGCAAATTGTCACTTGTCGTCTGAGTCCAGGGAGGAAAAAAAACGGATCTTGTGACAACAACATGAGCTCAGGGAGAAGCTCAGAGTTTCTGCACAGCCTGAAAGATGAGATAACAACATTTTTATTAACATGTACATGTTAAAGGTGGACGAGAATGTTTTGACCTTGTACGTCTACAGGCCAGACGTTTGTTTTGCAAACAGTCTAAAGATCGCTTCATTATAGAAACAACTTTATACGTGCAGGGATAGGTGCACATATGATCCGTCCTTTGTAAACGAGACATCTCTCTCGTACGACTAACGTATCATCTGCCCGGTCAGGAGGAGCTGATCGTCGTGCCTCAGTGTGCACCCCAACGGGCTGAAATTCAAGTATGCTGAGGTCAAAGGTAGGGATGCACGATTTGAATTTTATAGAGCTGATACCAAAAACTGATAATGTCCTGCTCCTGGTGGCCGACCGATAAGACTAGGTTCGATATGTCATCAGCAAAGATGTTGATGTAGGCCGACATTAATATTCGTTACTAGCTGGCATTACCAACATCGACACTTCGTGCCGTCTCTCTCGTCTCTTCCAAACTTTCTGCTGTCGCGTGTCGAGTCGTCGCTATGGCACACGCCTTTGACTTGGTGCCAATGCTAGCGGCTGCTTCGTATCACTTTAATATGTCACCCGTTGCCGTGACGACTCTGAGGTTACTTGTAAGATTCAGTGTGTTAAACTCATTGCTGCACACAGTAGTGTCACAGTCAAGACGACACCAACCCAGACCAAGACATACCAGAGTCCAGAGTGCTCTGAGACCGAGACAAGACCGAGACCATAAATATCACTGAAAAATCATCATCATGTCTTAAGGGGGCGTGTCACTCACGTAGACTGTTACACCGGGAAGGTTGCGGCCGTAACCGGGGGATAAAAATCAAACTACAAATGAATTGAAGTTATTATTTTTTTTAGAAAGAGGCGTTTTCCTTCTTATCACAGTAATGACGTGGAAAAATAGCTCGTCAGTGGTGGTCTTGACTTAAAATCCAGAGTCTGAGTACTACAACACTTGCACACAGTCATGTTATTCTGCTCTGACGCGGTGCAAAACATCCACGCTGGTGACGCCATGTAACCTCTCGCTGCGGCTGTGCTCCTCGTTGTTCTTCTTCTCTGTGTTTAATGGCCGCTCGCATACCGCCACCTACTGTGTTGGAATTTGTAGGCTTGTTAATAAGTAAACAAACGCCGTTATTGTGGGTTGATTTTATCTGTTAAAATGTCATTATCTGAATCATAATCTAACCATCACTCTATGCACCTCGACAACCTCTTAGTAAACCCAACATGGCTGATATCATCATGTTTTACTTTGTCTTCAAATGTTACCCATGAACAGTATCCAGCTCCTGAAACTGTCAGGGGACAGAGAGAGAGAGAAGCATGTTTCATGTGGACCGAGCTGCAGCGTAATCACACACCGATGATTTCAGTACTGTTCTCCATCCGCGTCCAATCAGAGATCTCCTGCTCCGTCTCCTCACAAATGATCATACCGCTCCTAAACAGTCTGAGGGGGCTGTGACCTCTGTGGGTGGGTGGGTGGGGGTCAGTAATTGCATGTGTGCGTGCGTGTGTGTTTGTGTGTGTGTGGTTGGGGGGGGTTATAACCGTGGGTCGATGCCTTCAGGCGGTTTGGACTCGTAGCGTTCACTGCTGCCGATTAGAATTGATCTGCTCATCATAACACAACCAGCTGCAAGAAGCTCGCAATGTGAAGCTCTGTTTTTACACACAGTGCACATACACACAAACAAACACTCACACACACACGCACATAGAAAACACTCGTTTTCTATAATGATGTCTGAGCCATGACTATTCTTCCTCTCAGAAAATACTTTTCTTTTCTCTACAAGCTGTCTGGTTATTTTTCTTCCCTGTTTTGGCGTCTCTTTTATTCCGACACACACACACACACACACGCCCGCACGCACACACACACACACACGCACACACGCACGCACGCACGCACGCACACACACACACACCCGCACGCACGCACGCACGCACGCACACGCACACACACACACACACACACACAGGACTACAGGAGGACACACACCTGAGAGGTAGCATCATGGTGCGACATGTTTGTTCGGCGTCGGAGCTCGGACCTCTGAGCTGGGGACTCACAGACAGTGATTTCATTTTATTTAATTTCTGCTCCTCCACAGGGACGCTCAGATAACATTAATTAGCTTTTTCTCTTTTAACTTTTTGAACACTGCCTCGTGTGTTCCTGCAGCTTTAACGCACCACTGTCTACCTGTCGCAGCCTCCCACCTCCACCTGTCTGTCTCCCTGACTGATAGTCGGTCTGAACATTGTTTCTCGCCATTATCTGGACCCACTCTCACAGATATACGTCCTGACGCAGGCGGTCTGGGTGGTAGTTATGGATACAGTGGAGCTTTTAAATGTGTTTGAGAGTGCAGGATTGATGCTCTGACTGCTCTATAATTACCGCTGACAAACGAGGAGAATAAAGTAATTGCTGCAATGTTGCTTTTAGCTGTGAACACTTAAAATACATCGTCTACATTACTACAATCAGACCTTCATTTCGCAGGGTTTAGACGGTTATTTGCTTAAATTGCTCCTGAGGCCTCCCGGAGCGTGAAGTCTGAGCCTGAACTGTGTAAAACTTTATGAATATTATCAAAGAATACAAGGAATCCTTACATCAGGGCCCCTCCCTCATCCCTCGACCCTTAGCCCCCCTATTCATCCCTCGACCCTTAGCCCCTCCCACATCCCTCGACCCTTAGCCCCCCTATTCATCCCTCGACCCTTACCTCATCCATTCATCCCTCGACCCTTACCTCATCCATTCATCCCTCGACCCTTACCTCATCCATTCATCCCTCGACCCTTAGCCCCCCTATTCATCCCTCGACCCTTAGCCCCCCTATTCATCCCTCGACCCTTAGCCCCCCTATTCATCCCTCGACCCTTAGCCCCCCTATTCATCCCTCGACCCTTAGCCCCTCCCACATCCCTCGACCCTTAGCCCCCCTATTCATCCCTCGACCCTTACCTCATCCATTCATCCTTCGACCCTTAGCCCCCCCATTCATCCCTCGACCCTTACCTCATCCATTCATCCTTCGACCCTTACCTCATCCATTCATCCCTCGACCCTTACCTTCATCCATTCATCCCTCGACCCTTACCTCATCCATTCATCCCTCGACCCTTACCTCATCCATTCATCCCTCGACCCTTACCTTCATCCATTCATCCTTCGACCCTTACCTCATCCATTCATCCCTCGACCCTTACCTCATCCATTCATCCCTCGACCCTTACCTTCATCCATTCATCCTTCGACCCTTACCTTCATCCATTCATCCTTCGACCCTTACCTCATCCATTCATCCCTCGACCCTTACCTCATCCATTCATCCCTCGACCCTTACCTTCATCCATTCATCCTTCGACCCTTACCTTCATCCATTCATCCCTCGACCCTTACCTTCATCCATTCATCCCTCGACCCTTACCTTCATCCATTCATCCTTCGACCCTTACCTTCATCCATTCATCCCTCGACCCTTACCTCATCCATTCATCCCTCGACCCTTACCTCATCCATTCATCCCTCGACCCTTACCTCATCCATTCATCCCTCGACCCTTACCTTCATCCATTCATCCCTCGACCCTTACCTTCATCCATTCATCCTTCGACCCTTACCTCATCCATTCATCCCTCGACCCTTACCTTCATCCATTCATCCCTCGACCCTTACCTTCATCCATTCATCCTTCGACCCTTACCTCATCCATTCATCCCTCGACCCTTACCTCATCCATTCATCCCTCGACCCTTACCTCATCCATTCATCCCTCGACCCTTACCTCATCCATTCATCCCTCGACCCTTACCTCATCCATTCATCCCTCGACCCTTACCTTCATCCATTCATCCCTCGACCCTTACCTCATCCATTCATCCTTCGACCCTTACCTTCATCCATTCATCCCTCGACCCTTACCTCATCCATTCATCCCTCGACCCTTACCTCATCCATTCATCCCTCGACCCTTACCTCATCCATTCATCCTTCGACCCTTACCTCATCCATTCATCCCTCGACCCTTACCTCATCCATTCATCCCTCGACCCTTACCTCATCCATTCATCCCTCGACCCTTACCTCATCCATTCATCCCTCGACCCTTACCTCATCCATTCATCCCTCGACCCTTACCTCATCCATTCATCCCTCGACCCTTACCTTCATCCATTCATCCCTCGACCCTTACCTCATCCATTCATCCCTCGACCCTTACCTTCATCCATTCATCCCTCGACCCTTACCTTCATCCATTCATCCCTCGACCCTTACCTCATCCATTCATCCCTCGACCCTTTCATCCATTCATCCCTCGACCCTTACCTTCATCCATTCATCCCTCGACCCTTACCTCATCCATTCATCCCTCGACCCTTACCTTCATCCATTCATCCCTCGACCCTTACCTCATCCATTCATCCCTCGACCCTTACCTCATCCATTCATCCTTCGACCCTTACCTCATCCATTCATCCTCGACCCTTACCTCATCCATTCATCCCTCGACCCTTACCTCATCCATTCATCCTTCGACCCTTACCTCATCCATTCATCCCTCGACCCTTACCTTCATCCATTCATCCTTCGACCCTTACCTCATCCATTCATCCCTCGACCCTTACCTTCATCCATTCATCCCTCGACCCTTACCTTCATCCATTCATCCCTCGACCCTTACCTCATCCATTCATCCCTCGACCCTTACCTCATCCATTCATCCCTCGACCCTTACCTCATCCATTCATCCCTCGACCCTTACCTCATCCATTCATCCCTCGACCCTTACCTTCATCCATTCATCCTTCGACCCTTACCTTCATCCATTCATCCCTCGACCCTTACCTCATCCATTCATCCCTCGACCCTTACCTCATCCATTCATCCCTCGACCCTTACCTTCATCCATTCATCCTTCGACCCTTACCTCATCCATTCATCCCTCGACCCTTACCTCATCCATTCATCCCTCGACCCTTACCTCATCCATTCATCCCTCGACCCTTACCTCATCCATTCATCCCTCGACCCTTACCTTCATCCATTCATCCCTCGACCCTTAACTTCATCCATTCATCCCTCGACCCTTACCTCATCCATTCATCCCTCGACCCTTACCTTCATCCATTCATCCCTCGACCCTTACCTTCATCCATTCATCCCTCGACCCTTACCTTCATCCATTCATCCCTCGACCCTTTCATCCATTCATCCCTCGACCCTTAACTTCATCCATTCATCCCTCGACCCTTACCTTCATCCATTCATCCCTCGACCCTTAACTTCATCCATTCATCCCTCGACCCTTACCTCATCCATTCATCCCTCGACCCTTACCTTCATCCATTCATCCTTCGACCCTTACCTTCATCCATTCATCCCTCGACCCTTACCTCATCCATTCATCCCTCGACCCTTACCTTCATCCATTCATCCCTCGACCCTTACCTTCATCCATTCATCCCTCGACCCTTACCTCATCCATTCATCCCTCGACCCTTACCTTCATCCATTCATCCTTCGACCCTTACCTTCATCCATTCATCCCTCGACCCTTACCTTCATC
Source organism: Tautogolabrus adspersus (assembly GCA_020745685.1). Classification (NCBI taxonomy): domain Eukaryota; kingdom Metazoa; phylum Chordata; class Actinopteri; order Labriformes; family Labridae; genus Tautogolabrus; species Tautogolabrus adspersus. The sequence goes on along the minus strand of CM036549.1, from coordinate 1,185,893 downwards.
CATTCATCCTTCGACCCTTACCTTCATCCATTCATCCCTCGACCCTTACCTTCATCCATTCATCTCCTTCATCTATCGTTGCCAATATCAACAAAAAATCTGGATGTTGCCAAAGTCCAGGGCGTTATAAACAACTTTGCCACATTGCCAACGTCAGGTGCTTAAATTCCTACACTGCCAACATTTAACGCTTATATCTAGATGTTTCTAATATCAAATGTTGCCCTGTGTTTAACATCGAACGTCTTCTTCTTGAAGTGTTTTCTCCTCTGACCAGCAGAATTGACAGCATTCCTCCCTGCAGCATGTTTTCTTTTGTCAGTGAGTAAACGTCACAGAACATTGCATGCCGGTGAGCGTACGAATGATTTAATGAATTTGAATTATTTTGGGCGCACGCCGTTTCCAGGTCATGGGTAGGGATTCTACACCCTGTGTTATAAACGAGACCCCTGGTCCCTCACAGTGACAGTGAAGGCAACACTACAGCTCAGATTATCGTCACTTTGAACGTGTT